>OY856412.1:420752156-421094656 GCA_963693085.1 Alisma plantago-aquatica
ATAAACTACACAGGTGACTCAGGCCATTTCAGCCTCCTTTGGGGCTCACTAGGTTCATTGCTCAGCACATGGTCGGGTACCTCACATAGTGCTCTAAATTGGACACATGGAAAACATCTCTCATATTACTCTATCCTGAGGGGTAGCGTCAAACCTAACCTTCTCCACCCATCCATCTCTAATGGACCCATGTATCGGGGACTCAGCTCTCTTAGATATAACTTTAGAGGGGTCGGATTTTCATGTCACATAATCTCCCACAGTGAACTGTATGTCAGTCTACTTTGCATATGCTCACGACTCTCATCGTCTCTAGGCTCCTTTCAGCCCTTGCACAATCAAAGTGACTTCATCTACACGCACTGGGGTACTTTTCTAACCATCATGTGGTCCTTTTCACCAACATCACCTTACTGAAGTGGTGACCGACACAACCTCCTTTACAGAGCTTCATATAAAACCCGATACTGGCTATGGTGGTCATTGTCACTTCTTTCATAGGACAAGAACTCTCTCTAGATATCACCCTGAACGAGCACACATGCCCTCATCAGACCCTTTAGTCTGGACCATACCAACCATAGTTAGGGGTGATAAACTATACTAACATTGAGTTCTTCATGTACCTACTTCCACTTTATGGAAGTGAACCTTTAGGTCAAACTCAAGAACCTTTGAACTCGCTTCATGGTGTAGTCGAACCATCTCTCTCATGGATAGTTCAACTAGATTTGTCCCTTCACAGAACTCTTTCTTTCTTATGTCATCTAGGTAAGGCGATCTACCATAACCCTTATTGTATCTCGACCTTCCTCGATCCAGGGAAGACTTATCACAACATCCATTGAGCTCTCATTCCCTCTCAGGGATTCTTTTGTCCTCCATCTCGATACACTGTGTTACTGGGATTCGTCCTTTACTCCTGGCTTGCATGGCCATAAACCACATGCAACCTCATCTTAAGCATCTAACGTGCTATTGCCTTTTTCCATGGTGTATCATGATTTCCTGTATATCATGATTCTTTCAAGATTGATTCCTTCAAAACCCCAAACCCCTCTTGTCAAGGTTTCATCACCTTCTTTTCCAAAGAAGCGCACTTGAGGTTCTACCACCATCCTTTCATTGCATCAAGAACTAGGCTGGCTAACCAAACAACCCTTAACTTTTCAATGCATCTTGTTTCATCTGAGTGTTATCCAAACACCTCTCCTTTTCAAACTTAGGGTTAGCCAAACAAACTCTTCTAACTTCTAGTCAAACAATTCTTAATCAGAGCATTCATTACCACCTCTCATCCTTAGGTATTAGGTAACATTAATTCCCATGTATTTCACTTATTATGTCACCTCAAACTATATTTTTATCTTCATAAGAACACTCTCTGATTTCATCATCATGGTGACCAAACTCAACCTGGTATAATTTGTAAGCTCCATTTAGCTCATTCTAGAAACATCCTCATAAGGTGACTACCTCATTCCTCTTAGGGTTTACAAACCATCCATGTATCATTCACTTTACCAGGGTAGATATCTTCTCTATCCCATTCCTCGTGGCAACGCTCCAACCTACATCATCTCTTAGCCTTGGTGTATGACATGCATAATGTCCTATCTCTCACCCCCATAACAAGAAGAAATAAGCATTTGGCTGCAGTCCAAATACAGAGTTCTTCCTGTTCCAAAAGTAGAGATGGTACATCCCACCTCGCCAGTACACCTTCAAATCTAGGTTGAAACGTGACACCTACGTCTCTATTTCACAAACATCTTAATATCAAGGTTACTTCCATGGAACACTGGTTTTGAACCTACTTGGGTTTACACACCATCCTTGGTCATCTCCTCTAGGTCTAAAGGGTACCGACTCTTTTGGAGTCTTCCCTCTTCCCTCATGCATCAAGAGAGTGCCCTACTCATCTGCCCTTTGGGTCCTATGAGTTCACGAAGGTGATCAATCTCCTAACCCATGGCCCTCAATCAATGATAGCTGTTACCTCCCGACCCTATGGTCACGTGCAACTGGGGAATTAGGCAACTCCTACCTTTATCGGTCTTATCCCTACCTGACCCTAGGATCGACTTAGGCTTCACCATTTTAGTGCATGTTCACTTAGAACCTTACCCATATCTTCATCATCTCTCTTTCTGCATTCTTGGGCTGGCCCTCATCCTTTCTTAGGGATCATGGCAACCTACCTACCTTGGTCAAGCCCCATACCGGTTACCTCCATGGTAACACATCCATATGCAATTAGAGATGGATATCTATGGGTCTACAGGTTCATTCTCATACCATGTACTTTTCACTTAACTTTTCAAGATCCTAAGAGACCTCTTTAGGTTACCTTAAACTAACCAAAACTGATATACACCCTTCCAAAGGGGTCCCTCTCCCAGGATGGGAGGAAAACTATCTCTGAGGTCACAAAAGCTCTTACATCCACACGAGCCTACTTAACCCTAGCAAGCCATTAAGGCATGAGCAGATCACTTACTGTACCATGCTAGGTCCTGCTCGATGTTGGATCAGGATCAAACTTCCCCTTTATCATCAACCTAGCTATGAGGGGTTCATCAAATACACCTTAAACTTCAGGGGCTCCTCTTATTATGCTCGCTTCTACAGGAACCCAACTTCTCATCATGAGCATTAGGTATACCACTTCCCCTCTTAGGTCTAGGAACCCAAACTGCATGCTCTATCTCTTAACTACAAACCAAGCATGAAAAGGCATGACACACACTCCTTGTCATCCTTCAACTCAAGCAACACTTAGAGTTGGATTTTCCTCAAGGACAAACCATAAGGTACAAGGCCTCATAACCTGTTACTAATCCACTTCAGGGTATACAAACCATCTTCTTCCTACCTCGAAAGGTAAACATCTCTACCATAGGCACGTAGGTACCAGAAGCTTCATCTTTTCTCAAGGGTTCGGTCCCGCTAAAGACAACCAAGGTATCATCAACTTTTAGGGACCGATCATGAGGCAACCACTATCATCCATTGTTCAGGGTTTTAGGCTTCCAACCTTCTTGCTGGGTTTCCTGCCCTCTCTAGAGCTAACCCTACATCCAACCTCACCATTAGAGGTCCTCTCTTTATGAAGGTTCAACCTCACAGGCATGCTCTACATGGGTGAAGCCTAGGTTTGAACTTATGGTTGCTCAAGATCATCCATGACCCTTTATGCTCCATCATGATTCCTTATCTCGGGTTTCATCCTACCGTCAGCAATATGACGTGCCCTAGGTGCCAGCTATACCCTACTTGCACAAGCCCATAGGGTTTCTAAGGTCCTTCACTAACCTCATCATCTAAGGAGTTATGCACGATCCTTCCCAAGGTTGGGTTGCCAACGGTGTTAGGTTACCCATGGATCATATGGCATCCCAAAGGCATGTTCTTTCAAACACCTGGTCCAAATCATCTCTCTCTAACCTTCACTTAGGGTTAGGGTTAGCATCATCCTCAGAGGATGTGCCAGGTCTCTACTTGCAATGGAGATCTCTATCTCCAAGACTAACTTATCCCCCTGACGAGAAGGTCTAGCCTCAGGTCTCTTCTGAGGACATGACATCTTATGTCATACGACCTAAGCATGTATCTATTATTTATTTCACGCTTAATCTATTAAGCTTATGTCCGTGACATCTTATTTACATGCCTTTCATTAATTTAGTGGAGGATTCCTTAAACCTTATTAACCTTACCCATACCTCAAGAGGGGGAGGAGAAGAAAGAAGACCCTAATCTTTTAGGTCCTTATCAGAATTTTGTGATGAGAATGGATGAATAAGATGAGAAGTCCTAAAGGTATCTTATTTCGATTCATACCCTAAGACTTTGGCCAGGCGGTCACACGGGTCCGGGAGTCCTCGTATTCCGACTAGCGGTGCGGAGGAAAATCTTGCCAGCCCCCGGTCGTGATCCCTTTCTAGACACCTCCGTCTGTCGGATACTCCTCTAATAACTCCCTTGGGTTCTATGGAATTTGTAAAATTTAATAATTATTAATAGTTAAATGAGGAACCTACGCTCTGATACCAAATGTTACGACCCCACCTCCCGATAACCCCCAATTAAGGGAGACCAAGAGGTTGAGCCGCATCCATTAATCCCGGATCAAAGGTTCGACATATAACCATAAACAATTATCAAATTCTAACAGACTATACTGAAAATGGTAATAAAATTTTTCTTTACATACCTTTTGAAAACTTGGATCTCTAAACTTTTATCCACACCGATACTAACCTAGCTAATCCTCCTTTGTACTTTAATTCCCTTTTAGTATCACATGTGCCACTTTACTGTTTGTTCTTTTCATTGTACCTAAAACGCCGACAAACAAAACTTCGGTCAGCCGAAGCTGGTATGTGGGGGAAACAGATAATCGTGCAACTATGATAACCATGTAATCATTCAATTAATCATTTAACAACCAAGATTACGTTTTAAGCCAAACTACTCAATCCATCTTTTCACAACTCTGTGTTGTCCCTTTAGGACTTACATGGTGCCTCTATAAGGTGACTTGATGGACCTGCCCTCTAGGCAGCCAAAGTCATTCATGACCCTACCCTCTAGGCAGTTAAAGTCATTCATGACCCTACCCTCTAGGTAGTCAAAGTCATTCATGACCTGATGTACCTACCCTCTAGGTAGTCTTTTATCAGGTCAACCATTACGACACAGAGGGAATCAAGGTTTGAGCTAGAAGGCATATACATTATGTGATAGTCATAGTCGCTTTATACTTTGCATGAAAGAAATAAACATTCAACAGTTTAGTTGCATTCAACGCGATTAAACATCCGGGAATCCATCGGAAAACCTAAAGCGGTTATTCATAATCGTAACCACATACCTGATTTGATGAGTCATGAAGATTATTCAACATATACTTCATGTACATTCAATCAAGCCAATCAACATATCCAAGCAAGTAATTCAATCATCAGATAATTCTGGAGCCAATCCAAAGCTGCCACGTCGCCTGGGTGCCATGCAAAGCGCTCGTTTGATTTTGGAAACATGACGAAAAGACGCATTTGCCCTTACTTGAGTTTCCGATTCTATGTACCCCGGAGGGGTAGATCCGTCCAAAGCGTCTCCCGTCTTCAACCTCCCGATCGGACCTCTGCTTCCGCCGCAGCAGTGGCCGGTAGCGAGTTGCTTACCTACCCTGGACCCGAAGGACTTCGGCGAGGGTTCTCTTCCCTTCCGCCATCCCTGGCCGCTCCTGCAGGGCCCCAAACTAGCGTCGATATGGGCCGGGGTCAGGCTGCGGCTGCTCCTCCATCGCGGACCTTGCAGTCACGCTGCAGGTGGCTGGAGTGATAGAGGAAACCACGGAGGATGGTCAAGCCTCTCCGGATTGTTCGTGGAAAAAGCGTGCCGCCCTCATGGATGTCCTCAGAACTCGAACAGCACGGCCAGTTCAGGTTGGTCGGGTCTTCCACTCATGGCCGTCATTACAACTGTGTTGCGGCCGCTAAGCAAGCACTGGTGCTTAAGGGTGATGGTAGGGATCCTCGCAGGTTGTTTTTGTAGGTTACGTGATGGCCTCCTGGCTTCTTGCTGCCCTAGGGGAAACGTGATCCATGTGGCTAGGGTTTAACGAAGAAGATGAAGAGCGAAGAGAGAAGAGTGCTTGGAAATCTCCTCCTCTCGGCCAAGGGCTCTACCCCTAATATAGGGGAGAGTAACCACGCCCTAATATGCTTGCCCACAAAGCAAACATGTCCTTTTTCCAATAGGAAGGTGATTTCTTCTCTAAGAAGCAACTTTCTCTCTCTACTAATTATCTCTTTGATATTCCTTATCCCTTGGATAATTATAAATACGAAAATCACTTCTTTTATGTTCTTTATACTTTCCTTCTAAATCTATTAGCACGAAATCATCTTTTCTTAAAGCAAGTAATCTCTCTTTTCGATAATAACAAAAGTCATTTAATGATTTATCACATTATTCTCTTATTTTGTTTTATTTGCTTTTTAAAATATCTCTTTTTGAGGATTTCACTTCATTTCCCTTTTTATTTTCCTCATTGGTATTCCTTTTATCATTAGCAATCCTTGGGATACGAAATCCTACTAAGGATAACTCAAATATACCTCTTTTTACATATTTTCCCTATTTCATCAATGTTTTCAATTTCTTTATTAACAAGGAAAAACTTAATTGATATTTTCCTTTCTTATTGCTTTCTTTTTGCAACCTTGGTCTCCTTGGTATCCCAGGAACCCAAGAGGCACGAAATCCTCTTTGGATTTGCCTTCTAGGGGTTTCCACATATTTCTTTTCTTAAAATTCAATTATCCATTTACTAATTGAATTTCCTTTATTATTTCCTTGTTATTGGGCCCAATAGCCAGTAAAGCCCACAACACAAAAATCAAGGCTATTGTAAACGAAATCCATTCATTGGAAGCAAATTATATTATTATTTGTTCAAATATCTTTAATATGAGAAATTACATTTCTCACCAATTGAACCCAAAAATTGGGGTTATAACATCCTTCCCCTCTTATAGGAATTTTGTCCTCAAAATTTCAGGCAAGCAAACAAACAAACAATTCCGGATAAGACCTTTCCATGTCCATCATTGGCCCCTATGTGGCTTTGCCGTACCCATGGCATTTTCAAAGAACCTTTATTATCACATATTCTTTTCTCTGAGTCCTTTCATCCTGGCGTCTATAAACTACACAGGTGACTCAGGCCATTTCAGCCTCCTTTGGGGCTCACTAGGTTCATTGCTCAGCACATGGTCGGGTACCTCACATAGTGCTCTAAATTGGACACATGGAAAACATCTCTCATATTACTCTATCCTGAGGGGTAGCGTCAAACCTAACCTTCTCCACCCATCCATCTCTAATGGACCCATGTATCGGGGACTCAGCTCTCTTAGATATAACTTTAGAGGGGTCGGATTTTCATGTCACATAATCTCCCACAGTGAACTGTATGTCAGTCTACTTTGCATCTGCTCACGACTCTCATCGTCTCTAGGCTCCTTTCAGCCCTTGCACAATCAAAGTGACTTCATCTACACGCACTGGGGTACTTTTCTAACCATCATGTGGTCCTTTTCACCAACATCACCTTACTGAAGTGGTGACCGACACAACCTCCTTTACAGAGCTTCATATAAAACCCGATACTGGCTATGGTGGTCATTGTCACTTCTTTCATAGGACAAGAACTCTCTCTAGATATCACCCTGAACGAGCACACATGCCCTCATCAGACCCTTTAGTCTGGACCATACCAACCATAGTTAGGGGTGATAAACTATACTAACATTGAGTTCTTCATGTACCTACTTCCACTTTATGGAAGTGAACCTTTAGGTCAAACTCAAGAACCTTTGAACTCGCTTCATGGTGTAGTCGAACCATCTCTCTCATGGATAGTTCAACTAGATTTGTCCCTTCACAGAACTCTTTCTTTCTTATGTCATCTAGGTAAGGCGATCTACCATAACCCTTATTGTATCTCGACCTTCCTCGATCCAGGGAAGACTTATCACAACATCCATTGAGCTCTCATTCCCTCTCAGGGATTCTTTTGTCCTCCATCTCGATACACTGTGTTACTGGGATTCGTCCTTTACTCCTGGCTTGCATGGCCATAAACCACATGCAACCTCATCTTAAGCATCTAACGTGCTATTGCCTTTTTCCATGGTGTATCATGATTTCCTGTATATCATGATTCTTTCAAGATCGATTCCTTCAAAGCCCCAAACCCCTCTTGTCAAGGTTTCATCACCTTCTTTTCCAAAGAAGCGCACTTGAGGTTCTACCACCATCCTTTCATTGCATCAAGAACTAGGCTGGCTAACCAAACAACCCTTAACTTTTCAATGCATCTTGTTTCATCTGAGTGTTATCCAAACACCTCTCCTTTTCAAACTTAGGGTTAGCCAAACAAACTCTTCTAACTTCTAGTCAAACAATTCTTAATCAGAGCATTCATTACCACCTCTCATCCTTAGGTATTAGGTAACATTAATTCCCATGTATTTCACTTATTATGTCACCTCAAACTATATTTTTATCTTCATAAGAACACTCTCTGATTTCATCATCATGGTGACCAAACTCAACCTGGTATAATTTGTAAGCTCCATTTAGCTCATTCTAGAAACATCCTCATAAGGTGACTACCTCATTCCTCTTAGGGTTTACAAACCATCCATGTATCATTCACTTTACCAGGGTAGATATCTTCTCTATCCCATTCCTCGTGGCAACGCTCCAACCTACATCATCTCTTAGCCTTGGTGTATGACATGCATAATGTCCTATCTCTCACCCCCATAACAAGAAGAAATAAGCATTTGGCTGCAGTCCAAATACAGAGTTCTTCCTGTTCCAAAAGTAGAGATGGTACATCCCACCTCGCCAGTACACCTTCAAATCTAGGTTGAAACGTGACACCTACGTCTCTATTTCACAAACATCTTAATATCAAGGTTACTTCCATGGAACACTGGTTTTGAACCTACTTGGGTTTACACACCATCCTTGGTCATCTCCTCTAGGTCTAAAGGGTACCGACTCTTTTGGAGTCTTCCCTCTTCCCTCATGCATCAAGAGAGTGCCCTACTCATCTGCCCTTTGGGTCCTATGAGTTCACGAAGGTGATCAATCTCCTAACCCATGGCCCTCAATCAATGATAGCTGTTACCTCCCGACCCTATGGTCACGTGCAACTGGGGAATTAGGCAACTCCTACCTTTATCGGTCTTATCCCTACCTGACCCTAGGATCGACTTAGGCTTCACCATTTTAGTGCATGTTCACTTAGAACCTTACCCATATCTTCATCATCTCTCTTTCTGCATTCCTGGGCTGGCCCTCATCCTTTCTTAGGGATCATGGCAACCTACCTACCTTGGTCAAGCCCCATACCGGTTACCTCCATGGTAACACATCCATATGCAATTAGAGATGGATATCTATGGGTCTACAGGTTCATTCTCATACCATGTACTTTTCACTTAACTTTTCAAGATCCTAAGAGACCTCTTTAGGTTACCTTAAACTAACCAAAACTGATATACACCCTTCCAAAGGGGTCCCTCTCCCAGGATGGGAGGAAAACTATCTCTGAGGTCACAAAAGCTCTTACATCCACACGAGCCTACTTAACCCTAGCAAGCCATTAAGGCATGAGCAGATCACTTACTGTACCATGCTAGGTCCTGCTCGATGTTGGATCAGGATCAAACTTCCCCTTTATCATCAACCTAGCTATGAGGGGTTCATCAAATACACCTTAAACTTCAGGGGCTCCTCTTATTATGCTCGCTTCTACAGGAACCCAACTTCTCATCATGAGCATTAGGTATACCACTTCCCCTCTTAGGTCTAGGAACCCAAACTGCATGCTCTATCTCTTAACTACAAACCAAGCATGAAAAGGCATGACACACACTCCTTGTCATCCTTCAACTCAAGCAACACTTAGAGTTGGATTTTCCTCAAGGACAAACCATAAGGTACAAGGCCTCATAACCTGTTACTAATCCACTTCAGGGTATACAAACCATCTTCTTCCTACCTCGAAAGGTAAACATCTCTACCATAGGCACGTAGGTACCAGAAGCTTCATCTTTTCTCAAGGGTTCGGTCCCGCTAAAGACAACCAAGGTATCATCAACTTTTAGGGACCGATCATGAGGCAACCACTATCATCCATTGTTCAGGGTTTTAGGCTTCCAACCTTCTTGCTGGGTTTCCTGCCCTCTCTAGAGCTAACCCTACATCCAACCTCACCATTAGAGGTCCTCTCTTTATGAAGGTTCAACCTCACAGGCATGCTCTACATGGGTGAAGCCTAGGTTTGAACTTATGGTTGCTCAAGATCATCCATGACCCTTTATGCTCCATCATGATTCCTTATCTCGGGTTTCATCCTACCGTCAGCAATATGACGTGCCCTAGGTGCCAGCTATACCCTACTTGCACAAGCCCATAGGGTTTCTAAGGTCCTTCACTAACCTCATCATCTAAGGAGTTATGCACGATCCTTCCCAAGGTTGGGTTGCCAACGGTGTTAGGTTACCCATGGATCATATGGCATCCCAAAGGCATGTTCTTTCAAACACCTGGTCCAAATCATCTCTCTCTAACCTTCACTTAGGGTTAGGGTTAGCATCATCCTCAGAGGATGTGCCAGGTCTCTACTTGCAATGGAGATCTCTATCTCCAAGACTAACTTATCCCCCTGACGAGAAGGTCTAGCCTCAGGTCTCTTCTGAGGACATGACATCTTATGTCATACGACCTAAGCATGTATCTATTATTTATTTCACGCTTAATCTATTAAGCTTATGTCCGTGACATCTTATTTACATGCCTTTCATTAATTTAGTGGAGGATTCCTTAAACCTTATTAACCTTACCCATACCTCAAGAGGGGGAGGAGAAGAAAGAAGACCCTAATCTTTTAGGTCCTTATCAGAATTTTGTGATGAGAATGGATGAATAAGATGAGAAGTCCTAAAGGTATCTTATTTCGATTCATACCCTAAGACTTTGGCCAGGCGGTCACACGGGTCCGGGAGTCCTCGTATTCCGACTAGCGGTGCGGAGGAAAATCTTGCCAGCCCCCGGTCGTGATCCCTTTCTAGACACCTCCGTCTGTCGGATACTCCTCTAATAACTCCCTTGGGTTCTATGGAATTTGTAAAATTTAATAATTATTAATAGTTAAATGAGGAACCTACGCTCTGATACCAAATGTTACGACCCCACCTCCCGATAACCCCCAATTAAGGGAGACCAAGAGGTTGAGCCGCATCCATTAATCCCGGATCAAAGGTTCGACATATAACCATAAACAATTATCAAATTCTAACAGACTATACTGAAAATGGTAATAAAATTTTTCTTTACATACCTTTTGAAAACTTGGATCTCTAAACTTTTATCCACACCGATACTAACCTAGCTAATCCTCCTTTGTACTTTAATTCCCTTTTAGTATCACATGTGCCACTTTACTGTTTGTTCTTTTCATTGTACCTAAAACGCCGACAAACAAAACTTCAGTCAGCCGAAGCTGGTATGTGGGGGAAACAGATAATCGTGCAACTATGATAACCATGTAATCATTCAATTAATCATTTAACAACCAAGATTACGTTTTAAGCCAAACTACTCAATCCATCTTTTCACAACTCTGTGTTGTCCCTTTAGGACTTACATGGTGCCTCTATAAGGTGACTTGATGGACCTGCCCTCTAGGCAGCCAAAGTCATTCATGACCCTACCCTCTAGGCAGTTAAAGTCATTCATGACCCTACCCTCTAGGTAGTCAAAGTCATTCATGACCTGATGTACCTACCCTCTAGGTAGTCTTTTATCAGGTCAACCATTACGACACAGAGGGAATCAAGGTTTGAGCTAGAAGGCATATACATTATGTGATAGTCATAGTCGCTTTATACTTTGCATGAAAGAAATAAACATTCAACAGTTTAGTTGCATTCAACGCGATTAAACATCCGGGAATCCATCGGAAAACCTAAAGCGGTTATTCATAATCGTAACCACATACCTGATTTGATGAGTCATGAAGATTATTCAACATATACTTCATGTACATTCAATCAAGCCAATCAACATATCCAAGCAAGTAATTCAATCATCAGATAATTCTGGAGCCAATCCAAAGCTGCCACGTCGCCTGGGTGCCATGCAAAGCGCTCGTTTGATTTTGGAAACATGACGAAAAGACGCATTTGCCCTTACTTGAGTTTCCGATTCTATGTACCCCGGAGGGGTAGATCCGTCCAAAGCGTCTCCCGTATTCAACCTCCCGATCGGACCTCTGCTTCCGCCGCAGCAGTGGCCGGTAGCGAGTTGCTTACCTACCCTGGACCCGAAGGACTTCGGCGAGGGTTCTCTTCCCTTCCGCCATCCCTGGCCGCTCCTACAGGGCCCCAAACTAGCGTCGATATGGGCCGGGGTCAGGCTGCGGCTGCTCCTCCATCGCGGACCTTGCAGTCACGCTGCAGGTGGCTGGAGTGATAGAGGAAACCACGGAGGATGGTCAAGCCTCTCCGGATTGTTCGTGGAAAAAGCGTGCCGCCCTCATGGATGTCCTCAGAACTCGAACAGCACGGCCAGTTCAGGTTGGTCGGGTCTTCCACTCATGGCCGTCATTACAACTGTGTTGCGGCCGCTAAGCAAGCACTGGTGCTTAAGGGTGATGGCAGGGATCCTCGCAGGTTGTTTTTGTAGGTTACGTGATGGCCTCCTGGCTTCTTGCTGCCCTAGGGGAAACGTGATCCATGTGGCTAGGGTTTAACAAAGAAGATGAAGAGCGAAGAGAGAAGAGTGCTTGGAAATCTCCTCCTCTCGGCCAAGGGCTCTACCCCTAATATAGGGGAGAGTAACCACGCCCTAATATGCTTGCCCACAAAGCAAACATGTCCTTTTTCCAATAGGAAGGTGATTTCTTCTCTAAGAAGCAACTTTCTCTCTCTACTAATTATCTCTTTGATATTCCTTATCCCTTGGATAATTATAAATACGAAAATCACTTCTTTTATGTTCTTTATACTTTCCTTCTAAATCTATTAGCACGAAATCATCTTTTCTTAAAGCAAGTAATCTCTCTTTTCGATAATAACAAAAGTCATTTAATGATTTATCACATTATTCTCTTATTTTGTTTTATTTGCTTTTTAAAATATCTCTTTTTGAGGATTTCACTTCATTTCCCTTTTTATTTTCCTCATTGGTATTCCTTTTATCATTAGCAATCCTTGGGATACGAAATCCTACTAAGGATAACTCAAATATACCTCTTTTTACATATTTTCCCTATTTCATCAATGTTTTCAATTTCTTTATTAACAAGGAAAAACTTAATTGATATTTTCCTTTCTTATTGCTTTCTTTTTGCAACCTTGGTCTCCTTGGTATCCCAGGAACCCAAGAGGCACGAAATCCTCTTTGGATTTGCCTTCTAGGGGTTTCCACATATTTCTTTTCTTAAAATTCAATTATCCATTTACTAATTGAATTTCCTTTATTATTTCCTTGTTATTGGGCCCAATAGCCAGTAAAGCCCACAACACAAAAATCAAGGCTATTGTAAACGAAATCCATTCATTGGAAGCAAATTATATTATTATTTGTTCAAATATCTTTAATATGAGAAATTACATTTCTCACCAATTGAACCCAAAAATTGGGGTTATAACATTTCTCCTCCAGCTCCGGGACATTCAAACCTATGAAAAATTGACCCCTACTTGGAAGAGGAAAGCTCCCATGCTCCACATCTAGAAAGAGTGCATGACCAATTGGAAGCATTTAGGGGGATTCACAATGGGACAACTCACCTAGACATGATGTGTGTGACATAAGAGAGTCAACACAAAATGGAGTTTTCTTCTTGGCTTGGATGGGACTCTTGTCCGAAAAGAATATTTGTCAAGACCTTCTCCAATAACTCCTTTCGTATGCCTCCCCACCAAAATACCAAGACAAATGTGAGAAATGGAGCCACATCTACAATATGTCACTACCATGGCGTTGCTTCAAACCCATCATGTTGGTTTCTCTTTTATAAGTGGGAAATGTTCTCAAGTGTTTAACATTACCTTACCCAAATGGTGGGTATTTTGTTTTAAAAGGAGTTGAACTACACTTTGAAGTTGCCTAACCAACAACGTACATAACACGTAGTTGGAAGTACACATTGTGCAAAATTATACCACTTAGCCATGGAATTTGATGCATCTTTTCTCTGTATCTTTTCCCTAAGATCTAGACTGTTGATATTAATGGTATAGACACGTAAATCTCAATTGTGATTCTCGTGAATCATCCTCTTTGTTGTAGCTTTGTGTTGAGATTAACTTTGATTATTTTTTTCGATTGGTCTCCTATTTATTCCATTATAACTTATTGATATAGATGGACATGTAGATATCCTATGCGTACCCATGCACGATTTTTGGTGGATTGGGAGAGTCAGGTGAGAAGGTAGGTTCCTATCTCTAGACTGATAAGTAAGATCAGAATGTGGGTGATGGATTGCCTCCTAGAGCATTGATGTATTCTTATTCTTTTTATAATTGTAGTATGAAATAGTCATTTGTAATTTCAATAGTTGAATCCTTCCCTTGGTTACCATAAAAGTTATATTCAGTCCCTTAGGGTTAAAAGTCTATCTCCCTTGAAATTGGTTTGACGACAACAATGTATTGTATGGCTTTGATAGTTATTCTAATGTTTTTTTTCCAGTTTAAATGATAGATATCCATCATCTAAAGAGACAACGATGTCATCAGATTGTAAGAAAATATCACAGTCTTCTACATCTATCTTAATGTATCCATGATTATCCTCTATAATATCACCTACTTTGTCTTCACATGTAGGTATCAGGCCTGCTGCGTTATTGCTTGAAGAAGCAAGAGCATGTGTCTATTGTGGAGTGGTGTTAAAAAAAGTGAAACTTTTAGATGCATCTATTTGCATTGTGTTCCCTAGGTTGGTTGCAAAGTTTGTGTCGTTCCTTATTGTTCATGTAGACAAGTTCCACTATAGTGGATCCAAGGGTGATTAATCACTTTCTATGACTTGGGTCTTTGTTGCCTTCTTGCGTTTTGATGGCTTCCGCTTGGTCACCTTCAGTCGCCTTGCCAATCGCTTTTGTAAACCCTAGTAAGCCGCTCATAGTAGCATGAACCTAACCAAATACAATTGATTTTGATGTGAATTATAAACATTATATTTTTATTAAACCTATAATTGCACCACAATGTGACCTTTTTTCTAACAAGAAACAACATATGCACTATAAACATTTGATGATGTTATTTAGTTGAAAACACAATTTGATTATTGACGAATGCATATTCATCATACCTTCAATCACATTTTTAGTTCAGTTTTGTTGTTAGATCCCTCCATTTACCACATATACAAATTGAGAAAGATACCATACATGCATTCAAAAACCAAGTTATCATAGAAAATAACAAAAACTTGCAATCATTACAAATTCACCTGAATCACAAGATGGAACGGGGACTACTCCCCCATGTCCAATACAAAAGAACTACTTGCCCATGGTATAGAAAACATGGAGAGAAAGCTTAGAGAATAGGTATTCATGAAGAAAACATGGAAACTCTCAAAGCGAGGTGAAGCAAAAGAGGGAGGCTAGACGTATGTAACAATAGGAAGTTTCCCTAACATCTGGACTCTGAATATGTGTGGAGAGGTGATGAAGAACTACACTTAGATGTGAAGAGGAGTCGTGTCAATGACAAAGATTCTCATTAAAGATTTCTTCTACAACTTTAGGACGTGTAGACCTATTTTTTTTTGAAAGATGAAAGCTCACATGTTCCACATTTGGAAAGAGTGCATAAACCAGATAGAAAGCATTGATGGGGATTGACAATGGGCCAACTCACCCAACCATGATGTGCATGACAGAAGAGAGTGAGAACAAGATGGAGTTTCTTGTTGGCTTGTATGAGGCTCATGTCTAGAAAGAATATTTTTCAAGACTTTCTCTCTGCATATTCCTTCTTTCATATACCTCACCAAAATTATATCGAGACAACAGCAAATAACCAAACCACATGCACAAAATGGCAGTGCCATGCAATTGCTTCAAAGACAACATGATGCTCGGTTAGATGACCTGTAGTTGTAGTTAATAACATCAATAGGTCTTCTTGTTCATGTTCAATGTCTAAGCCTGGATTTATATCATCATGATCCATTTAAATGCTCTAAAAAATGCACATGTCATTTAACATCAAAGCAAACAAAAGAACCATAAACATGTCAATCACTAGCAAAGCAACTAAAAATAAAAATGAAACCAACCACTTCATCATAAATCTTACATAGTGTATTATACATAACAAAAAGAGACTTAACACCA
Organism: Alisma plantago-aquatica; assembly: GCA_963693085.1. NCBI lineage: Eukaryota > Viridiplantae > Streptophyta > Magnoliopsida > Alismatales > Alismataceae > Alisma > Alisma plantago-aquatica. The sequence goes on from OY856412.1 coordinate 420,768,109, forward strand.
TAAAATCTAATAGGAACACAAAAAGACTGAAATGAAACTACTTGTCAACATGATAGTGTTAATTCCCCTTATTTTTCCATTGACTGTACTCAAGCTGAAACCATGCTAACCAGATATCATCACTGGTTGTCTTTAGTAATACCCTCGTCATTAGATCTACCATACTTGACATTGCCCAAAAATGGGCCTAATCAGAGGTGCCAAGAGGTAGTGTGTCTTTTATTATCTTTTGTACTTCTAGGATCTTATTCTCCATTGAACTAGGTTTCTTTCTTTCTAGAGGAGATTTCCTAGTTTCTCAGTACTCGTGAAAAACTTCACCAATTCTTTCTACTAGTTGAGATGCTTCCGAGTTCCTTATCATTTTCCCTTCCTTGAATTTTAATTGTTGGTTGCACTTATCCATAGGTGTGTTGTTATCCTCTTCGACATTTATGGACATCATACTACTATTTTGTGATGCATCTTCTCCACCTTCATAGATATATAAAGTCCATGAATTGTGGACGTCTAGATCTATAGATGCTTTCAAATCTTCACCATGTGTAACAGGTTGTGAGGGTGGATTAGCTACAACATGATTGACCACATTTTTACCAGTTCCCAAAGTAATTGATAAATTCATAGTCTTTCTCGTGTTCTAAACCTTATCTTCTAGACCGAGATGCATAAAGATGTGTCTGCAATACATATTAAAAAAATTATTAACTTTTTTATCTAATTTTATTTGTGTGATATTGAAAAATTAACAAAGTCAAGACTTCAAGTACTTAGTCCAGTACTCATTAGACGCCTTCACTGATTTTGTAACTGAGTCCCATCCACGTAGACTATAGTTTCTTTTAATTGTGATCCACTCCTTATACTCCTTCCTTATAACATCCCATTTATTTTTAATTTTGTCCCTAGTGAGTTAAAGGCCGATTTGTTGATGGAAAGCTTCACTAGTTTCTTCCCATGCTTTTGAGGATAAAGTAAGTCCATATTGATTGCCTAATTACACTTGTTCAACACACAAATTTTAGAAGACACCCAAAATTCTCTTTGTCCATTTAACTTTATCATTAGTGACCATCTAAATGTGTGACACATGAGCTTTGGTAAGATAAAATACTAGTATGGATGTAAGTTATATGTATCTATTAACTGTATAAGGCTTACATGATCATGTTTTATAATTCCTAGCATTGACATCATGGAAACTTATGGCTCAACTATAAGTTTGTACCAAAGACATCTATTTCACACACACACACTCACACACACACATATAGACACACACACATATAGGGGGAGAGAGAGAGAGTCAGGCTAGAATACACTTGAGTGTACAGATTGCACAGATACACTCAAGTGTGTTTGTATATCAAGACTATTTTTTGCAAGATGTAAACCATTGATTTTCATTGTCATGCTATTATTAGGCTACATTCAGATTTTCAGCCCATTTGGATGAGTGTAAGTCACTCATCTGAGGGTAACAAAATTGACGCACGAAACTAATTTAAAATGCATAATTTTTGCGGTCTTTATAACATGACCTATAAATATCCAAATGTGCTCAAGTTTTTCATATGAGTTATTCACAAGATGATTAAGAAGATCAATGGATTAGATTTTTGGAAAAAATATTGCATCATGAAAAACTACTTGAGTGTATTCTACTCCGAATACACTCAAGTGTATTCTACTCCGAATACACTCAAGTGTATTCTAGCCTAACTCTCTCTCTCTCTCTGTATATATATATATATATATATATATATATATATATATATATATATATATATATATATATATATATATATATATATATATATATATATATATATATATATATATATATATATATATATATATATATATATATATATATGGTAGCGATCCAGTGAGAAACATCCTACGGTGAGAGCATGAGAGGCATTTCAATAACTACAAATTAGTAACAATTTTTTAAAATCCAACCATATAGATGGAAAACGCATCATTTCATTTACCTTGTCGCAAAAAATCATTGCAATCAGACATTGTTTACATGTCCATATGTACAATATACACTTTTTACATCCAACGGTAAGCCTGAAATTCAATATAGAGCGTCAAAAAATATTTGGTTGATGTGAATGATCTACAAATTGGATGGTGAAATTTTTTTATAGGATGATAGATATTGAGGTATACGTGTAATTTGTAGGGTTGGATTATGAAAAATTGATCTATGTGGAGAGTTATTCAAATGCCTCTCATGCTCTCACCAGATATGTTTCTCACTGGATCGTTGCCCTATATATATATGTATGTATGTATGTATGTATGAATATATATATATATATATATATATATATATATATGAATATGATGCATATAAGTATACGTTGTTAAACTATTCAACATATTTGTATGTATAAAAAGCATGGTTTATAAAACACATAAGATCAACATTGTGTTGTAAAGAACTAAGAAAATATGTACGTTTATTTTAACAGTAGCAAGTTCAGATTTTTCCTGTAGAAAATAGATGGTATGCTCATGTGTCCATATCACGTACACATGTGACAGGACCGACATGCTTATCTGCTATTTTGATTGAAATATTAAGATACTAGATAATTAGATTGTATTCCAGTGAGGAAGAGTCACCTTGACAAAGATATTGTTTTGCACCATTGCAGTTCTGATAACACGGTTTATTGGGCCACAAGAAAGGGACTTACCCATCCAAAATCAAGATATGGCCATCAAAACTCATATATGTTGTAAAAAGATCCAGTGTTGATGGGATATTTGTTAGGACGTCCTGAACCCAATCTTGGTCGCTCAAAAAGGCTACTTTTCAATGGACGGGTGGATTAAACCTAGGGATATCTTTGGGATGGGGATAGTATGCTTTTGGCATTAGGAATTTTGAAAGTGTTTGACAACCCTCTCCATGCATACAAAAATAATTTCACTCACTCTCTCATGCTCCCGTGCCTGCTCCCGCTCCCTCTCCTATTCTCTCCCTCTCAATTTCCCTCTCTGTCCAAAACCTAGATCCATATCCACTCTCTAGTAGCGGAGAACAGATACATCAACACTGATCGTTTGTTGGTTATTTTAGGGGTTAGGTCTATCAACATCGAGTTGAGCCTAACCAAATGGTCTTCGATTCCCCAAGCGACCTATGCTCGGATTTTTTGTTGTTACGTGATTCTATAAATATTGTCCTCTTGTTTGCTTCTTCCTGCTCTAATATCCTCATGTTTTCTTCTACTTGTCCTACTTCTCACAAAAATATATTCTTTCATTTATTTTGCATGAACACTAACTGTATTTCTTAAAAGTTTATTTTTTTAATGAAAGAAAGCTCTTTTATTCATAATCTAACTAGTTAGATCCATCAAGGAATAATTTTTAATATCATTATATCATTTTTATTTTTGCTATATTATAACCTCCCATGAAATATTTTCAAAAGAAATAAATCATGGGTGCTGACAAATGGATGAAGGAGATGGACATGGCTTTAAAGGAACTTCAAAAAGGTTCAGTTGCTGGTGTGTCATCGTTAGTGCGCCAACATACTCAGCAAGGTTCATTCGTGAGTGCGCCATCATAACCTCGCCAAGATGATACTCAACAAGGTTCAGTCATGAGTGTGCCATCGTCACCTGGCCAAGATGATACTCAACAAGTTTTAGTCGTGGGTGTTCCTTCATCAAAGATCGATCCTTTAGAATTATATTAATCATTATCCCTAATGTAGTCCACTTAGAATTCTCATGAATTAATAATATGAGTAGAAGTAAAAGTTTCTCTATTAGAAGGAAGATCCGTAATTGTGACTATTTCACATATGGAACAAACCTATTTTTAAGCAATCAACCCATATATTTGTTTTTTCCCCATAAATAACATTTGTATATGATTTATAGATCAGAATTTGTATGACTCTCATACCGAATAACCCCAGATCCACCACTTTTGAACCCACACAAGTTCCATTGGTTTTCCATGCCGTATACTCTTATACATGATATTTCAACATTCTTCAACCATTTTAAATTCACATCCTCAATAAGATAAAAAAACTTCAAAAAAATGAGACACCAAACATATTGCATTATGAACTAATTGATCTATCTGATTAAGGCTCAATTATGATTTCTTTTAGCCAAATATGATCAAGTGTGAAGGAATTTTGTAAAAATCAATTTAGGAATAATTGGAATAATTAAAACTTTCGTAGGTACATGAAATATGCACGCATAAAAACATCTTGAATTCCCAAATAATCCACTAATTATCAATCTAAAACTTAGAGCTATAAGAAATCAAGATGAATAAATTCAGTTGCAATTAGTTTAAATCTTAGCATGTACAAATATATATATATATATATATATAGAGAGAGAGAGAGAGAGAGGGGGGGAGGGAATAAGATTCCAACAAATAGTTCTTCAAAACCCTAACTTAAAAGCTTTACCAACTTGCAACTAATGTGCAACATTGAATGCACTAGCTATAACTAGGACAATGTAGAAGAACATAAATGATTGTTAGATAAGGACCAAGAGTTTCATTATAGTTGATGAACAACTTCGGCCTAGAGGGTAGAGAAGGGAGTAAATAGGGTAAAAGATGATAAGAGAGGAAGGATCTGAGTTCGACATGAACTAGGTTGCCTCAACTTAGCTCAAGCATGAAGCGACCTGACCAGCCTCAATGACCTGAATCAACATGCATAGACCTAACTAATTGGCTTCAACCCAACCTGGTCTGTTGTGAGTTGACATGCTACAACCCAATAATGACCCATGAGCAACGACTATTACGGTGGTAACGATTGATGCATGTAGACCTTTGAATGGGTGGATGGGTTGGTTTAGATTGGTCCATTGCAGATTTAAGTGTCACAGGTGTAGGCTAAAAAGATGCCATGTTAAATGGTTAAAGTAATAGCACACCCAAATCTAACTCATGAGGTTGTGGTTCTACCTGTGGGTCCTGTTTAATATGTATATAGTAGAATGTGTGGTGTTAGTTTACGAACAACAAGCAATAGAATGGTTCATTAATAAGTTTTAGTGAAAACATAGGACAATGAGAGGAATCATCTATTTTATTTTACACCAACACAATGTACTACCCATTGATATATTTTAACATAAAATTATAAGCAAAAAGAAAACAACAAACTATTATAATGTAAAATTGAAAAATAAATGATTTAGATGCTGAAAATAGCATAATAAATCATTATAACATTACTATATTGTTTCATCTAGCATTCAAAATAACAAAAATTATATGTTCTTAGCGTTATCTACTATGAAAAAACTGACATAAATATAATATAATTGATGCGATTGAATATAAAGAATATAGCATAATAACCATATGTTCATGAACATAAACAAAGTAGAATATAACAACTTTATTTTTATTAGTATAAAAGGTTAACAAAACATACCAACCATAGTCTTTATATTTGTCTTTTTACATTATATACATTACATATCATCCAATAAGTTGCTTTATACATGTGTGGATGTGTCATGTCTTAAGATTCACACATATTATATTTATTATAATATATGTATCATAGTTAACCGAGTCACTCACGGGTTAACCTTGAAACCCGCAAATTAAACACATGGGTAGGGATTTGGGTGGTTTCTAACTGGTGAAAAATATATCATCCAAACCTAGTTTAAATGGGCTGATCCATGGGTATTCACAGATTTTGACTCAATTTAACATGTCTAATGCCACGTAAGTTATTGCTCACACCGATAGCTGCATTCCAATACCCTTTCTAAGTACAAAATTTTTATAGTTTCCTTACACCAAAATTTGACCAAAGAACCTCTACATCATACAAACACAACATTATTACATTTTTAAATATGTTAAGAATAATTATATAATTAGAGAAGTAGAATGTGATTAGGGATAAAGCAAGGAACATAATCTCACACTATTTATACGAATAGGATCTATAACACATTGCATGACAAACTATTATCCAATTGGACCTTACACGGTTTAGGCTAGTCTGGAAATCATGGGTTGTCTCTTATGCCTAGATATGTTTATAGTTTGGGATAATGATTGCATTCATCGTAGATGACTTATCATAGATGTCGAGGCAACAATTTATCACGATAAGAGATGAACATTCAGCAGAGTTTGTTGATTGTTTTAGAAGGAAAAATAATATAAAATAAGAGTGGTGGACAATTGTATGTTTGAAAACATGATTGGTAATGATTGTATTGCCCGTGATTGTCTGTCGCAGCCTAGACAATCTTTGCCTATTTTCTAAATAAAGCAATGCTCCAAGGATCCAAACTATGCATTGTAAATACACAAAGAAAATATGAAGAGAATTTTCTGTATGCTTTTACAATCTAAAGGAGACTACAATTGTATCATTGGAAACATATAAAAATTTACAGTAAAAAAGAAGGCAGAGGGGCAATAAGTTGTGCCACCAGCCCTTTTGAATAGTGAAGCCTATCCTATGAAATACTATATCCATAGATCTAGGTGTCAAGACATTACTTTGCATAACTTTTTGCACCCTCTTAAGAAGCTCAAAATCATGTGGTGCTAAGAACCTAAAACTGTCAAAGCCAAAAGGTATGGAAATATGTTGATTGTCAATACACACTTTCTCATGCTTAACCACTTTGGGTGAGGCAGCTTTCGGGGTAGCCTGTCTCACAGTAAAATCTCCACCTTTCGAGCCTACTAATGGAGAAACTCCTACTAAATACACACATACATGTTTCCCTCCAAACCAGTCAAAAATCAAGACATTTGCTAGCCTAAGAGTCAATCTCCCCTCCTGTGGATTAGTCAAAAAATTCAGTGGTGCCTCTTTCTTATAAGAAATTCTTACTTTTCTAAGTACATCATAAAGAACATCTCTAACAAGATCATGCTTGTATTTAAAACCCAGAAGTTCCATGCAATGAATCACATGCTCCCTAAAGGAGTCTAAGCACGTCTTGCGATAGACTGGGCATACCTCATCGGCTGAAAATAGCGGAATCACAAGATAATATATGAAAATAGCATGATACTCTATTGAAGACATATCTTGAGTGGTAAGAAGCAAATCTTGATCTTGATCAACTTGTAAACATATGAAATAACTTTTTGTTTAACGGTCATGTCAAATTTAATATCCATATCCTTGACAATATTGCTAAAAAGAGCATTCTCCATTGCATGTTGGGCTTTAGGAGGGACAATGTCGTTGTTAGCAAAATAGGTAAGATCTAAAGACAGAATTGTGACATGAAAATAATCCAATGTGCAGATAAAATCAGAGTCCATATTGCATATTCTTCTGTGTCGCAAAATACGATCTTGGAGCATCCAAGTTTTATCCCTAGAGGCCACAAAAGAGTATGAAGATGCCTATATTTTTTAATACAGTCCCAAACCACTAAGTTTACTAGGTAGTGACTCCACTCTCCATTAAAATTCCACAAAGAAAGGACCCCCATATACCACAATATCCTCATTAGATCCTTGTAGCCCTTTGTCAAACCATGTTTCCACTTCCTTCATGTGTACAGGTTGGTATGTCCTTAAGCCAAACATTAACTTAGAAATCCCATACAAGACTGAAGTAAAAGAAGCTCACTTTAAGGGTCATGCAACCATGGAAGAAGATGCATAAAGTTAACAGTCTTGGCAGCCCTCCTCAAGGCCAGCTCCATAATAAAATATTTGTCCTTGCTGACCGCTTCTCCAAGTAACTCCAATCCTAACAAAGGTCTCCCAATGTCCATTGGAAACGGTCCCATGTGAAATTTCCTACCATCACAAGTAGGCCAATAAAGATCTAGTTTGCGGATATTCAAATCAAGACTCAACATTGGACATGTGTGTTGAATGATGGGAAGTACCTTGGATACCTCCAATGTGTCCCCTATGATGGTCCCATTGTCAAGATACCAAACATGGAGAAGAAGCTTGCAACTGTCACTGATCTCAAGAATAAGTGCATGCAGTACAAAGGAAAAAAGAAGCGCCCCCAAGGGACCTTGCTGGACTCCAGTGGTTGACGAGATATAATTATGTCTAACATACAACATAGCTGCCTATCCATACATAAACTCTACCCACAAAAAAATATACAGACACCTCAATCACACCTCATGGAGTAGCACTGATCTATCTACCAGGTTGAAAGTGTTTGAGAAATCAACTATAAGCATAGAGAGGCACCCATCTTCATGTCTCCCGTTTAACAATCTATTGACAATGTGCAAAATTGCCTCTACCCCACTAGATACATTGACTCCAAATTGAAAATCATTGAGATATGTTGTCATATCTTTACCCACTCCTATCATGGAAACTTTGGACACCATACACCTCCAAAACATACTAACAACAATGAGACGTATCCCAGTTGTCAGATTTAAGTAGAGGCGTAAGAAGAGCGGAAGTTGTGAACTCTGCCAAATTTAATGGACACCTCCCTCCCAACCATAAATTAATCAATAGAGTGAGCATATAAGAGATATGTGGCGACATGATATCCTTCTCCATAGAGAGAATCTAATATGTGTTGGGCCCATAATCCATCTCTGCCACATGAAGTCCCTTTTGGAAATGATTTGATGCACCAAAAAATAGTGTAGACATCTGCTACAAGGGGGGCTTCTAAAAAAAAGTATATGGAATGCAAGAAGGTGGCTTGTAAGGATGTTTATCCTCCAAAATATGTATAGTATTCTCATTATATGAGACTGCCCCTAAGGAGCACAACACTTTCACAACTGCTCTAAATTGGCCATATTGAACCTTTCGAAGGCATTGCCTGATGTTAGGGTTCTCCTTTTCTTCCTCTTTTATAGATTTATCTCTGTCACAATCCATACCTTCATGTGTAGAGAAATTTTCTATATTGTTCACTAACTTGACAACATCGTCTGTTCCGCCGCACGTAGCAAGAGAACTCAATATGACATTTTTGTAATGACTTCTGATTACCAGATCTCCTTTCCTGTCTATTATTGGGCCTGAATAGTTGTAACATGAAATGGGGCAGAATCAACAATCTTACCTAAGCAGCTATGGAACTTGGGTCAGTGACCACTTTGTAAGGAGTTCTCTTTAGCACATGAGATAAGACAAGACGTTAACCATGAGGAATGCTCATTATAGTTGTAATAGGTGCTCTGAAAACACAATCGAGAAGCATAACATCTAGGACCAGCCCCTATGTGGCATTAGAAATCTAAAGGCCGTTTGAGTGGGGCTTTGAGATTCGAACAATATGTCCTTGAACCTCTCATGTACCATCAACAACCCGTACAAGACCATCATCATGATGACATGCAAGACACCGATCATGCATTTTTTTAAAGAAAGTTAGGAGGTAATATTATTCATCATACCCTTCTCACGTAGGCAAAAAAAGGACCATAATTTCTATACATCATTCCCAAAAAACCTCACATCCCACCTCAAGCGGAGATTAACAACCAAAAATTCTCATCTAATATATCCCCTTCAAACAAAGAGCATGTATTTACATGCACCTTCCACCGATCAAGAACCCTCAAAGTATTTTCCACCGTAAGAAATAAATCATAGTCATTCTGCATGGCTTCCCGTAACATTATATTGTATTCTTCGTTGAAACAACCTCATAAGATAGGAGATCATTCGTGTGAAGCCTTTGTTGCCGTCCCTACCGCCCAAACAACAATGAAAGTTGCTAAAAAGACAGTGCAAGCCCCCAACAGGACAATCAACCATCTCGTAAGACTGTCCGTAGAGGACACATGATGATGTCGCCAAGTGGAGACTCACATCCTTGAACGATCAATGATTTGGACGGAATCCCCCGTTGTACAGGCTGACTGCAAGAAGCATAGATCTCCAGGGGAGTCTCTCATTCCTTCAGATCTGACATAGGTGGGGGCTGTTTTAACCTGATTGTGCAGAACCATTGCACAATGATAAGTTACATTCACAATTTTTCTTATCGGTTCTTGGTTAGATGTTTGGAACATTCCACAAACTGGGGCAGCAACTAGTCGTCGTTGAAATTTTAAATCAGATTGTTGAATAATACAAGATCGTTCTCTATCGTACTAAATGGCAGTCAGACGACGGCATAGTTGGTGGGTAGATGGCATCATGACCGCTTCTTTGCTGGGACCGGAGCGGGGCAGTGGTGACGCTCCAGTGATGACGTACGGGGAACTGGGATGTGCAGCTGTGCGATTTGTATCCTACGCACCAAATTGGTCAGACTTCGTACGATGGTTGCTCGGACCTCAACTTATCTCGTGCACTCCAGTCACGCCAACCCAATTTGATGGCACTCGGGACGAAAATGCAAATCCCGCGTCGGGGAACAGTAGAACGCGTTTTGGTGGTTTTAATAGATGGAGATCGACCGAGGACCAACTGAAAAGGAGAAGGAAGAAGAGGAAGAACAACATGTCTTTTCTGGACAGAGACCACAACCGCTTATTTGCTCTGGTGATGTCACTACGTGTAGTGTAAAAACCCGAGCCCGTCGGGGCCCAGTTTTAAACGTGGCTGCTTTGGGATGGCAATATCCGCCACTTGAGTTGGAGTTCGGCTTTGCTGTTCCTTATTTCAGGAGGAGCAGGCTACTCCGTTGTTAATCAACTTGTACGTATCCCTGTTCATGAATTTGTAGGGTGGAGATTATATTCAGGTTACACATGGCATTATCTTAAACAAGGTGCAGCCTGCTCCTTGTTTAATTAGGAACAGAAAATCCTACGGGCTTGAGTTGGGACTGCACTGAACATGCATAATATCAGTTAGCCCTTGTTTGGTAAATGGATATGAAATCTGATTCAAGTGAGTTTTACTATTCTCATATCGATGTGATGTAATATTTAGATAAGAGCCAGAGTGCTCAAAGAAGCTTTTATCTGGATCTAGCTCATAACCTAAATTAACCCGATAGGGGTTTTATCAGATCTCAATATCCTAATTTTGTGCAAAGCATGAGTATAGAGACTTATGCAATGATTACAAAAAGCCTTGCACCCGAAAAATTGAAGCTCTGAACAACTGGATAGCATGGCCTAAACTTGCTACATCTAACCCTTTGTCATGATAAATTCATTTCAGATTTCAATATCTTTATCTCGTGTCAAACGATAAACTTAGGACTAGTTTGGCCGTTTGCATTCTAAATCCCGAAAGTCTATGCACAGTTCATGCATGGTAGCCAGGGCACACGCTGTGCTGTCAGCCGTGGCAGCTGCTATGAAAATGGGAAGGGCCGGCGGGAGAGGTGGTTGCCACTCCTTATTTTGGGGTGATTGATGATGCCCTCGATTTGTGCTGCCTCAGTCAATGGGCAGTTGTTACAAGTACCAAATCTATACTGATTTTCTGATATTTAATATATCAACTGCCGGGACTTCAAATTAGTTTATTCAAACGTAGCCTTAGGGTTTTATGCAATTATAACAAAAGCCTAGCACCTGAGAAATAATAAAGTAAATTTCACAAACATGAAAGCATACGCTTGGTCATTTTATACAGCGTGGAGCCTACAGCTGATAGAGTAGGAGTGGGGTTGGGGTTGGGGTCGGGGTTGAAGACGAAATTTAAGAGATGCTCTTCCTGTGTATCACCAAAGGTTTGGTTCGTTGAATCCTGCCCTTTTATTACATGGACGCATCGCTTGACTTGTGTGACTCACCCATCATAACTTAACCCAATCACATACTTATTTGGATAGCACATCATAACTTAACCCAATCACATACTTATTTGGATGGTTTGTCCTTTCAGTGTAGAGTCACTATTGAACGTGAACATTAGATAACCGTAGTTTGATTTTGTAGGCCATTCTTATCTACCAAGTAACATTTCATATGTCTATGATGTGGTCCACGCGGCTATGATGGGTCCAAACTGAGGCTAGGAAAGATATTCTATAAGGAAAATAATTCAAGTATCACCAGCGGTACCAATTCTGGCACTTAGATTCCGGCAACAAAAATAATTTCCTCACACGTAGTACATGCGGGTTAGCTCATGGTTGGGAGTGGTTTCGGTGGGGGAAGTGGTTTTGGAGGCTGATATGTCAATGTCATTGCATGATAATTTTGAGGCCGATGTGATGGTGGCATGGAATGTGGATAGGTGGGGCAAGAGAGAGAATGAGTAAGAGAGAGAAAAAGAGGGGAAGAAAGTGAATGAACCTCTTTTTAGGGAAAAAATAAAAGAGGAGGAAAGTATGCAGGAAAAATGGGGGAAGGGATTTTTTTTTGAGAAGGTAATATTGAGGTTATAGGAGGGAGTTGGGAAGGGAAGTAATGGGGAAATGTGAGGAAAACTGTACTAAGTGAGTGAGGAAGTAATGAGGAAAGAGGAGAAAAAAGAGGAGAGTAATGCGGAAAGAGAAGATAAGTGAGGGGAGAAGTAATGAGAAAAGATGAGGAAAGTGAGGAGGGATGTCATATTAGACGTGAATTTCACATTCCTAACACACATTGTCCACTTTGGTCATGTATTTCTTATTTATTTGCGTGTGCTCAACATAGGTGGCACGTTTTAAATTTAACATATAGGTATATTAATCATTTACTAGGCACATATAACCAATTTTTGGGCACACATTAGTTTTTTATAAGCACATATTACAAATCAACAAGTAGGCGTATTCCTAAGTTCTGAGCGTTGATTAGCTTATTCAAGGATATGGAAAGTTCATTATAAATCACCTGCCCCAGGGTAATTACAAGATTTTGAGGGAAGTTGTACTCTTTTTAGAGTGTTCCTAGTATGACATGGAAAGGGAATCAAATTAGTCCTTTTACTCTGACTATATTTCTCACCCTAGATAGGGAAAGGTGGATGTGGAAGGTGGTGGTTCAATTTTAGGTCATAGTCTAGGACCATTTAATAAGGAAAAGAAAATGATGTGATGGTTTAGTTTTCGGTCATGGTCCAGGTTTGTTCAAGTTTAGAAGTGATAGAGAAGGTGATTATGGGTTTTAGCTCATGGTCCAAGACCTTCAAAGTATGGAAGTGAAAGTTGGGTGATGATCTAGTTTAGGTTATGGTACATGACCACTAAAATATGGAAGTGAAAGCTAGTTGGTGATCCAATTTTAGGTCATGTTCTAGGACCGTCAATTTTAGGATAGATGAAAATGTGCAAACCATTGGGAAACTAGGTAATATCTTAGTCAATTTGAAATATCCTTAGGATTGGGAAGATCTAGTGGGTAGTTACCCTTGATTTGGAAGTTGTGTTCAATTTGGATGTTTTGAGTAGCCTTATAGAATAATGGGGAATATCTTTGTTTGAAGAGACCAAGATGTAAGTGGATTTTTCAAATGAAAGTACACATCTTGGGATTAAAAACTAGGAAACCTTTCAATATAGGATAAGCCATTGAGCTTGGATAAGATATGGATTTATGAGAGATTGTTGGTATTGGTTGAAATACACTACTACAGAAATGGCTTATAAAGTCACTTTTTACGGTGTCGGCTGTATACAAAACCGACACCTAAACTCTACAGTGTCAGTTTATAATATAAGCCGACATCCAATCTACGAAGGTCGACCAGACACGGGTACCACTTTTATTAAGTGTCGATTAATTAATAAACAACCGACACCTAAACTCAACCGCCAAGCCCAAAATTCCAGTGAAAAAATTGGCTCCAAAATTTTATATATGGCGTTGGTTCATAACTAAATAACCGACACTATAGGTTTAGTTGTCGTTTTTTTTTAAATAACCGACACTTAGTATAGGTGTCGGGTCATAACTAAATAACCGACACTATAGGTTTAGTTGTCGATTGTTTTAAATAACCGACACTTATTGTCAACTTAATAGCTCACCAGCTCGACCGATTCTTCCCTTTCCCTGTTTCATTCCCAATTTCCCTAACCTCCGGCGATTTCTTGCTCCCTGCCGCCACCGCCCCTCCCTGCCGTTCGTGCTCCAACGCCCGTCGCCGTCGCTCCTTCCTCCGTGCTCGCCGGTCGCCGTCGCTGCGAGAAGCAGTCGCCGCCCGCCCGCCCGCCGGCCGCCCTCTCCGCCGTCGCCGGTAGCAGCTAGGTCTCCTAGCCTCGCCGCCCTCTCCGCCGCTCCTCTCCTCGCCGCCGACAGCTGCTAGGACTTGCTCCGGCCGCTGCTCCTCTTTCCTCAAGGTGCCCGCCCTGCCTTCTTCTTCTTCCTCTGCTCCTCTTCTCTCAAGATGCCTGCCCTGCTGTTGGGCATTTTTTTTTAAATTTATTTACTTCTCTCAAGGTGCCTGCCTGCTCATACACATATTGATGTACATAAACTTGTTAGAATAAATGCTAAAAAGGTGTGATTTTAGGGTTTATGTACTGATTTTGTGCTTCTACTGAGCTGAATCCTCTATTGTCTATACAATACATGTTCTATGATAAGCCTTAGTTAATTTAATATGCATACTTTGTATGTAAAACATAGTAATCGGGTACTGCTGTATATCCAAGTAAATTACATGTAACTAATCATGACATAGATTTTAGAATGCATACTTTGGTTAAATGTACTGCTGTAATTTTTGATCAAGTGATGATATGTAAATGTAGCAATAAGTTAGTAAGGTATCAATGATAAGTCTGTTGTAATGTGATGCAAAATAGTTATTGTATCATGCATATATACGTAATACTTTTTTATTTTATAGTTGTATAGGGTGTTTTATGTGTGGCAAGTCTATTATTTAAGAGTTTAGCTATAATCATTGTTTAATAGTTTAGCTATATTCTTGGTGACAATCCTAATCACCCTTCTTTTGCTTAATGATGAACTGTAATGCACACATGCTTGGAATGTAAATGATGAACTTTTCCCTAAATATATTGCCAATCATGCTTTTAAAGACATCAATAATCACCCTAACTTGAAGAACTAGGATTTTAGGTATAAGAATGACAACACATTATTTGTTGGCCTAGAAACCCATCCAAGATTTACTCATTAGGAGTAAATCTTGGATAGTCCCCGGTTTGGGACTGTTCTTGAACACCTAATCTCGCTTAGGATGTAAGTGTATATAATGTGTGTTGGGTTTTCAAGAAAATTTCCACATCATTTCCCCGTTTGTTCTCTAAGTACATATGTACTTGGAGAACAACGGGGAAATGCTGCCGAAATTTTCTTGAAAACCCAATACACATTATACACTTACTAGTGAGATTAGGTATTCAAGAATGGGATAGGTGGTACACATTTATTATATATATGAATGACATCTGCCTCTGCTAGAACTTTACAATGTGAGCT
The DNA here is from genome assembly GCA_963693085.1 of Alisma plantago-aquatica. NCBI lineage: Eukaryota > Viridiplantae > Streptophyta > Magnoliopsida > Alismatales > Alismataceae > Alisma > Alisma plantago-aquatica. The sequence goes on from OY856412.1 coordinate 420,783,402, forward strand.
TTAGAATTTGAATTACTTTACAATGTGAACTTTACAATATGAATTACTTTACAATGTGAGCTTTACAATTTGAATGTGAATTTGAACTTTACAATGTGAGCTTTACAATTTGAATTACTTTACAATGTGAGCTTTACAATTTGAATTACTTTACAATGTGAGCTTTACACTTTGAATTACTACTTTACAATGTGAACTTTACAATTTGAATGTGAATTTGCAGATGGCTGACCATTCTCCTGATGACCGTGCTGATGACTACCGTGAGGGTGAGGACATCAACGCGTCGCCTCACAATGTAAGTTTTAAAAATAGATCATATATTTATATCTATATGTCCATTTATAGTTATATCTTGTAAATGTGAATTATTTTGTCAAATTTTAGGTTGATGATGCACAGGTACCGTCTGAAGCACTTGAGGCACTTGATCAACAGTACCAAAAAGTTGACAAGAGAAGGGGCATCACTAGAAGTTAATTGCGCAAAAGGGCAATGGACCCAAACTTGTTGTGGATTTCGATAATGCAGGAAATGCATGTGGTGTGAATCACAATTCATTTATTTCATATCTTGGGTTTGTTACTCATAGACATTGCGGTTGTCGCTTAGATTCTTGGCATAACATTTCTAAGGAGAAGAAAGATTTAATATGGAGGGATTTATGCGTGAGCTATTATTAATTTGCAATTCTATTTTGTAGATTACTAAATTTTTGGATACTAGTTAATAGCAATTCTAATTTGCAGAGTATATTTGAATTGGATGAAAAGTTGCATCGTAAATGCGTGATGCAATGCTATGGGAGAGTCCTAAGGAACTATAGGACAAATCTCACCAGAGAATACATAAAAGAAGCCGATAAGAGGAAGAAGACAGCCACTGAACAGTGGAACTTGCTGGACAAAGAAGAATGGGACGCGTTTGTCGCTTCAAGACAAACTGATGAATTCAAGGTATTAGGTGTCAGTCTCAATCTCATTAATTAATATATGTTGTATTCACTTATTCAAGATTAACATTTAGTGTTACTAAACAAATCATTAATTTACATACTAACTAGGCCCTCAGTGAGGCACAAAGATCAAGGCATGCACTGAATGTGCATGACCACAGAATGGGTCCAAAGGGGTATGCAGGCGTTCGCCAAAGACTATAGGCTGAGGCTACTGCTGCTCAGTCTGCTGCTACTCAGGAGTCCTCTACCATAGGTAGCACACCTCTGCCTCGCCATGATGTCTGGATAGCTGGGAGGCAAAATAAGAAGGGAGAATTAACTAAGGCCGCAACTGCTGAGGCGGCTGCAAAAATGGTAAAATACAACTCTTACATCAATCATTCGAATATTGATTATTTGTGTTGTTTACTTAAGTACAAATTTTTGTTTTGGCGATTAGCGGGAGCTGCACGAGCTGAGGAAACAAGGAAAGTTCATCCCTGAGGGCACAAGGGATGAGCTGACAGTTGCTCTGGGTAACCCAGAGCATCCTGGACGTGTTAGGGCTGTAGGAGCTGGTGTGGGCATCAAAGCTTTTTTTGGGCCATCCCAGCGCAAACATGTCCCAAAAGCGGGACTTTCACAAGAAGAGGTAACATATTTTTTCCTTGTAGATGTTACTGTAAAAGAGAATTCAAAAATTAGAATTTGACGTTTCTTTTATCCATGTATAGGTGGATAAGCTATTTGATAGGAAAATCGAAGAAAAACTCAAAGAAGCAATGAAAAAGTGGCAGGCATCTCAGACTGCTACTTACCAGACAATACCTACTGCAGACTCTACTCCTACTCCTACTGTAGAGGTTGGGAGTAATCCTGTAGAACCACCACCTAGCACATCCACTGTAAGTATTTTTATGACATAGTAACTAGTTTTTTAATTCAAGATGATACGTATATATGAAATTGTAGTCGTTTCAAAAAAAGATGATATGTATATATGTATATAACATTCTTTACACAAAAATTTATAGGGGTTGAAGCCATGCCGTCTAAAAAGTAAAGAATATGCCATGGCAGAGGCGTCGGCTTACCCATCCCTACCAGGGGAAACGTGTCACGGGTCTCCAGTACCAGCTGGTTGGATTCGGGTGAGCCCGATACATATATTCCCCCAGTGGATGGATCTTCCACTGCCATATGCCCACCCATATTGTGAAACGCTTGGTGAGGCAGTAGGCGGAGTGATATTGTGGGAAAAAGTATATGTCTTCTTTACTGAAAAGGTGTGGTAAATTTACATTACGTTTAATTGTTAGTGTGTGTATATGCTGGCAGTTGATATGAAATTATTATATATATACAGGTTAAAAAGAAGACACCCATAGCATCTATGCCTCCACTTCCACCTCCTGCATTACCTAGTTGGGTTCCACATGACCTACATGTTCCGTTAGGTCCTAACTGTAGGGGTATGGCAGTATGGTTAGGGGAACATGATATAAACTCCCCTATAACTGTTTCTCCTGATTCATATTCTACAGGTCAGTCATACGAAACAAAACTATTTATACAAGATATTTTGGAGTTGTTTCGATATGATTGGCTAAATACATCTGTGATAGAGCTATGGATAAGGTGAGATATTCTTTATACATCTATATACCTTGTGTATGATCTGGTGATCTGGTTTCTTATTTATTAATGCATGCGTAATTAATACATATTTTGCAGCTACTTAGACAACATATGTGCAGATTTTGGATTCGAACATGTAGGGTTTTTGATTCCATCCTTGATTAGTCTAGTAGCTAAAGACCCTACATCAGTTCAACAATACTGCTGTGAGGCTTTTTCAAATTTTGCTGTAAAAAAGAAGACGGTGATAATGGCTCCATTCAATGTAGAGTAAGTTTACTTTGCTTATTATAATTTGGACTTAAGAAAATTACATTTTATTGTGGATTTTGAGTTATTAATTTTTAACTTTTTTTCCTCTAGGGGTAAGCATTAGGAGTTATTGGTTATTGCCCCCGAGACGTTCACTGTGTATTATCTAGATCCTAAGGGGGGTAAATTGAATATAAGATTTGGACACATAATGAAAATGGCAATATTTCGGTGAGAAATATTTTATTTTTCATATCCGTTAACATATGTTATTACATTACTATTTAATTGCAATGTTCTGTGTTACATTAACATATAGGGGTTTTGAGGAGTACAAAAAGGCTGAAGGAAAGGTCCCCACGAAAAAGAACCAGCCAATACTTTGGAAGAACGTGAAAGTAAGTTCCCGACTGCAATATATGTATATATTATTTATGTGAACAATGCTTAATTAGTTGTATTTTTTAATATTTTGTATGTTTGAATTTATAGTGTGCTACACAAGACAACGGATGTGCATGTGGATACTATGTCATGCGATATATGCACATGATTATCAAACATGCCGTACTGGATATCGAATGTATTGCTCAGGTATTATATAGTCTCATTAGATAATATGATCGAAATATATCAATCTTATTTATAGCTCATTAATTATATATATACATCATTCTCTTTACAGGTGTTTAAAGCTGACCCCATTACAGGAAAGGACTTACCAAATGTTAATGCTCCCTATACGATGGGAGAATTAAATGAAGTAGTAGAAGAATGGGCAACAGTCATACAATTAGTGGGGGCTTTAAAATATAATTGGGATCCTGATAGCGAATAATGACTAAACAATGATACTTTGTAAATGAATTTCTGAATTATAATATATGTGTGAATGTTTCTACATGTCTGGATGTTTCTACATGTGTCTGAGTGAAAATGAATCAAAGTGTTGGTTGCTATATGAATGTTTCTACATGTGTGAATGTGAATGAATGGAACTACAGATTGCTAGCATGTGTGAATGTTTATAAATGTGTGAAAATAAAATGGAACTGCAGGTTGCATTGCTAAATGCATGTGCTACTTTTTTATTGTTAATTTTGCAGGTTTGCGGCTTGTTGTCGGTTGATATCAATGGATGTCGTAAAACCTGCAGTTCATAACTAAACTGAACAAGTTTCTCATCCTGTGACCAGCCACAGCAGGTCTGTAGACTGACAGAAAAAAAAACCAATAGGCGTCGGTTATTTGTAAATAACTGACACATAAAGATATAGTGTCGGTTTTCCTACAATAAACCGACGTCTATTTCGTGTGGCGCGAAGATATATGGCGTCAGTTATTTGTAAATAACTGACACTGATAGTGCCCAAGATGGCGCCCTTTCTGTGGCGCGAAGGGTTTGGGCGTCAGTTTCTTACCTAATAACCGACGCCTATAGTCCCATGATGGCGCGTTTTCGGTGGCGCGCGAAGTGTTTGGGCGTCGGTTTTGGAACCGACGCCTAATGGATGGACTTTTAGTGTCGCCCACATAGGTGTCGCTTAGAAACCGACACTAAAGGCTTTAAATAACCGACACTAAAGGTAGGTTCTGTAGTAGTGATAATTGTTTTGTAAACATAAAAATGTTATTATATGAATAAAAAAGTATGCTCAATGATGAGAAAGCAATGATCTCAAGGCATTAAGGAAACAACAATCTTGGAATGTAAAGCAAGCAACAGTTGTAGAAGATGAAGATTCCCCTTTTAGCCCATGAGTTAAGATGTGATTTACGTCCTTACTCAAACATGAATAATATAGGAGGGGTTTTCCTTTAACTTATATATTGCATGATGACACTCACATGCGAGTAACCTAGTTTTTGTGGCTTTGGGTATTGCTCCTAGTACACCTCATGACTATGGCAGTCAATATTAATTATTAATACTAGGAGAGAAGGGGTGTGCTCAAGGCCTTTATACATCCAACATTATGCTCTTCTTGTAACTTCACTAACACTCATGTCCCTATCTTGGGATCCAACATCAGTTTTGGAACTTGTTACACCAGCATGTGGGTTTGTAGGAGTGGAAAGTGCAAGTGTGCAAACTTATAGATGTTTGATTGCAATCCCCTTGATAGAATGATGTTAAGTTAAGAGCAAGTGGGAAGCCCAAGTAAGATAAGAAAGTGTATCCCCACTTTCACAAACTAAACCATCAAATAGACAACTAATAATGAATGCATAAATAAAGCATCTTTCTCACAAAGGAAGACTCTTCTTTCTAATTCTCTCTTTTTATGTTTTGTAAACAAATTAGAAACAAAAAGGGAATCAAATGAAAACCCATAGAAAAGGAAACCCTAAAGGGGAAGCATTAAAGAAATCTTAAGAAGGAAGAAGAGAGGAAACCCTAAGAGGGAATGTGGAGAGAAAATCCCAAAAAGGAAGCATAAAGAAAACCATAAAAAAGCAACCAGAATAGAAACCTTGTAAAAACCAAATTGAAAAAGGAAAGTATAGATATGAAATAATAAACTCTGATTGTCTAGTCAACCCCAACAAAGTCTCCAGACTATTTTACATGTGAGAAAAAACTATAAAAAGCTAATCACAATAGTAAAAATAAAACTCAAAGAGAAACATAACAAGATAAGAATATGGAGAGGAAAACAAAATAATAAGGGGAAGCATAAAAGAAATATTAAAGAAAAAGTGGAAAGGAAACCCTCAAATGGAAATGGACATGAAATCATAAAAGGTAAGTGTAAAGGAAACACTAAGAAGGAAGCATATAGAAATCTGTAAAAAACCAAATTGAAAAAGGAAGGTCGAGATATCAAAAGAGACAAGTAGATTGTCTAGCATTCCCTAGCAAAGTTTCTAGGCAATTTTTTCAATGAAAAAATTCTATGAAAGGTTCATCTCAAAAATCATTGTAAAACTGAAAGAAAAACATTGAAAAGATAAGGTTCAGAGACACCATTGTGGTTTAATGTTGGATCAATGGGATCTAGTGGGGGAGAAAAAAGCTAAAAACACTTAAACCAAATTCATTAGACCTTCAAATTATATCACAAGATAAGGTTGCTTATATGGAATTTGAGTGCAACTAAGCATACATAGCAAGGATGAGAGATATTGAACAAGAAAAAGAACACAAGCTATGTATAGTGGTTCCACACTAGGAGATGTACATCCACTACCTAGAGGGGTCAATCTCTAGGATTTGCAACCATTGCACACTTCTTGTATTCCATTATAAGAGATACAATATGACCACCATGTTCTGAGGTCAAGGGTATCAAGCTTTCCTTTTAAGGATGAAAGGAGCCAATAATCTTACAAGGACTTACCCATCCATGAGAAAGAGTCTTCTACCTTTACAAGGACTTACCCACTTTTGAAACGTGCTATCCGCCTTCATCAAAGAGATTCACTTTGCAATAAGTCTTTGGCCTTGAAGGAATTACCCACTCTTCTCTTACATCTCCAGCCTTCTTCTTCACCTTCACCAAGGAGAATCTTTCACCATATTTTCTTTGAGAAGAGAGATTGGGAAAGGGAAGTTGAGAGCTTCACAAGGTGTACAATGAAGCAGCTCTCTCACAAGAATCCTATCTCACTCGAATTCATGTAGATTAGTAGTAACATTGAGAGATAAAGGGGCTCTTAGTAGAGAAACTACTCAACTATATCTAGGAGCAAATAAGCCAAACTTGGAATGAATTCCAAGGGCCCCTATTTATGATTGGGGGTGTCTACTAGCCAGTAGATGCACTTAGGAATGAATTCTAGTCATTTGGCATGTTGCAATGAATATATTTTGAGTTTTGCAACAATCCAACAATTAAAAATACTTTTATCCACTTTTCCATACAGTGTTGTCAGTTGAGTTTCCATAAAAGTAATTCGATCGATAGCACTATGTAATAAAATAATTTTGAGTTGTCGATCGAGTTTATCCTAGATGAAACTCGGCTGACGACTTAAAATTGTTTTGTGTGTGTAAGGTGTCAGTCGAGTTGTCACCATGACAAACTTGATTGACACTAGGATTTATCAAGCTTCTCATAGCTTGCTGGTCGAGTTGTCTCCAGGACAAACTCGGCCGACAAGGCAACCTGTGATGAAATTTGATAAATGAAATTAAATTGTTTAAACATCTAATTTAAGTGAATTTGATATTTTTCTCAGCTTAGTTACAAAACATAGTATCAATACAAGCTATTTACAAAATTTTCTAATTTATTTGAGGCCTTTTCCATAAAAGTGCACTTGCGTTGATTTTGGCTTCTTTTTCATCAAGCAAGGGTTTTCTTGAATTCATTCTTTTCATGTACCTAATACATGGAATTAATCTCAAATAGACATATTAGATACATATGAATGGATTGATTAAGTCGTCATCAAAATATGGATAATGTATAACTGATAGTTAAACATTCTCCCCCTTTTTTGAATATGACAAACCATTCCTTAACATGTTGAAAATACCTTAGAATTTAAAACTTTTACCTTATCAAAGTAGGGGGATACATGAATCTGCAATAGAAATTACTCCCCCTAAATCATGCTTACCTTTACCTGCATGGTTAGTTCCTCTAAAACCATAACCATAAGATATATATATATATACATATACATATATATAATATATACATATATACATACCCACACACACTCGTATATATATATATATATATATATATATATGATATTTGAGTCCACTATCATAGTCACAGGACATTTTAGAAAATTAACTAGAAAAGGATCATGCTCAATATGTGTTAATCTCATTTCTCCCCATTTGTCATATCAAAAAAGGAAGGGGTAGAAGAGCTAAAATAGGTCTTATCCAACGTACAAACACCGCATACAACAAACATTTGCAAACACCACACACAAGCCAGAGAGAGAACATATTTACTGAATTCATAATCAAAATATGAAAACACCAATAACTCATGATATGTAGCAAAGCATAGAGTTAGAGGAACATAAGGTAACATTTAAAAAAAGTAAATCTTCTCAAGATGAAAACTATAAATGACAAAAAAATGACTGAAAGCAAAATAGTAGTCCTCATATACAGTGCCCAATGTAAAATACATGATAGCCTACAAAAAGAAAAATACATGAATACTTTGGAACCTAAGAAGTCAATATCAAGCTCGTCTAGGTTGATCTCCTCATTAGGCTGGTAGTCTTCATCATTGACTGGCTCAGAAGGTGCAACATTGGTAGGAGCAGTAGTGTCATTATCACCATCACCATCAGAACCATTATCCTCATCACCAACATTCTTGTCACCATCCTCATCAACATCATCATCATCAGCTATCTCTTCATCCTTATCAAGGTCAAAGGAACGAGAACATATCCATCAACATTATTTCTCTTCCCAGGAGATGTCAAAGGCAAGCAATGCTTTGTCCTGGTCATAGTTGGGTATACAAAGCTCATAAAATTCAACAAGCATTGCAGCATCAAGGCCAAGGGGAAGTGCAAGTAACTGAGTGGAAGAAGGTTGAGGATGAGAGGAGATAGGGGTAGGTCCCTTACTAGAGATAGGAGGTGGATGGAAGTAGCAAATGGGTGAGCCAGGTAGAACTGATCATATTCAAAGGAAGCATAGTCAGTGGCTAGGAAAGGCTGGTAGGAGGGGTAAGAATGGGGGAAGGACATGTTCATCTTTGACATTATTTTAACTAAGTACTGGTGAAGGTGTTCCTAAACCTGCATTTGGCATGCATTGTGATGCATCATGTAACCCATAAGGGTTCTATTAGACACAAAAAATGATTCATGGGCAGGTTTAGGAGGAGGTGGAGGTTGGGTAGAGGAGGAGGATCTAGGGATAGACCTATTAGTGGAATGGAAGGACTTATTGACAGTGGTTTCACTGATGTAAACCCCTTTTCTACTAGCCTTGTAGCCAAGATCCTTGAAAGAGATTTTCCAGTGTGATGTTGAAATAGACCACATATCAAGTTTGGGTAGGGTGGGTGGGAGTCTCTGGTGTTCTTCTCAATGTCAAAATAGGTCATATGATGGAGAATATAACAAGCTCAATTGACTTTGACATCCTGGAGGTGACGATATACTAGCACTATAGAGTTCTCTGCTATATCCCTTTGATTTTTTTTTGGGTGGATGATGCAATTAACTATCAATGTAATGACACGTGTCTTGATGTCAAGATAAGAGGAGGGTAGGATGGCCTTCTTCCTATAGGGTAACTCCAATTTCTTTAAGGTTTTGTGGATGTTGGCAAGAGTTAGCTCTGGTTCAAAACTCTTGAATCACTTTTTGGGGTCAAGCAGGTCAAGGCATTGGGGATAGGAAGACATCCAATTATACAAGGACAAGAAATTGGTTATGTACAGAGTGGGACTCGATAGGGGATCCACTATTTACTGAATTGAAGAATAAGTCCATCCAATTCCAAATAAGGAGGAAAGGAGGTATTTCATTCATTTCTTAAATGGTATACCTATGTGTGACATTGCCGAATACCACACAATGAGATTACTCACATATTTGTGGCATCGCCCAATTCCACACAACAAGATTACTCAAAACAAAATGCGGAACCAATACTAATCAACCAGGTTACCAAAAAACACACGAAATTAAAAATGATTCCATAAAACCATAAAAGTTGAAACATTTGCATCTGAGTCCACAAACTGACCACATGTATCATAAAACATGCTCAAGTGCTTTACATATCATAGTTTACTTGGTCAACTTGCCACAACCTACTACATATGGTAACCTATTCACATATACATGCCATATCTGTACAACCATGGCATACTGCCAAAACTCGTGTCAATGTACAAAACCACCAAAAACCTCCACAACAACCTAAGAGTGTAGGGATGACAAATAGGACTCTACTACAAACCACTAGCAACTTATCTAACCTTCAAATGGCTACTGCTCCTCTTGCTGCTTAGCTTCAACAATACAATCTCTACCTCATCATGCACGACCACCTAAAAGATATGGATACCCACAGGGTGAGACCAAACTTCCCAACAAGATATATAACTCTCCTCCAACTTCTATTATAAGCACATGTAGATTATATTGAGCATATCAAACATTATGAACAACTTAAGCAATATAGGAAGATTCAACTATAATATATAACCAAAGCAAAATAAAAATGTTTAAGTAGTTTCAATATCTACAACTGAGCTTGTATAGGTTAGGTTCTTTTTTCCCTCTACTTTCTTTCTGAAGGTAGATGTTTTGTATAAAGTCTACAAAGAAAATGAAAAAGAAAAAAAAGCAACACGAGTTTTAGCCGACCAAAAAAAAATTCTACAACTGAGTAGTAGCACATCTTATGCTTTTAGAAGGAATATGAAGAACATGTACAACATTTTATTTCTCTTACCACATTATAATTCAAGAAATCAGTACAAAAGATAAGGCAAGGGGTCATCCAATGTGAATTGTATTTGACCCTAAGAAAATATACTACATGGCTGTGTTATGCCTTTATTATGACCTGAGGATTTGAGTTGTACCAAACAAATCCAACTGACCCTACTAATTCAAAATTAGTGCCATACAAGATCAATGGAAGAGCCAGACTCCATGATCTACTCCTGCACTACTCGGTCAGTTCGAGTCTGCATTGTAGTGACATATAGTCAAGCTGCAAAAACAACAACTTATAGTCACAACTATAGTCATGTAGAGATAGCAACTCATAGTTAAAACTCTGGTCCTGTAGAACACCTAGCCCACCTTGGTACATGTCACAATGCTAGAAAACATGGTATACAACCCAATCACTGAGGTAGAACCACAGTTGTCCTCTATTACATCATATCACATGCTCATCACTGAGACTCGACCGTAGTCATTCTCAAAATGCCTAGGATCAAGATGTCAAGGACACGTAGTCACTCACACCTCACATACTCAATAGTCTGTGCTTCGGGTTTCCCTTGGGAATACTCATTTCACCATCCAAAAAAGTACTGATGCTGAAGATGGATCTATGGCACATGGAAGCTACACGATTAGGGTTTCACTTGGTTAGTTAAGCCAATTGGGTATCTTTTAGAATTAATCAAGTTACAACGTATAAACTTTAAACAAGTCCTACAAAGATAAGGATATAATACAACTCCAGAAGATATAAAATATTGAAATATAAACTTATCACATCATCACATGATACCACTGCCATAAAGGCTATCACAATTATCACACTGCAATGGGATATCAATCCCTCATCACATCACTAGAGGATAACACCTCACACTAGGCATTGAGCATCTGCCAGGTCATAGGATCCAATCACATAATCCCTATGTCACATCATTGTCTCAACATGCCTCATAAAGGCTCATAACCATCACCCTATGTTGTATAAAACACACCATACCATTTAGTAGCTATGTTACTTATTCCACCTGTAAGGTTAGAATTACACATGTAGGATAGAGAAAATATCATCTAGTACCATTCATTCAAACAAGCTCCATAAGTAGCTTATATACTACCACCTTGGACAAGATAAACAACCATATCATAGTCCCATATAGGGTTAGGGTTTCAACATCATGCCTGATTAGGGTTTCTAAGACTTCATGTAGCATCAACCCTAGGTGCATTACCTTCCCACATTCTTGGAGCACATAGGTCAACCATCATCATTACTAGGTGACCATTCATTGGAATTATATGTCCATGGATTACCATGGGTTGAAGAGAGCATTAGGACACAAAACCATTCAACCAAAGAGGACAACACAACATGTCCGAATACACAACCCAAGGCCAGTGACCAAACCATAAATCCTCTTACCAACGGTCGAAGGGAATAAATATATCCAACGGTCGAAGGGATCCATGGTTGAAGACACACCTATGTCGAAGGCTACTTCAGTGATCAGGAACACCACTTTACATCAGCGATCGAAGAAGGCATAAACACCACGGCTGAAGACCATCAACACCTAGGTCGAAGACATCTTCAACGACCAAATCACAAAGTAGGTCAGTGACCAAGGCACAAACCAGCAACCAAAAACACCATAAAACCATCAAACAAAATGCCTTCTACAGCCAAACAAGAGACACCATCAACACTTAGAAATATTTTGTCTACATAGGTATTTCACACCAAGGGATTATTCTACCCGAAATAGATATACACACCAAGAAGTTCAAGCGTCAGTAAAGGTAGAACATCAAAGAAATGTAAGCCATCCAAACCCTAAACAAGCATCATATGAGATCAACATGGAAACCATGATATGATGGACAAAACTTAAGATTAAACACATGGAAATAGGTCTAAAACTTGATCTTACACAAGAGAACCAAATCAAGAACCAAGGTAACAAAAACCAAATCGAGAGGCATGCAAAACCATCATCCTCACCATCAACTAGATTTCGGCCACAAGAAGTAAGGTTTAGGAGAAAGAGCAAACTAGGCAAGTATGCTTCAAAATCTTAAACCCTAGAACAAGATAGTGACATCTAGCATATTATGATCACATTTTATAGATGAAACAGTTACATGAAACAAGGTTATAGTGCAATAATAGAAGAGGGAAAAGAGTTATATAACCCATCTTAGATGATGGTGCAACCACCTCCAAGCAAAGCTCCAAAAGCAACAGAGAAACCTAGCTTTGATCACCTCCACGACCAAGCTAGTCATAACCTCAAAAGAGAATAAAAACCCTAGGTAAAAAGGGCAAGAAGGAGAACCAAAATTCCAAGGCTGAAAAAGGACAAGAAGGGAGAGAAAGGGAGAATAATTCCTCCACTCAACTTGAGTACTACCTTGGAGAACTAAGGATTCGGCCCAATAAAGAGGAGTACCTCCATTCCAACACAAGCACCACCATGGAAGCTCCATGGATTCAACCAATAGAAGAAGAAATAGGTAGGGTTTACAATGAAACAAAATCAAGAGGTTGGATCACTTACTAGGGATCAAAGATCACCAACAAGGCAATAAGAGGTGATGCTTCAACTCAAGATCACCACATGCAAGATGGTCGGCCACCAAATCTCCAAGGATGAGCTCTTGTTCACCACCAAGCTTCTACGGATGAACTCCAATGATGAGAGAGGGAAAGAGGGTGCAAAAGGATCATATGCATGTGAAAGGAGGATTATATATACCCAAAGGTGGAGAGAGGTGAAAGGGGTTGGGTGTCATGCTCATAAAAGCCACATGTCCTCAAAAGAACCCCCATGCAACCACTAAAACCATGCATGCAAGCTATGTCATGAAAAACAAGGAAAGTCGGTGACCTCACTTGGTCCTAGAGGACCATCAGTCGAAGGAAAGCATGGCACAAAGGCCGACGGTTGAAGACACTAAAAAACCAAGTGACCAAACCAAACCCTAAGTTCTTTTCAACCTAAAAGAAGAGAAGGAGGGCTCTACAACCGAAGAGACTTAACCACATTATCAAGACCACCTTTGACCGAAGAGAAAACATCAAGGAAGGTCACTAAAAACCAAGAACATCACATGGTCAACATAAGGTCAACACCAACCTAGGGCATCCAAGAAAACCCTAGAAACAACACTCAACATGTCACATTCTCTCTCTTTCTCAAACCAAGGCTCAACAAGGATCCCCAAAGCACCATCTTATCTCTCATGATGCCAAGGCACAAAGGGTACAACCTACATGTGAAAAATTACAAGGTAATCCTTGAACATGGGTAAATTGTAACTTGGTCCAAAACAAGAAAACCTAGTTCAAACAACATACAAACAAGACCAAACTGAAACCACAAGCATGTCACATGATTTTAAGGCATCACCAGAGATTAGAATATGTTTAAAGAATCTAATAAAGCAAAGAAACATGAAACACCATATGCTACCTATGCAACTTAGGTGTCAACTTCAACTTATAGGCCACTTTCTCAACACGTTCCACAACCGGGTAAGGTCCCATATATCTAGGAGATAACTTACCCTTATTCCCCAAACCTCAAAAAACCTTTCCAAGGAGAGACCTTGAGGTACACTCTGTCTCCCATCTGGAAATCCATAGCCTACGCTGGTTATCAGCATACGACTTTTGCCTATCTTGTGCTACCGTCATCTACTGTTGAATCAGTCTGATCTTCTATGATGTTTATTGCACAAGCTCAGGAACCAAAAGATGATACTCACCAATCTCATACCACCATAAAGGAGATTTGCAATGTCTTCCATACAAATCCTTATACAGTGCCATATCAATGCTCCTCTAATAGTTGTTATTGTTTGCAAACTCTATCAAACTGAGGTGCACATCCCAACTACCCAAAAAATGTAAAACACAAGCTCTCAGTAGATCTTCTAAGGTTTGTATGGTCCTTTCAGACTATCTGTCTGTCTGTGGGTGAAATAATGTGCTGAACTTCAACTGCATACCCATAGTTCTATGAAGATGCTCCCAAAAGCGACTAGTGAATTGAGGACCTCTGTCTGACACAATGGTATATGGGATACCATGCAAGCAGACTATCTCATCAACATATATCTACACAAGATTCTCTGGTGTGTACATTGTCTTCACAGGAAAAAAGTGTGTTGTCTTTGTCAGCCTGTCGATGATTACCCAAATGGAATCATGACATTTGGCTGTCCTTGGAAGACCAATGACTAAGTTCATTGTGACATGATCCCACTTCCACTATGGTATGGGAAACGGTAGAAAAGTTCCTGCAGGCTTCTGGTGCTCTGCTTTAACATGTTGACACATAAGACATCTAGCAACAAACTCAACCACGTTGTGCTTCAATCCAAGACACCAATACAAATATTTTAGATTGGGGTACATCTTAGTGCAACCTGGGTGCATATAATACATAGAAGATTGAGCCTCTTCTAGAACCAACCACCTTAGGTCATCGACATCAGGAACCACTACTCTATCATGGTAACACACTGTTCCATCCTCTGACTTGTAGAAGCATCACGCTTCTCACAACCAAACTCTGATCGAATCTGTTGTATCATAGTATTATCATGATGAGCCTCTCTTGTCTGCTACCTCAATGTAGGCTTCACCTATAGCTGCGCCAATAAGCCTGCCAACAAGGATACTTTCAACTTCATATTCATCTAATGCAAAGTCACTAACATGTCTCGCTTGTAGCACACCAAAGACTTATCAGTAGATAATGATGAAGAAGACCTCCTACTCAAAGCATATGCCACCATGTTCGCCTTCCCTAGATGGAAATCTATGGTGCAATCATAATCTTTAATTAAATCCATATTATCTCCTACTTTGAGAAGATATACTACAAATTTTTGTGATCTATGAAGAACTGACACTTCTCACTGTACAAGTGATGTCTCCATATCTTCAAAGCATGAAATACTATAGATAACTCCAGATCATGCGTGGGATAGTTCTCCTCATACTTCTTCAACTGTTGTGATGCGAAGGATATCACATTCTTGTCTTGCATCAACACGCAACCTGAGCCATTCATTGAGGCATTACAAAAGACTATGTAGCCCTTTCCTTATTCTAGCAACACTAGCACTAGAGCACTAGTCAGCTTCTCCTTCAACAAATGGAATGTACACTGACACTTGTCATCCCAGATAAAAGGCACACCTTTCCTCGTCAACTTTGTTAGAGGTAACGACACAATGACAAAGTTCTTGATGAACCTCTTGTAGTATCCAGCCAAACCAAGGAAACTAGCTCCCACTCTATCACTGACTCAACCTTATTGGGATCCACATGCACACCTTCCACGGATATGACTTGTCCTAGAAAAGACACCTCCTTCATCCATAACTCGCATTTGCTGAACTTGGAATATAATTGATGATGTCTCAATAAGGTTAGCTCCTGTCGCAAATTATGCTCCTATTGCTGGCTATCTCGGTTTTATATCAAGATGTTATCGATGAACACAACCACAAAATGATTAAGATAAGCCCTGAACACTTTGTTCATCAGGTCCATGAACGTTGTTGGTGTGTTGGTTAGCCCAAATAGCATCACCACAAACTCGTAGCGACCATAATGAGTCATATAAGATGACTTAGGTATGTCATATGCCTTGATCCATAACAGATGATATCTCGACCTCATATCTATTTTTGAGATCATTGTAGCTCCTCACAATGGATCAAACAAGTCAGCTATCCACGGAAAAGGGTACTTGTTCTTGATAGTCACCTTGTTCAACTATCAATGATCAATGGCCAACCTAATGGATCCATCTTTCTTCTTAACAAATAACATAGGAGCACCCCAAGGAGATTTGTTCGGTCTGATAAAGCCTTTCTCAAGCAACTCTTGCAACTATTTCTTCATCTCTTGCATCTTAGCTGGTGCCATCCTATATGGTGTATGTGCTATCAACTATGTACATGGGACCAGATTGATCTCAAAATCAATCTTTCGGGGTGGGGGAACACTTGGGAACTCATCAGGAAACAAATCCTCAAACTCACACACAATTGACACTTCCTGGATACTAGGGCTCCTCACCTTAGTATCCACTACATGCACTAGAAAAGCCTCACAACCCTACTTCATCATCTTCTCTTCCATCATAGCTGACACCAAACATGTAGGGAGAATCTTCCTATCTCCTTGGAAGATCCATGACACATCACCATGGACAAACATCGCTACCTTAGAAATACAATCCAAAATCACTTGATACTTTTCCAAAATATCCATTCCAAGGATCACATTAAATCCGTACAAGTCAAATGCTATGAGGCCCACTTGAATGTTGTATCTTGAGAAAGAAAGAACACAGGAAGGTACACCTGCCGCAACTCAACAGAATCAAACAAAGAGGTTTCTAAGCAAGGAATATCATGTCTATGACTAACTGAAAAATAACAACTAGAAATCACTTTTCTAGTGATTAAAGAGTGTGTTGCACCTGAGTTAACCAAAATAGATGTAAAGTAAGAAGAAAAAAATTCAGAATGAAATACCTCCCTCTGATATGTCAACTCGCATGTTGACCACTCCTTCTGACTGACTCATGGCATAGAATTGAGCCGATGTCTGTTGTCGACCCCTTCCTCTACTGGCTTTCCCAGAAGAACTAGCCTACATCGCCTGACCCCGTCCTCTGCCACTGTTGAACTGTTGTCACTACTGCAACCCTTTCTAACTCTATCTCGATTGTTGGGTAACCTCTTCATGCTTTATTGGAAAGAACCACTTCATATGCCTAACATATCTACACTTGTAGCAAGTCTTGCTCTCATGCCATGGCATGGATGACCTTATTACTAACACTGATGCAGCACTATGGGCTCCTACTGGTGGAAAGCTACGACCTCTCCCTCTGCTCGGTGACCACTATGACAGACTTGCCGATCTTTCTTGTGACAACGATGCTGAAAACCTAAGATTCTTATATCCTCCAAATGATTGTCCTTGATACTATGCATGCCTCTTCTTGGCCTTTATCTCATGCTCCTCCACCACTGACCACTCCTCTCTTCTGACTGACTCCACAAATGTGGCAAACTTCTCTCTATTCTCTAGAGATGACACCGGAGATGCCAACTCTGTACTCAAACCCTTCTCGAACCGTCTGATCATCTCTTGTCTGTAGCTGCCATATGTAGGAAAAACCTCAAAAGTTCCATGAAATTAGCTTCATACTTGTTGATTGTCATAGATCCCTACTTGATCTTCTCAAAATGCATGATCTTCTAATCCAGGTAGGTCTCAGGGAAGTATTGAATCACAAACTCCCATTGAAACTCTTCCCAACTGATCACCACACCAAGCCTTTTCTCCTCCTCAATGCCCCACCAATGGCCAACACTTCCTTTCAACAGGTACACTGTGTGCTTCACCTTATCCTCTTCAGGGATGTTGAGGATCTTCAAGACCTTCTCCAACTCAGTGAGCCATAGATCTGCATCTTCCGTACCTGCATTCTCAAACGCCCCTACACGCCTCAACCTCTCAAAGGCCTTCCTTGACCCCACAGATTCCACATTGAGGATTGATGCTCTTCCTTAGGGTGCAGACATTCTGACCACCATATGTGTCATCGTGGCCATAAACTATCCAAACATGGACTGAAAAGCGGGATTGTCCACCATAATAGGGTCAAACTGGGGCATCTCAGGCACAACATCAACCCACTCCTGCTACCTTGCACCTCCTCCTGGTGCAACAACATTGCTCTCATCAACATGTTCTTTGTGTTCTCCAACCATCTTCTCTTCTCTTCTTCTTCTTTAGTATAAGCAGAAGTTACCATAAGATAGACTAGAGGGCACTAGAACAAACACAACCCTAGTCCTGTATCCCTATAGACTCAGTGAACCAAAAGCTCTAATAACAACTAAATGTGACATTACCCAATGCCACACAATGAGATTACTCAAAACAAAATGCGGAACTAAAACTAATCAACCAGGTTACTAGAAAACAAAGGAAATAAATACTGATTCCATAAAACCATAAAAGTTGAAACATTTACATCTGAGTCCACAAATTGACCACCTTATGAAACATGCTTAAAGGCGTTACATACCATAGTTCACTTGGTCAACTTGCCACAACCTGCTACATATGGTAACCTGTTCACATATAAATGCCATATCTCTACAACCATGGCATACTGTCAAAACTTGTGTCAATGTACAAAACCACCAAAAACCTCCCCAAGGATATGAGATTACATGGATGACATATAGGACTCTACTACAAAACACTAGCAGCATATCCAACCTTCATATGGCTACTGCTCCTCTTGATGCTCAGCTTCAATCGCACAATTTCTACCTCATCGTACATGACCACCTAAAAGATATGGAAACCCACGGGGTGAGACCAAGCATCCCAGCAAGAGATATAACTCTCCACCAACTTCTATTACAAGCATAGGTAGATTATATTAAGCAGATCAAACATTATGAAAAACTTCAATAATATAGGAAGATTCAACTCTAAGATATAAACAAGGCAAAATAACAATATTTAAACAGTATAGACATCTACAACTGAGTAGTGGAACATCTTATGATTTTAAAAGGAATATGAAGAACATGCACAAAATTGATTTCTCTTACCACATTATAATTCAAGAAATTAGTACAAAAGATAAGGCAAGGGGTCATCCTATGTGAAATGTATTTGACCCTAAGAAAATATACTACACAACTATGTTACGTCTTTATTATGACTTGGGGATTGGATTCGTACCACCCAAATCCAACTGACCACTACTAAGTCAAAATCAGTGTCATACAAGATCAATGGAAGAGTCGGACTCCATGATCTTCTCCTACACTACTCGATCAGTTCGAGTCTGCACCGCAATGACATATAGTCAAACTACAAAAACAACAACTTATAGTCACACCTATAGTCATGTAGATATAGAAACTCACAGTCAAGACTATGGTCCTGTAGAACACCTAGCCCGCCTTGCTACAGGTCACGATGTTAGAAAATAGGGTATACAACCCAATCACTAAGGTAGAACCATAGTTCTCCTCTATTACATCATATCACATAATCATCATCGAGACCCGACCACAGTCATTCTCAAAACACTAGGGATCAAGATGTTAAGGACACGTAGTCACTCACACCTTGCATACTCAATAGTCTGTGCTCCGAGTTTCCCTTGGGAATACTTGTTTCATCATCCAACAAAGTACTGACGTTGAAGATGGATCTATGGCAAAGGGAAGCTACATGATTAGGGTTTCACTTGATTAATTAAACCAATTGGGTATCTTTTTTCATCAATCAGGTTACAAAGTATAAACTTTAAAAAATTCCTATAAAGATAAGGGTATAATACAACTTTAAAAGATATAAAATGTTGAAATATAAATTTATCACATCATCACATGATACCACTGCCATAAAGGCTATCAAAATTATCACGCTGCCATGGGATATCAACCCCTCATCACATCACAAGAGGATAACACCTCACACTAGGCATTGAGACTCTGCTAGGTCATTGGACCCGATCACATAATCCCCGTCTCACATCATTGTCTCAACATCCCTTGTAAAGGCTCATAACCATCACCCTATGTCATATAAAATATACCATATCATTTACTAGCTATGTTACTTATTCCACCTGCAAGGTTAGGATTACACATGTAGGATAGAGAAAACATCATCTTGTGTCATTCATTCAAACAAGCTCCATAAGTAAATTGTATACTACCACCTCACACAAGATAAACCACCATATCATAGTCCCATATTAGGGTTAGGATTTCAACGTCATACTTGAATAGGGTTTCCAAGACTTCATGTAGCATCAATGCATCAACCCTAGGTGCATTACCTTCCCACATTCTCAGAGCACATAGGTCAACCATCATCATTACTAGGTGACCATTCAAAGGAATTATATGTCCATGTATTACCATAGGTCAAAGAGAGCATTACGACACATAAACATACGATCGAAGAGGACAACACAACATGGATGAATATACAACCCAAGGCCAGAGACCAACCATCAATCCTCATACAAATGCTCAAAGGGAATCAAATACATCCAATGGTCAAAATGATCCATGGTCGACGACACACCTTGGTCAAAGACATCTTCTATGACCAAAGCACAAACTAGATAAGCAACCAAGGCACAAACCAGTGACCAAAAGAACCATAAAACCATCAACTAAAATGCCCTCAAAGGCCAAACAAGGGAAACCATCAACACTTAGAAAAATGTGGTCTAAATAGGTGTACCAAAACATCTATACACACCAAGAAGTTCAAGCGTCACTAAAGGTATAACATCAAAGAAATGTAAGCCATCCAAACCCTAAACAAAAATCATTTGAGATCAACATGGGAACCATGCTATGATGGACAAAAATCAAGATCAAGCACATGGAAACAGGCCCAAAAATTCATCTTACACAAGAGAACCAAACCAATAACCAAGGTAACAAAACCCTAATCAATATCCATGCAAAACCATCATCACTGCCATCAACTGGATTTCAGCCACAAGAATTAGGGTTTAGGAGAAAGAGCAAACTAGGCAAGTATGATTCAAAATCTTAAACCCTAGAACAAGATAGTGACATCTAGCATATTATGATCACATTTTAGAGGTAAAATAGTAACATGAAACAAGGTTATAGTGCAATAATAGAAGAGGGAAAAGAGTTATATAACCCACCTTACATGATGGTGCAACCACCTCCAAGAAAAGCTCTAAAAGCAAGAGAGAAACCTAGCTTTGATCACCTCCACAAGCTAGTCAACACCTTAAAGGAGAAGAAAAACTCTAGGTCAAAATGGCAAGAGGTAGGGTTTACAAAGAAATGAAATCAAGAGGTTGGATCACTTACCAAGGATCAAAGATCACTGACTAGGCTACAAGAGATGATGTTTCAGCTCAAGATCACCACATGTAAGAAGGTCAGACACCAAAGCTCCTAGGACGAGCTCTTCTTCACCACCAAGCTTCTAGGGACAAACTCCAAAGATGAGAGAGAGATAAAGAGGGTGCAAACTGTAAGGACCCTGACCTGCGTTTAGGGTTTACCCTGTTTGTTTTGCTTGATCTTGGTGCTTTGGTGCTTGCTAATCACATTAAGTGGTGATTAGGGTTTTGTTGAGCTTTGTTGAGAGTTTGAGGGGCTACTTGCAAATAACCCAAGTTTAGGGTTTTGTGTGCAAGTTTGCCATCTTTTGAGATGTTTTCCCCTCTTTGATTCCTCTAGGGATGAGAGGAAGGCTTGGGCTTGTTGTTTGAGTCCTTTGGGCATGAGTTGAGCTTGTTTGGGCCTTGGAGTTCCTTGTTTGGGCTTGCTTGAGCCTTGTGTCGACCAGGGCAGGTGGTGTGTCGCCCAGTTGCTTGGTGTGTCGCCCAGTTGAGCTGCTTGTTGTGTCGCCCATGCTGCTTGGTCCAGCTTTGACCATGTTTGGTGGACACTTGGTGCCTATCTTGGACAAGTGTCTCTTGGCTTGCTAGTGTGTTGGCTTGAACCCTAGGACAAGTGTCCCTTGGGTGGACGACACATAGCATGGTTGTACCTTGGTTTCTCCTCCCCTTCTTCCTATATAGGTAGCTCTTCTCCTTGCCTTAGTCTCCTTTGGTCCTTTGGTCTCTCCTCCACCTTGAGTGCACGATATCCCTCTCCATCTTGCTTGTGTTGGCCAATACAATTCCTTGGAGCTGAAGTGGTGGCCGATACACCTTCCTGAAGCAGCCTGGTGGATGATAGCTTTGGACCCTGAAGTGCTCTGGAGCTTGGAGCTTAAGGCGGGTTGCATAGTTTCTAACCCTAACTCTTTTACCTCAAGCTTTGATCTTGTTATATGTTAGTAGCCTGGCTTAGTTCTTTGCTTGTGTATCTGGCTTATGTGCTTTAGTGTCCGATATCCCCCTCTAGGGTTTTAGGGTTCCTTTGTATACCTTTGCTTTCTAGGGTTTGGGGCTTCCTTGTGTTGAAGGTTGAAGATGACCTAGGGTTGGGCGATACCCCTTCCTTGTGAGTGTGTTGGGCGACACACTTGCCTTTAAGTTGAATGATATGAGTGTTCTTGGGTTGAGCAACACCTTTGTTCTTTGTGTTGGCCGATATGATGATTTAGGGTTTGAGTTCCTTGAGTTGGAGGTCGATAGGTTGACCTAGCTTGAGTGTTGGTCGACATGGTGACCATGTTGGGTGACATGGTGCTCTCTTTGGTGGCCGACATGGCACCTTGGTGGATGATATGTTGAGCTCGTGAAGTTGGCCGATACCCTTGCCCATGAGTGGGTGATAGGGTGAGCTAGGGTTTGGTTGGCCGATATGAAGGGAGACATAGTGATGTTCTTTGTTGGCCGATATGTGAGTGCCCTTGGAGATGGGCGATACTCTCTCTCTCTCCCTCTCTCTCTTGTTGGGCGATATGGTTCCCTTGTTCCTCTCTTGAACGATAAGCCTTAGTATCTTGGTGATCTTTGTGGTGGAAGTTAGGGCCAAGCATGGCATGGCATGTTGGACGATAGGCTATGTGCCCTAATGGCTGATACCATGATGGGCGACATCTTGATGGACGATACCATGATGGGCGATATCTTGATGGCCGATACCATGTTGGGCGACATGCTTTGGGCCATGATGGCCGATAGGGTTGGTAGTGTGTTGGCCGATAGGGTTAGTAGAGTGTGATGGCCGATAGGGTTAGTGAGGTTGGTCGATACCTATGTTGGGTGATAGGCTTTAGATGAGGGTTGTGAGGCTATAGTGAGGGTATGGGTTTCTTTGGTGACGACCTCATATGTGATGGAAGTGGATGCTTATCCATTAACTAATTAAACGATGGTGGTGTTTGTGATACTATCAATATGTAATATGTTGCCTTGCAAATAATAAGGATGCTAATGATAGTAATGTATATGATGATAGCCTCATGTAATTGATGCATGATGTGACCCTTATGCTTAATTGTTAATGATAAAGAAGATGATGATAACTACTCTAGTAGTTTGTTTAATGATAATAATGTTGGTAATAATGATGCTAAGTGACAATTATGTTAAAGGTTGCTTCATGATAAAGATGACAATAGTTGATGGCATAGTAATGACCTTGTTATTAATAGTGTTGGTTCTGTATACTCAATCTGTTTCCTATATACTTTGATTGCTTGTATAACCTTGAGATTGAGAGTAAGCATCAGTATGGTTTGATTAATGATGTACTTAATACACTTGGTTACCAAATAAGTGTAATATTGGTAAGTAGATTATATGGAATGATATTTCATGATAGTGAGCATCTTCCTTATGTTGAATCTTCAATTATAGTACACCCTAACCTTGCAGGTGATGTTTTAGCCATAAGAAGGCTATGAAATTTTATGAGTATCATTACTTGATAATTATCCTATGAGGCTGTATGTAGAATATGTTGGTTCCATGATGATGATGTGAGCCTTGAGAGGCAGTAACAATACATGATGAGGGGTTGAGACCCTGTGGTATGTGATGATCCTTGAGATGGATCTGGATGGTTGGCAAGAGGCCAAGTGATAACATGTGATGTTGGATCCTTAAGATGGATCAGGTTGATATGAATAGATCATAATATAATGTTCTTTACTTTCTGTTATATCTTGCATGTTATATAACTTGGTTGAATCTTGCAATCCATCTAAAAGATACTAATTAAGCATAGTGAAATACATCATGTAGTTTGCCCTGGCCATAGATCCATCATCGTCAGGACTTGGTGATGGTGAAACGGGTTTTCCTACGGGTTAACCTGGAAGCGCATATTGTTGAATATGTGTAGGTTGCTCCTAGCCTGAAAATGAGGAGGTAAGAGTGTAACTTCGGTTGCAGACTCAGATATGTGTGTAGAGCATGGTGAATAGGCCCATGGCTCAGGATATGTGATGTATGGAGCATGAATGCGTTCATGGCTTAGAGCACGGTGATCAGGCCCGTGGCTCAGTTTTACTAGCGCCGTGACCTGTACCAAGGCGGGCTAGAGAATGGGTAGCATATGGAGCTAACCCTGTGGCTTAGACCACTTCAGCATGTGACTGCGGTCCTGCTTGTGTTGTATTCGTGTACAGACCACGAGGTGGGAGGTCGTGGAGTCCGGCTCTTCCATTGACCTTGTATGGCACCGGCTTGGGTTTCGTAACCGAAGGTTGGATTTGAACGGTACGGTTCAAATCCTCAGGGCATAATAAAACGTAATACAGCCGTTTAGTATTTACTAGTCATATCAAATATGAAACATTGGTTGAGGCCTTGTTTGTGTAATATTCTGTTATACCTTGCAGGTCATGTGGTAATCTACCTTGTCTTGATAATCAGGTTATCTGGCATTATATTCTGTTCTAATAATCCTGCTACATAGTGATATATCTTATCTTGTTTATCATGTTCCTTTGAAAGACATCTGGTTATATGCTTAAGTACAGCTGGTATGCTTGCCGGTAAGAATAGTCTTGCTTTATACATAACTGCTCATGTTATATCCGCTTTTAATGGATTGCTGTTATAGTTTCTCTTGCTGAGGTTCTATGGTTGCGGTGGGGAGCTATGTTTCCCGCTGGGACAATTGTTCAATTGTCTCACTCCGCTGGTTTACACCCTTTTTAGGTGGTCGAGGTAGACGTGGTCGTGGTTGTGGTGTTGCGGACGAGCAGCTTGAGGAACAGTAGAAGGCAAGCGTTGGACATGCTGCTGTTTTGGATGTTTTGTAGTAGAGTCTAGAGTCATCCCTGTACTCTCAGGTCCTTGGCAGTGTTTTGACGTTGTTTCACGATGATCATTCGATGATATCTGTATATCCTGCTATTGGCCGGATGTGGGCCTTTATGTATATATGAACAGGTGGTGAACTCATGTGATGGATGGACAACTGTTCCTGAGCTGTGGACACGTATCAGATCTTGTGTATATGTATATGACATGTTTCTGTGCAGGATATGGACTGGAAAGCAATAGTTTCACAGTTTATCAGTTTTCCGCAATCGGTTTTAATTAACCCGTGTTTTTGATAATCTGTGGTTATGGTGTTTTCCGCACGTTTTCACGTAACACCTCGTTATCTGTGTGATAATGGGATGTGTTGCCACAAGTTTTGGTATCAGAGCTCTAGGTTCGCTGAGCCTACAAGGATTTAGGACTAGGTTGAGTTGTTCTTATGTGTGTCCAGGTTATCTTACAAAAATCTTCTGCCCTCAGCAGAAGAAAAGCCAAGATGTCTGGAAGCCATGAAGAACATGCTCCTGAGTATAGTGATGCTGCATTGGTTGATGGAGCAGATGGACGGGCACATGAAGATCGGGTGCCTGAGGTCCCCCAACCAGACCCAGCTATACTTGAACACCCTACCTACCAACAGCTTATGGGGTAGTTAATGGCTACGATGAATCTCATGGTTGAGCGATTACCAGTGCCTCCTCCGCGAGCACAAGTTCCCCATGGAGAAGCATCAGGTATTGTGAAGACCTTTGAGCGGCTTCGCCGAGTCGGAGCTTCGGATTATGCTGGAACGGCTGATCCAGCGGATGCAGATCTGTGGCTGACAAGTCTTGAAAAGGCTTTCTGGATCCTCGACATCCCCAAAGCAGACAAAGTAAAGCATGCTGTCTACCTTTTGAAGGGTAGTGCTGGTCACTGGTGGACCATCGAGGAAGAGAAGCGGCATGGTCAGGTGATCTGTTGGGAAGTGTTTCGGCGTGAGTTCGTCACCAGATACTTTCCCAAGACGTACCTGGATGAGAAGATCAGTCAGTTTGAGAAGTTGTGGCAAGGAACGATGAACATCACCGAGTATGAAGCTAAGTTTATGGATCTGTTGAGGTTCTGTCCTCACATGGCGGCAACAGATGATGAACGGATCAGACGTTTCGAGAAGGGTTTGAGTGCTGAGTTGACAACCCCTGTGTTTGCGCTGGAAAACCGAGAGCGGTTTGCTACGTTTGTGGAATCAGTTCGACGGATCGAGAGGACAGTAAGGGAGAAAAGAGAGTCCGTGTCTCTTAAAAGACCTGCTCAGTTTCAAGGACGAAGGTTTGGTGGCTTCAAGAAACCCAGGTTTTCAGCACCGTCAGTGATGAGAAGTGCTGGTGTACCATCTCAGTGGTCTCTGAGTAAGGGAAGAGGATATGTTTCTTCACCGTCCAAGGCGCACAGTTCAGCTTCGGTGGCAGTGACAGGGCCATCTAGGCCACGAGTTGACAATAGAGCATGTCATCTCTGTGGTCAAGTCGGGCATTGGAAGTTCAATTGCCCGAATAGAGATGTTGAAGTGACGCAGCAACCGAGGCAGAGTTTCCAGAAGTCTGAGAGACCACAGCCCAGTGGTAGCAGAGGACGAGGACGCGGTCAAGCGTCTCAAGCTGGATCGTCTGCTCAAGGGAGCAGAGGTCGTGGACAGCAAGCTACGGCTCGATTCTATGCCATGAATCAGCCGGAGGCGATAGTCAACCCGCGAGTGGTGACATGTCAGATGGAGTTATTTCATTCTGATATGTCTTCTTCTTGCTTTATATCTATTCTGGTTGACCCGGGTGCTACACACTCTTTTATCGCCTATAGTATGCTTGAAAACTGTCATCTACCCGTTAGTTGTAAGAAGGATAGCTTGTTGTTAGAAACCCCTCTTGATGGTTCTTCGTTGCTTCGAGAAGAATGCCCATATTGTGTTTTGTCTTTTTCGGGACACAACATTCAGGTGGATCTCATACCACTTGATATACATGGTTTCGATGTTATCCTTGGGATGGATACCTTAGAGAAGTATAAGGTTGTCTTGGACTGTGGTTCCAAGCAGGCGGTGTTTGATGTTGCTGGAGAGAAGTGGATCTTCCAGGGAGATAGGAAGATTCTTCCGACGTGTCTGGTGTCAGCTATGGTGGCAGATAGGTTGTTGCGACAAGGATGTGAGGCGTTCTTAGCTCACGTTGTGGATACCGTTGTGGATACCAAGGCGAAAGGCCTTAACCTTGAAGAAGTGTCAGTGGTCCGAGAGTTTGCAGATGTGTTTCCCGAGGAGTTTCCTGGTGTTCCTCCACCCCGAGAGATCGATTTTGAGATCAATCGGGTTCCGGGAATGCAGCCGATTGCACAGACACCTTATAGGATGGCTCCAACAGAGATGGTAGAGTTGAAGAAGCAGTTACAAGAGTTGTTGGAGAAAGGTTTCATCAGACTGAGCACGTCACCTTGGGGTGCTCCTGTGTTGTTCGTTAAGAAGAAGGATGGTTCAATGCGGTTGTGTATAGATTACCGGCAGTTGAACAAGGTCACGATCAAGAATAAGTACCCGTTGCCGAGGATAGACGACCTGTTCGATCAGTTGCGTGGTGCTACAGTGTTTTCGAAGATCGATCTACGGTCTGGATATCATCAGTTGAGGATAAAGGCGGATGACATACCAAAGTCAGCTTTTAGGACGAGGTATGGTCATTTTGAGTTTGTGGTTATGCCGTTTGGGCTAACCAATGCACCTGCTGCTTTCATGGATTTGATGAACAGAGTGTTTCGTCTGTTCTTAGATCAGTTTATTGTAGTTTTTATAGACGACATCTTGATCTATAGTCGGAACCGACTAGAGCATGAGCAACATCTTCGTCAAGCGTTGACTCTCCTTCGTCAACTTCAGTTGTATGCTAAGTTTAGTAAGTGTGAGTTCTGGTTGGATGAAGTGACTTTCTTAGGTCATGTGATATCTGCTGAAGGAGTCAAAGTAGATCCGAAGAAAGTGGAATCCGTTGCGGATTGGGAACAGCCGAAGACGCCGACGGAAGTTCGTAGTTTCCTTGGTCTAGCAGGATACTACCGGAGGTTTATCAAGGACTTCAGTGTGATCGCGTTGCCAATGATGAAGTTGACCAGGAAGGATGTACCTTTTGTTTGGAATGATCGATGTCAGCAAGCTTTCCAAAGTCTGAAGGAAAAGCTAACCAGTGCTCCAGTGTTGATCTTGCCAGAACCTGGGAAAGGCTATGTTGTTTTCTGTGATGCGTCCAAGAAAGGTTTGGGTTGTGTGCTGATGCAGGAAGATCATGTGGTTTCTTTTGCTCCGCGACAGCTTAAGAAACACGAGGAGAACTATCCGACCCATGACTTGGAGCTGGCAGCAGTGGTTCATGCGTTAAAGATTTGGAGACACTACCTTTATGGGGAAGTGTGTCAGATCTTTACAGATCACAAGAATCTGAAGTACATCTTCTCACAGCAAGAGTTGAACATGCGACAGCGTCGGTGGATGGAGTTGATCAATGATTATGATTGCACTATCGAGTATCATCCTGGTAAGGCGAATGTGGTAGCAGACGCGCTTAGCAGAAAGTCTTCTACTCCCAAGAAGGCACATATGAGTTCTTTGGTATGCCATAGGCGGGACATGTTAGTCTCCTTACGGTAGATGAACGTACAGATGGAGGTTTCCTCGTTAGCTGGACTTTTAGCACAGATACAAATCAAGCCCACGTTGAGACAGCAGATCAAGGATGCACAGCAAACGGATGATACAGTACAGCTAATCAGATCAGAGTTTGGCAGCGAAAAGCGTGATGGGTTCCATGAGTCCGAGGATGGAGTGGTTCGTTATCATAATAGGATGGTGGTTCCAGATGCTGATAATCTGAGGAAGTTGGTGCTTGAGGAAGCACACACGTCGATGTATGCTATGCATCCAGGTGTCACCAAGATGTACCATAGTCTGAAGGACTTGTATTGGTGGCCCGGCTTGAAGAAAGACGTAACTGAGTTTGTGGCTAGGTGTGCGGTGTGTCAGCAAGTCAAGGCTGAGCATCAAAAGCCGGCAGGTACGTTGCAACCTTTGCCTATACCACAGTGGAAATGGGATCATATTACCATGGATTTCGTAGTTGGTCTACCCAGGACAACTAAGAATCATGATTCCATTTGGGTGATAGTGGACAGATTAACGAAGTCTGCCCATTTCATACCTGTGAAGACCACGTATACAGCTGAAAAGCTCGCTCGAGTATATGTGGATGAGATAGTTCGTTTGCATGGTGTGCCAGCGACAATAGTTTTTGATAGAGGTCCTCAGTTTACAAGTCTTTTTTGGGAACAGTTGCACAGGGCCATGGGAACGCAGTTGAAGTTCAGTACCGCTTTCCACCCGCAGACAGATGGATAGTCTAAGAGGACTATTCAGACCTTGGAGGATCTTCTTCGTGCTTGTGTTTTGCAATTCCTAGGCAGTTGGGATGTACATCTCAGTTTGATAGAGTTTGCCTACAACAATAGCTATCAGCGGAGCATTGACATGGCTCCCTATGAGGCTTTGTATGGGAGGAAGTGCAGATCTCCTTTGTGTTGGTATGAATCAGGTGAATATCAGCTTTTGGGCCCTGAGTTAGTACAACAAACGACAGAAAAGATCAAGGTGATACAACAACAGTTGAAAGCAGCACAAGACAGGCAGAAGTCTTATGCAGACAATAGCCGACGACCCTTGGAGTTCCAGGTGGGAGACAAGGTGTATCTTAAAGTCTCTCCGTGGAAAGGTGTGCTGAGGTTTGGACGGAAGGGTAAGTTAGCTCCCAGATATATGGGGCCTTACTCAGTCTTAGCACGTGTTGGCAAGGTGGCTTACGAGTTAGAATTGCCTCCGGAGTTGCACAGGTTACATCCAGTGTTCCATGTCAGTATGCTAGAGAAAAGTCATCCGGATACAGGAACAGTGATACAACCAGTTGAAGTTGAGCTTGACAAAGATGTGACTTATGAAGAGGGTCCTATGATGATCCTTGACAGAAGAGTCAAGAAGCTGAAGAGAAAGGATCTAGTTCTTGTGAAGGTCCTTTGGCAACACCGTGGCGTTGAGGAAGCCACGTGGGAGCTTGAGGAAGAGATGAGGAGGAAGTATCCCTCACTTTTCTCTTCGGATTTTGGGGACGAAATCCTTTTGTAGAGGGTTATGGCTGTAAGGACCCTGACCTGCGTTTAGGGTTTACCCTGTTTGTTTTGCTTGATCTTGGTGCTTTGGTGCTTGCTAATCACCTTAAGTGGTGATTAGGGTTTTGTTGAGCTTTGTTGAGAGTTTGAGGGGCTACTTGCAAATAACCCAAGTTTAGGGTTTTGTGTGCAAGTTTGCCATCTTTTGAGATGTTTTCCCCTCTTTGCTTCCTCTAGGGCCGAGAGGAAGGCTTGGGCTTGTTGTTTGAGTCCTTTGGGCCTGAGTTGAGCTTGTTTGGGCCTTGGAGTTCCTTGTTTGGGCTTGCTTGAGCCTTGTGTCGCCCAGGGCAGGTGGTGTGTCGCCCAGTTGCTTGGTGTGTTGCCGAGTTGCTTGGTGTGTCGCCCAGTTGAGCTGCTTGTTGTGTCGCCCATGCTGCTTGGTCCAGCTTTGACCATGTTTGGTGGACACTTGGTGCCTATCTTGGACAAGTGTCTCTTGGCTTGCTAGTGTGTTGGCTTGAACCCTAGGACAAGTGTCCCTTGGGTGGACGACACATAGCATGGTTGTACCTTGGTTTCTCCTCCCCTTCTTCCTATATAGGTAGCTCTTCTCCTTGCCTTAGTCTCCTTTGGTCCTTTGGTCTCTCCTCCACCTTGAGTGCACGATATCCCTCTCCATCTTGCTTGTGTTGGCCGATACACTTCCTTGGAGCTGAAGTGGTGGCCGATACACCTTCCTGGAGCAGCCTGGTGGACGATAGCTTTGGACCCTGAAGTGCTCTGGAGCTTGGAGCTTAAGGCGGGTTGCATAGTTTCTAACCCTAACTCTTTTACCTCAAGCTTTGATCTTGTTATATGTTAGTAGCCTGGCTTAGTTCTTTGCTTGTGTATCTGGCTTATGTGCTTTAGTGGCCGATATCCCCCTCTAGGGTTTTAGGGTTCCTTTGTATACCTTTGCTTTCTAGGGTTTGGGGCTTCCTTGTGTTGAAGGTTGAAGATGACCTAGGGTTGGGCGATACCCCTTCCTTGTGAGTGTGTTGGGCGACACACTTGCCTTTAAGTTGAACGATATGAGTGTTCTTGGGTTGAGCAACACCTTTGTTCTTTGTGTTGGCCGATATGATGATTTAGGGTTTGAGTTCCTTGAGTTGGAGGTCGATAGGTTGACCTAGCTTGAGTGTTGGTCGACATGGTGACCATGTTGGGCGACATGGTGCTCTCTTTGGTGGCCGACATGGCACCTTGGTGGACGATATGTTGAGCTCATGAATTTGGCCGATACCCTTGCCCATGAGTGGGCGATAGGGTGAGCTAGGGTTTGGTTGGCCGATATGAAGGGAGACATAGTGATGTTCTTTGTTGGCCGATATGTGAGTGCCCTTGGAGATGGGCGATACTCTCTCTCTCCCTCTCTCTCTTGTTGGTGGAAGTTAGGGCCAAGCATGGCATGGCATGTTGGACGATAGGCTATGTGCCCTAATGGCCGATACCATGATGGGCGACATCTTGATGGCCGATACCATGATGGGCGATATCTTGATGGCCGATACCATGTTGGGCGACATGCTTTGGGCCATGATGGCCGATATGGTTGGTAGTGTGTTGGCCGATAGGGTTAGTAGAGTGTGATGGCCGATAGGGTTAGTGAGGTTGGACGATACCTATGTTGGGTGATAGGCTTTAGATGAGGGTTGTGAGGCTATAGTGAGGGTATGGGTTTCTTTGGTGACGGCCTCATATGTGATGGAAGTGGATGCTTATCCATTAACTAATTAAACGATGGTGGTGTTTGTGATACTATCAATATGTAATATGTTGCCTTGCAAATAATAAGGATGCTAATGATAGTAATGTATATGATGATAGCCTCATGTAATTGATGCATGATGTGACCCTTATGCTTAATTGTTAATGATAAAGAAGATGATGATAACTACTCTAGTAGTTTGTTTAATGATAATAATGTTGGTAATAATGATGCTAAGTGACAGTTATGTTAAAGGTTGCTTCATGATAAAGATGACAATAGTTGATGGCATAGTAATGACCTTGTTATTAATAGTGTTGGTTCTGTATACTCAATCTGTTTCCTATATACTTTGATTGCTTGTATAACCTTGAGATTGAGAGTAAGCATCAGTATGGTTTGATTAATGATGTACTTAATACACTTGGTTACCAAATAAGTGTAATATTGGTAATTAGATTATCTGGAATGATATTTCATGATAGTGAGCATCTTCCTTATGTTGAATCTTCAATTATAGTACACCCTAACCTTGCAGGTGATGTTTTAGCCATAAGAAGGCTATGAAATTTTATGAGTATCATTACTTGATAATTATCCTATGAGGCTGTATGTAGGATATGTTGGTTCCATGATGATGATGTGAGCCTTGAGAGGCAGTAACAATACATGATGAGGGGTTGAGACCCTGTGGTATGTGATGATCCTTGAGATGGATCTGGATGGTTGGCAAGAGGCCAAGTGATAACATGTGATGTTGGATCCTTAAGATGGATCAGGTTGATATGAATAGATCATAATATAATGTTCTTTACTTTCTGTTATATCTTGCATGTTATATAACTTGGTTGAATCTTGCAATCCATCTAAAAGATACTAATTAAGCACAGTGAAATACATCATGTAGTTTGCCCTGGCCATAGATCCATCATCGTCAGGACTTGGTGATGGTGAAACGGGTTTTCCTACGGGTTAACCTGGAAGCGCATATTGTTGAATATGTGTAGGTTGCTCCTAGCCTGAAAATGAGGAGGTAAGAGTGTAACTTCAGTTGCAGACTCAGATATGTGTGTAGAGCATGGTGAACAGGCCCATGGCTCAGGATATGTGATGTATGGAGCATGAATGCGTTCATGGCGCAGAGCACGGTGATCAGGCCCGTGGCTCAGTTTTACTAGCGCCGTGACCTGTACCAAGGCGGGCTAGAGAATGGGTAGCATATGGAGCTAACCCTGTGGCTTAGACCACTTCAGCATGTGACTGCGGTCCTGCTTGTGTTGTATTCGTGTACTGACCACGAGGTGGGAGGTCGTGGAGTCCGGCTCTTCCATTGACCTTGTATGGCACCGACTTGGGTTTCGTAACCAAAGGTTGGATTTGAACGGTACGGTTCAAATCCTCAGGGCATAATAAAACGTAATACAGTCGTTTAGTATTTACTAGTCATATCAAATACGAAACATTGGTTGAGGCCTTGTTTGTGTAATATTCCATTATACCTTGCAGGTCATGTGGTAATCTACCTTGTCTTGATAATCAGGTTATTTGGCATTATATTGTATTCTAATAATCCTGCTACATAGTGATATATCTTATCTTGTTTATCATGTTCCTTTGAAAGACATCTGGTTATATGCTTTAGTACAGCTGGTATGCTTGCCAGTAAGAATAGTCTTGCTTTATACATAACTGCTCATGTTATATATGCTTTTAATGGATTGCTGTTATAGTTTCTCTTGCTGAGGTTCTATGGTTGCGGTGGGGAGCTATGTTTCCCGCTGGACAATTGTTCAATTGTATCACTCCGCTGGTTTACACCCTTTTTAGGTGGTTGAGGTAGACGTGGTCGTGGTTGTGGTGTTGCGGACGAGCAACTTGAGGAACAGTAGAAGGCAAGCGTTGGACATGCTTCTGTTTTGGATGTTTTGTAGTAGAGTCTAGAGTCATCCCTGTACTCTCAGGTCCTTGGCAGTGTTTTGACGTTGTTTCACGATGATCGTTCGATGATATCTGTATATCCTGCTATTGTCCGGATGTGGGCCTTTATGTATATATGAACAGGTGGTGAACTCATGTGATGGATGGACAGCTGTTCCTGAGCTGTGGACACGTATCAAATCTTGTGTATATGTATATGACATGTTTCTGTGCAGGATATGGACTGGAAAGTAATAGTTTCACAGTTTATCAGTTTTCCGCAATCGGTTTTAATTAACCCGTGTTTTTGATAATCTATGGTTATGGTGTTTTCCGCACGTTTTCGCGTAACACCTCGTTATCTATGTGATAATGGGATGTGTTGCCACACAAACGGATCATATGCATGTGAAAGGAGGGGTACATATACCCAAAGGTGGAGAGGTGAAAGGGGTTAGGAGTCATGCACATAAGTGCCACATGTCCTCCAAAGAACAACCATGAAACCACTAGAACCATGCATGAAAGCTTTGTCATGAAAAACAAAGAAAGCCAACAACCTCACTTGGTCCTAGAGGACCATATGTTGAAGGAAAGCATGGCACAAAGGACAGGCGTCGAAGACACTAAAAAACCAAGCAAAAAAACCAAACCCTAGGCTCTCTTCAACCTAAAAGAAGCGAAGGATGGCTTTGCAACCAAAGAGACTTCACCACACTCTCAATACCACCTTTGACTATAGAGAAAACATCAAGGAAAGTATCTAAAAACCAATAACATCAAACGGTCAACACAAGGTCAACGCCAACCTAGGGCATCCAAGCAAACCCTAGAAACAACACTCAACATGTCACCTTCTCTCTCCTTCTCAAACCAAGGCTGAACAAGGTGCCTCAAAGCACCATCTTCTCTGTCATGATGCTAAGGCATAAAGGGCACATACTACATGTGACAAAATGCAAGGTAACCCCTTAACATGGGTAAATTGCAACTTGGTCCAAAACAAGCAAACATAGTTCAAACAACACACAAACAGGACCAAATTGAAACCACAAGCATGTCACATGATATTAAGGTATCACAAGAGATTAGACTAAGGTTAAAGCATATAATCAAGAATTGGAAACAAGGTAAGACCAAAAGCCAGGTCAAGGGTCTTACACTATGAGAGCAAGAAGTCTCTAAGAAGTAGAAACTAAACTATTACAAAGTTATAGTGTGTATCATTATATAATTGTTCCTCACCATAAAAGGTGATATTACATTTTTTTGAACTAGATACAAATAAAGCCACTAGCAGAGAGTAATCTAGACAGTCCAAGATATTCTTAGGTTCATATATTGCATACAATATTTGTGCATCCTTGTCTTCTAATGAACCTACAATTGAGTGGAAGGGAACATCACCCAGAACATTGGAAACAAGATATGGGTCAACAAAGGTTGAGTATGTACATATAATAAACACTTTGGGAATTATGTTGGGTTAAAAGTGCAGTAAGAGATGTTCCCACAAGAAGGGGGCTATTTGCAATTAGGTAAGTTCAAAAGAATAATAATATGAGAAATGGGATCCAAAAAAATTCAAATTACAAGCATGAGAATGATAGTGTCTTGCCATAACAGTTAACCACAATTTTATTCTAAAACAATAAATTTTTGAATGAACAACAATGTAGACTAAAGATACCTAAAACATGCCCATAACAACATAGGATCATGGCCTAAGAAGTGAGGGTGGAAATGCACATCTCAGGCAAAATACACACACCCTTTATAAGTATGGTTGTACATAAGTACCACCATTAGATATTCTAGTCAAACATATAGCATGCTGAATAGAGTGGTAAGAATACCATTTAGTCAATTTCACATAAAAGAAAATCATAGCAGGAGGGGTCCAATAACCCATGAAACTGGAGTCATCAACCACATGGAATATAATGAATCAATAACAAGAAATTTGAAAGTCCAAGTAAATGATTTCAAGCAGAAGTTATGGGTTTAAGAGATGCCTCATTAAAATAAATGTAGGTTTCAATCAAATAATGCCCAAAATAAAAAAGAGGATGTGCATACCTTATATTTTGTCAACATACATCCAAAATTCAAACGCTAGAGTCCAATATTAGGGTTATACATCACCTAGTAACATTAGCACATAAAACTAGGGTCAAGTTCCTATTAAATATTCAAACCCTAGGAATCAACTTCAAAACAGAGTTGATTTTGGTTCAGAAACATATCTAGATCTATGCTTCATAATTTCAAGATTCCAATTTTTTTTAAATTCTATAGTAATTATTTATTGATTTTACAAGGTCACTACATTTTAAGATCTATAAAACAAAATTTGAGCCTAAAAGACCAGCTTGCCCAACATTACTATTTCAGAACAATAGGCGTGACAAATCTAGAACATTTGTTATTCATGTAAAACCAAGGTAGCGAAAAACATTGTTACCTACTCTCAAACTACATGGAATGGTGAACATGCATGCAATCTGCTACCCAAGACCTTCCCCTCACAATAGAAGGAGCTAGCTACTGCTCGACTCCTATACCACGGAAGAAGGGACCAATGTCAAAAAACCATACTCGAATCACATTGCTACTGTGAAATGAAGGGGGAGACAAAACAAGTAGAAAAATTGAACCATGTCATTGCTAGGGTATATAGCACCAAAGAGAAGTAATGAACCTGATCAGAACAAAACCAAGAAAATGGGACGTGAAGACAAGATGTTAGTCACTCTGACAACAAACACAATGCATAAGTAGAGAAAATAGGAAGTAGATGGATTACCAAGAATCTAAAGGAGATAATGGTTTTGGAAGCTTTGGGACTCTCTCCTCTGATTGTATCTAAGATATCCTTATGCTCTAGGCAGGCTCCAAGGGTTGAGAGACTGAATCTTAGGAGATCTCCAATCACTATAACCAAGTACATGACTCCACATTAAGAAGATGTGAAACAGATCGTGGATCATCATAGATACTCATCGTATTGGACTTGACAATTGAGAAGAGACACTATAGCTAGTGGATTCAAAATGATAACAGGGAGTGGGGTGTATGGAAATATGGTACAAAGAAGGAAGTGAAATTTAAAATTTTATTACCATATTCCCATAAACAGTAGGTTGTATCAATAAATATAATGCAGGAAGGATGGATTATGGGATATACCTGACCCTGGAGCAAGTCCAACGACAATCTTCATCATTGTAGATGCACAACTCTGAATTCTAGTTGCATTAGGACACATCTAACTGCTACGCCTTCTGGTCTGCACCACAGACTACAACTACGAACATCATCTTCTTCAACATCTCCACTTGTCATGGACTGCTGGTTGATGTTGTCCTTCAAGTAGCAAACAACGGCTTCCCTCCTCTATGGTAGTCCACACAAACCGCCTAGAACTCTTGTCATCCTACTGGACTGGACAGGAAGGAGTTGTTCCTCTCCGTCAGTGTACTAGTCACTGACTTGATCTCCCACAACGACAACTCTCAGTTGTTCTCTCCCGTGGCTATCCCTCCCTTGACGGGTGGAACTTGCCTGGGCTCTCATGGTTACCACAACTAGAGAGGATAACAGTTGTCAGAGGAACTGATTCTCAGTTGTCTGTGTTGTGTTCTGGGAAGCCCCCAATACCCCTATATATATAGTAGAGGCCGAGTTCAAGGTTCCCAGTTACTATCCAATGCATGATTAATGTGCGGGAGTGGAAAGGACCTGAAGAACTCAAAATTTTGCAACAATTCTAGAAATTACACAACCTGCGATAGTCGAAACGGCTATTTGGCTGAGCTAGATGGTCGTCTCGCACGTGAGATGGTCATATCACACTACGAGATGACCATTTTGCAGTTTCCAGTTGTGTACGAATTTGGCAAATCAATTCCCATCAATGTTAGACATTTATTTCCTTATGCAACAAGTATTGCTCAAGCAAAAAAAAAGGGAAACTCCCATTCACACATGTGAGACGACTGTCTTGGTTCACACATACAGTTGTCTAGTGACCTGAGTCGAGCCCGTTTGGCTGGGTCAGTTTGCTCCATTGCCAATTTCAATTCACAACTAGGCCTGACACCTAGATGCCCGTATCAACTCTTGAGACGACCGTTTGACACTTTTAGATGGCCGTCTCAACACTTGAGATGGGCATTTGGCAGTGTTGTTAGTCTGTTTGTTTCCCGAATCAAATCCCTAAACACTTTAGCACTTAATTCAACTGTCATTTGAGATCTGAACTCCTCTTTTAGGTCAATACCTATGTGTGTGACCCTATAGGTCCCATATTATGTTGGTAGTGAATGTTCATAACAACTTATGTCATTACAAGCAAAGAATGGTTCCTAGTCGCACATCATTGCTACCCAAGTAAATGGAAAAGTTGGGGAACAAATTCAACCTATAATTTGTGTATGGTGTTGTAGTGCTTGTATAGTTCCTTTGTCACTGATGTCCAGATTGAACTAGAGGCATGGACCAGTCACCCTCATTATTATACAATCTTGTTTGTTGAACCAAGAGCATATTGTTTGAGATATATGTAAGCTCAATATCACATATTGACTCACATGCGCATGGCCATGCTTTTCTTAGTCTTGCTAATCAAGATGCCTACGACATCACACTCCAGTAGGAGGGACAAATCCCATGTCTATCACTCACAGTCGATCCCCATGTGTCAAAGCCAACCAATCATCACCGTTATAACAACCCATGTTTCAAGACTGCATTTGATGATGTCAAAGTGTGCCCAACAACATGTGTTGAGTGCAGTGATTTCAGGTCTAAGAACCACAACCACCACCATCAATGTGAGAGATGACTACGACTTCCATGATTATTGGTTCCATGTGTTAGTCTCATGGTGGGTCTGTCTGATACACTATTCTCTAACATGTGTCTTTGTGATTGGTTTGATATTGCCATATCATGACCAATGAGACTCAATCATCAACCAACTCACACTCTGATCTTATGTGTTATTGTTGTCTATCAACCTTCCACAATAACAACCGATCAGGGACATAATGAGAATGTAAATATGTACTCTTAACATCTGTATGATCTCATTTCTTCCAATTCACATACTTGAAGACATACGTCATTGAGTAATATTATTCTCTAGACATTTATAATGTTACATCATTATCTCATAACTAAAATAAACAAAATAAATTGGAAGCTTGCCTTTTATTAATAATCAAATCATTTTTACATGATATGCCATTACAATCATTACATGATTGGCTCTTCGGGCACACATTACAAACCGAATCCCACTTGCACTTAGAGCCAATCACCCACGAATCTTATTTCGAGTGACCTTACATCTCCATCATGCTTCTACTGTAAAAGTGCTTTCGTCAAGGGATCAACAACGTTGCTTTCAGTTGGTACTTTACAAATCTTTACATCTCCATGTTGTACTATTTCTGATATGAGATGATACCACCTTTGTATATGGTTCGAGCGATGATGCTATCTGGGTTCATTAGCTTGTGCAATAGTTCCATTGTTGTCACAATATAGCTTGATTGCCCCACTGATGCTAGGAATGACCCCGAGTTCTATGATGAACTTCCTGATCCATACAACCTCCTTGGCTTCACTTGATGTAAAAATATACTCGACCTCTGTTGTAGAATTGGAAACTGTTTCTAGCTTGGAACTCTTCCAGCTCACAACTCCATTGTTGAGGAAAAACACAAATCATGATTGTGATTTGTAATCATGTTGATCAGTCTGGAAGCTTGCATCCGTGTAACCTTTTACCCCCAACTCTTCCTCTCCATCGTAGACCAAGAACTGATCCTTAGTCCTTCTCAAGTACTTGAGGATGTTATTCATGGCTATCCAATGAGCATCACCTGGATCTGACTGATATCTGCTCATCATGCTCAAGGCATACAAGATGTATGGACGGGTGCACAACATTACATACATGATTGATCCAATTGATGAGGCATATGAAATCTCACTCATGCGTTACATTTCTTCACAAGAATTGGGACATTGAGCTCTAGATATGGGGACACCATGACACATAGGTAGGCTTCCTCTCTTTGAGTTCTCCATGTTGAACCACTTCAACACCTTGTCAATGTATTTGAGATGACTTAGTCTGAGAAGTCTTCTGGATCTATCTCTATAGATCGTTATCCCTAAGATGTAGGATGTTTCTCCCAAGTCTTTCATAGAGAATGTATTTCCAAGCCATGCCTTTACCTTTTGTAAAGTAGGGATGTCATTCCCCATCAATAGTATGTCATCTACATACAATAGGAGGATAGTCACTATGCTACCACTAACCTTCTTATACACACAAGGTTCATCTTCATTTTGTGCAAAGCCAAACCCTTTAACTGTCTCATCAAAATGAAGATTCCAGCTCTGAGATGCTTGCTTCAATCCATAGATTGACCTTTGTAGCTTACAGACTCTATTAGAAAACTTTGGATCTATAAACCCCTCAGGTTGTGTCATAGACACATCCTCCACAAGATTCCCGTTAAGGAATGCAGTTTTAACATCCATTTGCCAAATATCATAGTCATGATAAGTTGCAATAGCTAGCATGATCCTGATGGATTTAACCATGGCCACTGAAGATAAGGTTTTGTCATAGTCAACACCTTGAACTTGTCTGAAACCCTTTGCAACCAATATGCCTTGATAGGTTTGGACCTTTCCATCCATGTCAGTCTTCTTCTTGAAGACCCACATGCACCCTATGGGTTTTACCCCTTCAGGTGGATCCACCAAAGTCTATACTTTGTTGTTATACATGGATTCCATCTCAGATTTCATGGCC
Source organism: Alisma plantago-aquatica (assembly GCA_963693085.1). Lineage (NCBI taxonomy): Eukaryota > Viridiplantae > Streptophyta > Magnoliopsida > Alismatales > Alismataceae > Alisma > Alisma plantago-aquatica. The sequence goes on from OY856412.1 coordinate 420,824,099, forward strand.
TAAAGCCATTTCTCAGACTCTGGTCCCTCTATAGAATCTTTATAGGTATTTGGCTCATCATCTATGACCAATTCACTGCCTTCCTGAGTTACAAGATATCCAATTCTCTCAGGTTCAAGGCGTGTCCTATTAGGTCTACAAGGTTCCTATGTTAATTGAGGAATATGAGATTCCACAACACCTTATGAATCTTTTGGTTCCTCTTATTCATCTAATGTTCAGTGTTTTCTTGTTGGTCTCGAACCTCTTCAAGTTCTACTTGTTTCCCACTGATTTCTTTGGAAATAAATTCCTTTTCTAGGAATGCAATATCTCTGGCAACAAACACTTTGTTGTCAGATGGACTATAAAAGTAGTATCCCATAGTTTCCTTGGGATATCCAACAAAGTAACATTTTTCATATCTAGGCCAAGCTTTTCAGGAAACATTTTCTTGACATAAGCTCCACATCTTCAAATCCTCATAAAAGATATTTTGGGACGCTTCCCAGTCCATATCTCATATGGTGTCTTTTGAACCGACTTAGGTGGTACTTGATTTACTGTAAATGTGGCGGTTTCTGTAGCATACCCCCATAAGGTAGTTGGAAGCTTAGATAAACTCATCATAGATCACACCACATTCAATATTGTGTGATTCCTTCTTTTAGATACACCATTATGCTGAGGTTTTCCAGGCGGAGTCCATTGATATACAATCCCATGCGCTCTAAGAAGGTCCTCAAACTCCTGGTTTAAGTATTCTCCACCTTGATCAGAATGAATTGCCTTAATACTTTTACCAAGTTGATTTTGTACTTCATTCATAAACTCCTTGAACTTTTCAAGGGCTTTTGACTTATGTTTCATTAAATAAACATAGACATACCTACTGAAGTCATCAATGAAGGTAATGAAGTACTTAAACCCACCTCTATCATCTGTTCTAAAAGGACCACATGCATCAGTATGTATGAGTCCTGATAGATCACTATCCCTCTCATTGTTGCCAATGAAAGGGGTCTTAGCCATCTTGTCCAATAGACAAGACTCACATGTCTCAAATGATTCAAAACCAAAAGAGTCTAGATAACCATCCTTATGGAGTCTAGATATGCGACTCTCATTTATGTGCACTAGATGACAATGCCAAAGGTATGTTTTGTTTGAGTTGTTGAGTTTTATCCTTTTGGTATTAACATTATATACATCTGTCTGTAGATCTAACAAGTAAAGACCATAAGACATAGGGGCACTGTCATAAAAGAATCCATCTTTTGAAATAGAACATCGACCACTTTTAATATGGAATTCAAATTCATCATTGTCCAAACAAGATACATATATGATGTTTTTATTTATAGCAGGTACATAATAATAGTTCTTTAACTCTATTACAAGCCCCGTGGGCAGAGATATACTATAGGCTCCAACTACGCTGGCCGCAACTCTTGCGCCATTAGCAACTCATAGTTCCACCTCGCCTTTCCCTAAAGGCCTACTTCCATTAAGATCCTACATATGAGAATGTTACGACCTCACCTTTCAGTAACCCCCAATTAAGGGAGACTTAGAGGATAAAGCCGCACTCATAATTCCGGGATCAAAGGTTCAACATATAACTATAAATAATTATTAAATTCTAGCAGACTATATGAAAAATGGTAATAAATTTTTTCCTTTTTGCATACCTTGAAAAGTGGGAAACTATCTTCTAACCACAACTTATCCACTCTATTTAAATCCTCCTTGTTCTTTAATTCTTGAATTCACATTATGTCGCTTTACTGTTTGTGCTTTTGAGGATTTACCTAAAACGCCGACAAACAAAAACCACGATCAGCCGAAGCTGGTATGTGGGGAGGAGCAGATAATTGTTCAACTAAGTTAACAACATAATCATTCAATTAATGATTTAACAAGCAAGATTACGTTTTAAACCATATAACTCAATCCATACATATTCACAACTCTGGGCTGTCCCTGCAGTGGACATGGATATCACCTCTCTTTAGGTATAGAGTCGCATGGCACTATCCGAGGATAGCCCAATATCTAACTCTTTATGACTTGATGGTCCTACCTCCATGGTAGCCATGTACTAAGTCACCCATTGACCTGATGGCCTACCCAATAGGTAGCCATGTACTAGGTCATCCATAGACCTGATGGACCTACCCAATAGGTAGCCATGTACTAGGCCTTTCTCTAACCTGATGACCTACCCATAGGTAGCCATGTACTAGATTAGCTATCTTGCCACAGAGAGAACCAGGATCTGAGTTTATAGGTATACACATTAAGTGATAGTCATAGCCACATTATATATATGCAATATGAACATCCAAGCAGCTTAGTTGCATTCAAGCGATGAAACGTTCGAGAAACATCGGAAAACATAAGCGGTTAACCATAAGTAACCACATACCTTATTCCTTGCAGAAACCATGCCAAACATCATAGACTTTATGAGTGCATCCAAACATCCAAGTAACCAAGCATATAATCAACAATATCTGAAACATGTATACTACATATGTGTCACCATGTATTCACATTACATTACTCAGATCTAGATGTGCTCCTAAACCAGGTTTTAGGGTTATTTCTTGTTTGGACTAAGGATTAGGGCTACGAACCCTAATTCCATCATATTATGATTTATAAGATTACAATCTCACTTTTGCATACTAGGTTAAACCCTAATTATCTTCTTAAGCATATTAGACTACTCATTATGTCTAATACACATTATCAACATTAAGATCTTTGGTACTCAATTTATCTTCGAATCATCATAATTCTATTTTATTTGTTGATTTGTACAATTAAAACCATTAGAATTCATACCAACGTAAATTAGGGTTTCTAATCCCATTAAGGCATATTCATGTACATAGAACCCTAAATTAAACCAATTATATAAAATGATCATCTTTTTGGATCCTATCCTCATATTTATCAACAACAGGTTAAAATTATCCTTTGAACAACATTAAATCCATCTATCTTCAAATCTAAGGGTTTTTCATTAATTAAATCATTGAAGATGATAACTTTATGTACTTTTCCAATTTCAAGCATATAAACTCTAAATTATACTTATCACGTGAAAAAGGTTCTTCCTTTTTAACTCAATGTTCCTTTTTACATTTAACAGGTTAATATCAACTCTATTAATCCACTAAACCCTATTAATCACTTTAATCATATCAAAGTAGGGTTTCTTTACCATTAATACATGAAAGTTAATATCTTTCATTAATTTTCGAATTGCATTAAGAATCTGGCTTCAATCATAATTTATTTGTATTCCTCTCGTTCTGAGGATCAACTTTCATATATAACTTTTTGTCATACAAGCTACGAATAAAAAGATATGATTTTAGTAAAAATACTTACTTCGGGCCAATCAGAGGCTGCCACGTAGGCCTTGCCATGCGACGTATCTCACTGGGTTTGCAAATAGAGTTGATTGACCATTTCGCCCTTGATAAGTTGGATGAGTCTTCTGCCCGCGGAGGGGCAAAATCGTCCAACGTGCACTGCTCGTCTTCAACCTTTGGATGGCGGCAACAGCCGCCCTAGCTGCGCTCGGTCATGGCTCCTCCCTCTTCCCTGGGCCCGATGGCTGCCTCCGGACCCCTCCCCTAACTCCGAAGCCCTCCGCCGCCCTGGGATCTCATCTTAACAGTTGCCCGCATGTCCTCTATCATGCGGGAGAAACCCGCAGTTGCTGCTGCAACTGCAGCAGGCCGCTAGTGGCTGCACGAAGCCGGGGTCGAAGAAGAAGCACCCGATCGGTCTGGGTGATCGTGGAGGCTTCCTAACTTATGCGAGACCGCAACAAGAACCGTTGTAGTTCCAGGGAGAGATTTCTTCCCTCGGTTAGGGTTTAAGGAAGAAAACAAGGTAGGATAAGAGAGCATTGCGTGGAACCTCTTCCTTAGACTCGGCCTAGGCTCACTCTTCTTATATATATGAGGGTAGCAACATCCTATGATGCCTGTCCATGAAAAGATGATATCCTTTCCTATTAGGAATTTGATTCCTTTACGAAAAGCAAGATCTCTCTCTCTCTCTCTCTCTCATCTCTTTAGTATTCTTTCTCCTTTTAATGTTAGGATTTCGAATATTATCACATGTACCTTCCTTGTACTTGCCTTTTAGTTATTTGTCATAAAATGATGTTTCCTTTTAATAGAAAATACCATCTTTTGAAAATGACACAAAATCCATTAATAATGCAACACATAATCCTCTTATTTTGCCTTTTTAGTATTTTCTCTTTCTTTCCTCTTTATTGGGACTCCTTGGATCCCATTTTACTCCATTATTTCGAAATCTTTTCCAAGGATATTTATTATCCTTCTAGATGCATCTTTATGCCTTATTTCACATTATCCTATTTATTTCTCATTCAAATATTCCTTTTTGAGGATTTCTTTTTATTTCTCTTTTATTTTCCTCATTGGAATTCCTTTTAATATTAACAACCACATGGATACGAAATTTCCCCAATACATCTCATTTATGCCTCTTTCCATGCATTTTCCACCTTATATCATTATTTTCCAATTTCTTTCTTCATAAAGAAAATACTTAATTAATCTTTTCTTTTCCTATTGCTTTATTTATGCAACTTTGTATTCCTTGGAGCCCAAGGAACCCAAAAGTCACGAAATCCTCTTTGGATTTGCCTTCTAGAGGTTTCCACATATTTCTTTTATCAAATATTCAATTATTCATTCCCTAATTGAATTTTCTTTGTTATTTCCTTGTTATTGGGCCCAATAGCCAATAAAGCCCACAAATCAAACAACAAGGCTATTTTAAACGAAATCCAATTATTCTCAACCAAATATATGATTATCTGTTCAAACATCTTTAATATGAGAAATTATATTTCTCACCACTTGAACCCAAAAATTGGGGTTATAACATCCTTCCCCTCTTATAGGAATTTTGTCCTCAAAATTCAAGCAAGCAAACAAACAATTCAGGATAAGACTTTTCCATGTCCATCATTGGCCCCTATGTGGCTTTACCGTACTCATGGTGCATCCAAAGAACCTTTATCATCACGTATTCTTTTCTCTGAGTTCTTTCATCCTGGCGTCTATAAACTACACAGGTGACTCAGGCCATTTCAGCCTCCCTTGGGCTCACTAGGTTCATTGCTCAGCACATGGTCGGGTACCTCACATAGTGCTCTAAGTTGGACGCATGGAACTCATCACGCATTACTTTATCCTGAGGGGTAGGGTCAAAACCTAACCATCTCCACCCATCCATCTAATGGACCCATGTATCGGGGACTCAGCTCTCTTAGCTATAACTTAGAGGGGTCGGATTTTCATGTTACATTTTCTCCCACAGTGAACTGCATGTCAGTCTACTCTGCACTTGCTCACGACTCTTATTGTATCTAGGCTCCTTTAAGACATTTCATGATCAAAGTGACTTTATCTACACGCACTGTGGTCGTTTTTCTAACCATCATATGGTCCTTTCACCAACATCACCTTACTGAAGTGGTGACCGACACAACCTCCCTTACAGAGCTTCATATAAAACCTGATACATGGTTATGGTGGTTATTGTCACATATTTCATAGGACAAGAACTGTCTCTAGTTATCACCTTGAACGAGCACACATGCCCTCATCAGACCCTTTAGTCTGGATCATCCTAACCATAGTTAGGGGTGATAAACTATACTAACATAGAGTTCTTCATGTACCTACTTCCACTTTATAGAAGTGAACCTTTAGGTCAAACGCAAGTACCTTTGAACTCGCTTCATGGGGTAGTTGAACCATCTCTCTCATGGGTGGTTCAACTAGATATGTCCCTTAACAAAACTCTTCCTTTCTCATATTATCTAGGTAAGGCGACCTACCATAACCCATATTGTATCTCGACCTTCTTTGTTCCAGAGAAGACCTATCACAACATCCATAGTGTTGAGCTATCATTCCTTCTCAGGGATTCTTTTGTCCTCCATAACGATACACTGGGTTACCGGGGTTCGTCCTTTACCTCCTGGCTTGCATGGCCATGAACCACATGCAACCTCATCTTAAGCACCTAACGTGCTATTGCCATTATCACGGTGTATGGTGATCTCTGATCATGATTTCTTGTATGTCGTGATTCTTCAAAATCGATTCCTTCAAAACCCTAAACCACTTTAGTCGGGGTTTCATCACCTTCTCTTCCAAAGAAGTACATCTGGGGTTTTACCACCATCCTTTCATTGCATCCAGGATTAGACTGGCTAACCAAACAACCCTAACTCTTCAACGCATCTTGTTACATTTGAGTGTTATCCGAACACTTCTCCCTTTCAAGCTTAGGGTTAGCCAAACAACCTCTTCTAGCTTCTAGTCAAATGAGTCTTAACCAGAGTATATATTACCACCTCTCATCCTTAGGTATTAGGTAACATTACACTTCCATGTATTTCACTTATCATGTCACCTCAAACTATATGTTTATCTTCATAAGAACACTCTTTGATTCCATCATCATGGTGATCAAACTCAACTTGGAATAACTTGTATGTTCCACATAACTCATGATAAAAACATCCTCATAAGGGGACTACCTCATTCCTCTTAGTGTTTACAAACCATCCATGTATCATTCACTTTACCAGGGTAGATATCTTCCCCATTTCTCGTGGCAACGCTCCAACTTACATTATCTCTTATCCTTGGTGTATGACATGCATAATGTCCTATCTCTCACCCCCATAACAAGAGGAAATAAGCATTTGGCTGCAGTCCAAATACAGAGTTCTTCCTGTTCCAAGAGTAGAGATGGTACATCCCACCTTGCCAGTACACCTTTAAATCTAAGTTATAACATGCCACATATGTCTCTTCATCACACACATCATGGTATCAAACTAGCCTTGAACCTACTGAGGTTTATATCCTTGGTCATCCCCTCTAGGTCTATAGGGTACCGACTCTTTTGGGGTCATCCCTCTTCCCTCATGCATCAAGAGAGTGCCCTACTCATCTGCCCTTTGGGTCCCATGAGTTCATGAAGGTGATCAATCTCCTAACCCATGGCCCTAAGACAATGATAGCTGTTACCTCCCGACCCTATGGTCATGTGCAACTGGGGAATTAGGCAACTCCTACTTTCATCGGTCTTATCCCAACTGGACCCTAGGATAGACTTAGGATTCTCCATTATAGTACATGTTCACTTAAAACCTTTCCCAAGTCTTCATCATCTCTCTTTCTGCATTCGTGGGCTGACTTTCATCCTTTCATCAGGATCATGGCAACCTACCTACCTTGGTCAAGCCCTATACCAATTACCTCCATGGTAACACATCTGCATGTACTTAGAGATGAATATCTATGGGCCTACGGGTTCATTCTCATACCATGTACTTTTCACTTAGCTCCTCAAGATCCTACGAGACCTCTATAGGTTACCTTGAACCAACAAAACTGATATACATCCTTCCAAAGGGATCCCTCTCCCAGGATGGGAGGAAAACTATCTCTAAGGTCACAAAAGCTCTTTGGTTTTGGGTTTACATCCATACGAGCCTACTTAACCCTAGCAAGCCATCAAGGCACAAGCAGGTCACTTACTGTACTATGCTAGGTCATATTTGTCCTCTTTCCTCAGTGTCGGATTAAGATCATACCTTTTATCATCAACTTAGCTGTGAGGGGTTCATCAAACACACCTTTAACTTTAGGGGCTCCTCTTTTCCTCCATTCATGAGGAATACTATTCTTACTTGTATAGAAACTCAACTTCTCATCATGAGCCATAGGTACACCACTTCCCCTCTTAGGCCTAGGACCCTAGGTTCACTGCGTGCTCTGTCTCTTAACTACGAACCAAGCATGAAAAAGGCATGACATGCACTCCTTGTCATCCTTCAACTCAAACAACACTTAGGATTGGGTCCTCCTCAAGGACACCCAACAAGGTACAGGGCCTCATAACCTGCTACTAAACCTTTCTAGGTCTAGGAACTCTTCTTCCTACCTCAGAAGGTAAACATCCCTACCATGGGCACGTAGGTACCAGAAGCTTCATCTTTTCTCCAGGGTTTGGTCCCTCTAAAGACAACCAAGGTATTAAAACTTTTAGGGATCGATCATGAGGAAACCACTATCATCCATTATTCAGGGTTTTAGGCTTCCAACCTTCTTGCTGGGTTTCCTGCTCTCTCTAGAGCTAACCCTACATCCATCCTCACCATTAGAGGTCCTCTCTTCATGAAGGATCAATCTTCAAAGAATTCTCCACATGGGTGAAGCCGAGGTTTGAACTTAGGGTTGCTCAAGATAATCCTTTATGCTCACTTATGATTCCTCATCCAGGGTTATCCTACTGTCAGCACTATGATGTGCCCTAGGTGCCAGCTATGCCCTACTAGTACAAGCCCATGGGGTTTCTATGGTCCTTCACTAACATCATCATCTAAAGAGCTATCCTTTACCCTAACATGTATGACCCTTCCCAGGGTTGGGTTGCCAAAGGTGCTAGGTCACCCATGGATTGTATGGTATCCCAGGGGCATGTCCTTTTAGACACCTGGTCCACCTCATCTCTAATCTTCACTTAGGGTTAGGGTTAGCATTATCCTCAGTGGATGTGCCAGGTCTCTACTAGCAATGGAGATCTCTATCTCCAAAACGGACTTATCCTCCTGACAAGAAGGTCTAGCCTCAGGTCTCTCCTGAGGACATGACATCTTATGTCATACGACCTAAGCATGTATCTATTATTTATTTTGCGCTTAATGTATTAAGCTTATGTCCATGACATCTTATTTACATACCTTTCATTAATTTAGTGGAGGATCCCTTAAACCTTATTAACCTTACCCATACCTCAAGAGGGTGAGGAGAAGGAAGAAAACCCTAATCCTTTAGGTCCTTATCAGAATTTTGTGATGAGAAGGGATGAATAAGATGAGAAGTCCTAAAGGTATCTTATTTCGATTCATACCCTAAGACTTTGGCCAGGCGGTCACACGGGTCCGAGAGTCCTCGTATTCCGACTAGCGGTGCGGAGGAAAATCTTGCCAGCCCCCGGTCGTGATCCCTTTCTAGACACCTCCGTCTTTCGGATACTCCTCTAATAACTCCCTTGGGTTCTATGGAGTTTGTAAAATTTAATAATTACTAATAGTTACATGAAGAACCCAGGCTCTGATACCAAATGTTACGACCTCACCTTTCAGTAACCCCCAATTAAGGGAGACTTAGAGGATAAAGCCGCACTCATAATTCCGGGATCAAAGGTTCAACATATAACTATAAATAATTATTAAATTCTAGCAGACTATATGAAAAATGGTAATAAAATTTTTCCTTTTTGCATACCTTGAAAAGTGGGAAACTATCTTCTAACCACAACTTATCCACTCTATTTAAATCCTCCTTGTTCTTTAATTCTTGAATTCACATTATGTCGCTTTATTGTTTGTGCTTTTGAGGATTTACCTAAAACGCCGACAAACAAAAACCACGATCAGCCGAAGCTGGTATGTGGGGAGGAGCAGATAATTGTTCAACTAAGTTAACAACATAATCATTCAATTAATGATTTAACAAGCAAGATTACGTTTTAAACCATATAACTCAATCCATACATATTCACAACTCTGGGCTGTCCCTGCAGTGGACATGGATATCACCTCTCTTTAGGTATAGAGTCGCATGGCACTATCCGAGGATAGCCCAATATCTAACTCTTTATGACTTGATGGTCCTACCTCCATGGTAGCCATGTACTAAGTCACCCATTGACCTGATGGCCTACCCAATAGGTAGCCATGTACTAGGTCATCCATAGACCTGATGGACCTACCCAATAGGTAGCCATGTACTAGGCCTTTCTCTAACCTGATGACCTACCCATAGGTAGCCATGTACTAGATTAGCTATCTTGCCACAGAGAGAACCAGGATCTGAGTTTATAGGTATACACATTAAGTGATAGTCATAGCCACATTATATATATGCAATATGAACATCCAAGCAGCTTAGTTGCATTCAAGCGATGAAACGTTCGAGAAACATCGGAAAACATAAGCGGTTAACCATAAGTAACCACATACCTTATTCCTTGCAGAAACCATGCCAAACATCATAGACTTTATGAGTGCATCCAAACATCCAAGTAACCAAGCATATAATCAACAATATCTGAAACATGTATACTACATATGTGTCACCATGTATTCACATTACATTACTCAGATCTAGATGTGCTCCTAAACCAGGTTTTAGGGTTATTTCTTGTTTGGACTAAGGATTAGGGCTACGAACCCTAATTCCATCATATTATGATTTATAAGATTACAATCTCACTTTTGCATACTAGGTTAAACCCTAATTATCTTCTTAAGCATATTAGACTACTCATTATGTCTAATACACATTATCAACATTAAGATCTTTGGTACTCAATTTATCTTCGAATCATCATAATTCTATTTTATTTGTTGATTTGTACAATTAAAACCATTAGAATTCATACCAACGTAAATTAGGGTTTCTAATCCCATTAAGGCATATTCATGTACATAGAACCCTAAATTAAACCAATTATATAAAATGATCATCTTTTTGGATCCTATCCTCATATTTATCAACAACAGGTTAAAATTATCCTTTGAACAACATTAAATCCATCTATCTTCAAATCTAAGGGTTTTTCATTAATTAAATCATTGAAGATGATAACTTTATGTACTTTTCCAATTTCAAGCATATAAACTCTAAATTATACTTATCACGTGAAAAAGGTTCTTCCTTTTTAACTCAATGTTCCTTTTTACATTTAACAGGTTAATATCAACTCTATTAATCCACTAAACCCTATTAATCACTTTAATCATATCAAAGTAGGGTTTCTTTACCATTAATACATGAAAGTTAATATCTTTCATTAATTTTCGAATTGCATTAAGAATCTGGCTTCAATCATAATTTATTTGTATTCCTCTCGTTCTGAGGATCAACTTTCATATATAACTTTTTGTCATACAAGCTACGAATAAAAAGATATGATTTTAGTAAAAATACTTACTTCGGGCCAATCAGAGGCTGCCACGTAGGCCTTGCCATGCGACGTATCTCACTGGGTTTGCAAATAGAGTTGATTGACCATTTCGCCCTTGATAAGTTGGATGAGTCTTCTGCCCGCGGAGGGGCAAAATCGTCCAACGTGCACTGCTCGTCTTCAACCTTTGGATGGCGGCAACAGCCGCCCTAGCTGCGCTCGGTCATGGCTCCTCCCTCTTCCCTGGGCCCGATGGCTGCCTCCGGACCCCTCCCCTAACTCCGAAGCCCTCCGCCGCCCTGGGATCTCATCTTAACAGTTGCCCGCGTGTCCTCTATCATGCGGGAGAAACCCGCAGTTGCTGCTGCAACTGCAGCAGGTCGCTAGTGGCTGCACGAAGCCGGGGTCGAAGAAGAAGCACCCGATCGGTCTGGGTGATCGTGGAGGCTTCCTAACTTATGCGAGACCGCAACAAGAACCGTTGTAGTTCCAGGGAGAGATTTCTTCCCTCGGTTAGGGTTTAAGGAAGAAAACAAGGTAGGATAAGAGAGCATTGCGTGGAACCTCTTCCTTAGACTCGGCCCAGGCTCACTCTTCTTATATATATGAGGGTAGCAACATCCTATGATGCCTGTCCATGAAAAGATGATATCCTTTCCTATTAGGAATTTGATTCCTTTACGAAAAGCAAGATCTCTCTCTCTCTCTCTCATCTCTTTAGTATTCTTTCTCCTTTTAATGTTAGGATTTCGAATATTATCACATGTACCTTCCTTGTACTTGCCTTTTAGTTATTTGTCATAAAATGATGTTTCCTTTTAATAGAAAATACCATCTTTTGAAAATGACACAAAATCCATTAATAATGCAACACATAATCCTCTTATTTTGCCTTTTTAGTATTTTCTCTTTCTTTCCTCTTTATTGGGACTCCTTGGATCCCATTTTACTCCATTATTTCGAAATCTTTTCCAAGGATATTTATTATCCTTCTAGATGCATCTTTATGCCTTATTTCACATTATCCTATTTATTTCTCATTCAAATATTCCTTTTTGAGGATTTCTTTTTATTTCTCTTTTATTTTCCTCATTGGAATTCCTTTTAATATTAACAACCACATGGATACGAAATTTCCCCAATACATCTCATTTATGCCTCTTTCCATGCATTTTCCACCTTATATCATTATTTTCCAATTTCTTTCTTCATAAAGAAAATACTTAATTAATCTTTTCTTTTCCTATTGCTTTATTTATGCAACTTTGTATTCCTTGGAGCCCAAGGAACCCAAAAGTCACGAAATCCTCTTTGGATTTGCCTTCTAGAGGTTTCCACATATTTCTTTTATCAAATATTCAATTATTCATTCCCTAATTGAATTTTCTTTGTTATTTCCTTGTTATTGGGCCCAATAGCCAATAAAGCCCACAAATCAAACAACAAGGCTATTTTAAACGAAATCCAATTATTCTCAACCAAATATATGATTATCTGTTCAAACATCTTTAATATGAGAAATTATATTTCTCACCACTTGAACCCAAAAATTGGGGTTATAACAGAGAACATATGTGGGGTCCACATCTGGTATCTAATACCCAAGATGATGAAGTAGATAGATTTATCTCAATAATGTATACACCTGAAGTCGAGATCACCATCCCCATCTTCCACTTCCTGAAAGCCTTCAAGTTCAAAGGATCAGTTCCTCTTGTACTTTTCTTGAGTGTTGAAGAATTGGACTTAGGCTTGACCGCATAACTCTTCTCAATCTTATTTTGCTCCTTGGACTCAGCCTTGTTAATCCCCATCACGGGCTTGTCCTTCTTCACTTTTTCTTTGACATGAATTAACATGGCAAGTAGTTCTGACATTTGTCCAGTCGAATTACTCACATGCTGGCATGCAATAAAATGGCTATATGATTTTGACTTAGTCTTTAGAATCATATCAATAGCCAACTCTTATCTCAAGGTGAATCCCAACTCTTTAAGATGATACACATGTCCAATCATACTGAGCACATGTTCTTCGATTGAGGTTCCCTCTATCAGATTTGACTCATGTAGCACCTTTAAGATAGAGTTCCCTTCTTGCCTGTGAAGACCAAGTGTTACCTTCTTAAGATGTGTCCCCGTCTCAAGAACACTCAAGTCCTCACATTGCTCATGCAACTCATAGTTCATGCAGCTTAGCAGAAGGTACTTTATCTCCAAGGCATCATTAGCATGCTTCCAATAAGAATCCACTTGTGCCCTACGTGCATAAGGAGGAGGTATTTCAGGCACTAGTTTGTCAAGGACATAGAGCTTGCACTCTTCATTGAGAATCCTTCTCAAAGTCCAAAACCATTCATGGAAATTTCTCTCGTCAAGTTTGTCCTTCTTTAAGACCAATCACAAATTGGATTTGTTCATCATTAATTCTACAAGAGAAATATTTGCATTTGTCAAAAACCAATTTTGATTTGATTTGATTTGAAAATTCATGATGATATTAATTAGGTCTTTAATTATTACTGCTCCCACTATTTTATTCGAATTGATAGCCCTCAATATCAATTCAGAATATTGCAGCGTACAATATTCTAGTGGGCCAAGATCCATATTTCATCAAGTCATGAGTCGGCTTTTTCCGATTGCCCACAACCTCATTATTTAGGTATGCCATCATGCCAATGCATCATATGAAACTCTTGGAAAGATGATATGTGCAACACCTTGCCATGATCATCTGCATGCCTTTGGGCTTGGGCTCTCCAAGTCACTAGTTAAGTCTGACCCAATAGCCAATACGGTAGATAAACACCATCCTTTGTGCAAATCTACATATCTACTATCACACTTCCACGAGATAGGCGGCACACCATATTTTGTGCAAATCTATGCTATTCGATCAAGCTTTTCATGTTTTTTTCTAATGGAAGGCATATAAGACTTAATATTTTAGTTGAGGGAGTTTGTATAAATACATATACTTTATCCAATCACCACATATATAGTACGTATCATTTACATGATATATCCCACATGCAATATACATATACTTTATCCAAACACCACATGCAATAAATAAAGACGATGGTTATGGCCAGTCCTAATGTAATCCCTTGGAGCCACAAGGGATTACGTCATCTAGGTCTACATCACATGCAGAAACCTATTGTTGATGAAGATATGTGCTTGCCAATATAGGTTGATCGGATCAACCCTCGAACCGATCGGCTTGCCTCCTGACCGGTTGTAAGGTCGTCTCACCGGTCGTCTGGTCCTTCTGTCCACCATCGGCTGGCTCCTCCGGCAGATCGGTTGGATCCACCAGGCAATCGGTCCAGCTTGTCCACCATGTCCTCCAAGGTCCTTCATCTTAATCATTGCATGAAAGTAAACTTACTACTTTTACAATGACATAGAGCTTTCACTCTTCATTGAGAACCCTTCTCAAGTTACCTTTGAGGGGAGCAAGGGTAGGAAAGAATTAACTTTACATTGGAAGATAAGATAGAGGCTCAGTGCAAAGACTGAGATAAATGGATAAACCAACCACATACAACCATGCATAGATAGGGTTTATTGGCCATAAACATGCTACACATCCACCATCAAAACCATTTTAGGGAGACACATGTAAATTGCATATATATATCATTTATATATACTAATTTGGGATTATCAAGATGTTTGGATTTGATAAGATATTATCCGCATCACATGCAATAATAGAATGACAAAACCAAAATTTGATCATATCGATTATCCCGTAATATAGTAAATTGACGTTGGCTCTGATTCCACTGTAACGAAATATGGTATAGAGCGGGCAGTGAAATGTAAAATTTTATAACCATATTCCCATAAATAGTAGATTGTGTCAATAACAATAATGCATGAAGCATGGTTTATGGGATATACTGGTACAAAAGCAAGTCCAATGACAATCCTCATCATTGTAGATGCGCAACTCTGAATCCTAGTTACACTGGGACACGTCTGACAACTACACCTTCTGGTCTACCCTATGGACTGCAGCTACAAACGTCGTCTTCTTCAACATCTCCTCTTATCACAGACTGCTAGTTGACATTGTCCTCCAAGTGGCAAACAATGTCTTCCCACCTCTATGGTAGTCACATGGACCACCTATGTAAGGACCCTGACCTCCATTTTGGGCTTATCCTATTTGCTTTTCTTAACCCTGATGCTTAATTGCTTGCTAATCACCTTTAGTGGTGATTAGTGTTTGTTGGTGCTTTATTGAGAGCTGGAGGTGCTACTTGCAATATACCCAAGTTTAGGGTTTGTGGGCAAGTTTGTCACCTTGTGAGGTGTTCCTCCCTCTCCATCCTTCCTCTTGTGTTGAGAGGAAGGGTTGGGCTCGTTGCTTGAGTTCCTTTGGGCTTGGTTGAGCCTAGGTGGGCCTTGTTGTGCCTTGCCTTTGCCTGTTTGACCTTGTGTTGGGAAGTAGGGTGCTTGTGTTGACCTAGGTGTGTCGGCCTAGGGAGTGTGTCGGTCATGGTGTGGGTGTGTGTCACCCATGGACCCTTTGACCTTCTTTGACCTCGTTTGTGTCACCACTAGTGGACACTTGGTGCTTGATGCTTGCATGTGGCAATGGCCTTGGACATGTGTTTAGGACATGCTAGAGTGGTGGAATTGCTCATGGACAAGTGTCCCTAGGTGGGCGACACCTTGCCTTGTCTTTCCTTGGTTTCTCCTCCACCCTCTTCTATATATGTGTTCCCTTTCTCTTGCTAAGGATCCCTTTAGTTCCTTCGTCTCCCTCTCCCTTGGTGCACGACATCCTCTTCCTTTGCAAGCTTGGTGGCCGATCCTTGCCTTGAAGTCTCCTTATTCCTCTAGTGGCGGCCGAACCCTAGAGTGCCTTGCTCTCGTTCTTGTGGTGGTGCTTGGAGCTTGGAGCTAGGAGCTTGCTTAAGGTGGGTTACATAACTCCTAACCCTAACCATACTACCTCTTCTATGTTCTTGTATGTTTCTTATGATCATATCGGCTATGTATGTTGCTAGCTTTGTTTCTTGTTTAGTTGCTTCCTGTTGGCCGAACCTTGTTTTAGGGTTTCTTGGTGAGCAACACCCCTTTCTCTCCTAGGTCTAGAGGAGTGAGCTTGAGTTCTAGTAATATGGGCAACACTCCTCTCTCGTTTAAGTTGAGAGGTGAGCTTGTGTTCTAGTTGCTTGAGCAACACCCTCCTCTCACCATGGACTTGAAAGGTGAGCTATGTAGTGGTTGTGGACTTTGGTTGTGGTTGTTTCTTAAGTTTCCCGATTGGTGATAAGAGGTGTGCAAGACCCCTCTCTCTTGGTTGTTGAGAGGTGAGCCATCTTCTTGATCCCTTAGGGTTTTGGTGCCCTTGTGCTTAAGGTTGGTGACGACCTGGTGGAGTTGCATCTTGACCGATATGGGGTTGGTGGTGATGCTGCCCGATATCCCTCTTTGGCCTAGAGCCTTGGTCGTTATGTTGAGGTGTTGTGATGGGCGTTACACCCCTTGTCCCTGCCTTGTTGTGTCGGGCGTCACACCATGATAAGTACCCTGCCCGACACACTTAACCTCGTTATACCTTGATGTTGTGAAGCTTTGCTAGCTAGTTCTGTGGTGGGCGTCTCCCCTGGCCCTAGCCTTGTGTGTTGGCTGATAGATGAGATTAGCTAGCTGGACGACATACTTTCCTTACTGTCATTTGTGCCCTAGTTGTTATACCTAGATGAGTGGAACGTTGGTCGTTACCCTTGTGTGTCAGGCGTCACACCTGGTTGAGTATCCTGCCCGACACACCTAGCTCAGTTGGTTGCTTGGTGTTGTTATCACCTTGAACGTTAAGTGGTGTTATGACCTAGTCCTGTGACGAGCGTCTCACCCCAGTCCTTGCCTTGTGTCGGCCGATAGATCATGGGTAGGCTGGTTAACGATAGGCTGCGTTACACCCTTAGGCGTTATGCCTTGTCGAGTGGTGTTGCCCGATACATCTTGAGATGATAGTCGACACCCTTACTTAGTGTTTGGCCATTATGTGGCTGGTTGGTTTGACCGTGTTGAGGTTGTAGTGTTGGGCGATATGGGAAAGCACCCTGCCTGATACTACCTTTGGTGAGGGTAGTGGGCGCTTATAGTAAGGGTCTTGTTCCTTGTATGGAAACTGATATGTTAGATCTTGTACATGCAGTCACGGTGATGATCCTAATGTGCTTGATGGTAATCGTTATAATAGATCACATCTATGTAGCTTGACATGATATTTCATATGTTTATGAGCATCTTGAATATTTGTATGATTCTGAGAATGGTAAGTATATAAGATGCTTTGTTTAATGATATGACATATGTCTATGGTCACAGGTTGTGGCATGAATGATAACTATATAAGCATCAATGTCACCCTATGTTTGATAATATAATCTTTTCTATTAATCCAAGATGATTGTGCATACTAACCATGCAGGTGTTTCTTAAGGAGCATAGCCAGGTAAAGGGCTATGAGGTATATATGTTTGAATAACACCGCTTTGATGGTTACTCTTGATGATGAAATAATATGCATGATGTGTTTTGGTCTGAGGACCTGAGTTTGGCTAAAGTGCTGGAATTGTTATCCCATGGTGATGATGTAAGCCTTGAGAGGTAGTAGCACTATGTGATGAGGGATTGAGATCCCATGGCAATGTAATGTTGGATCCTTGTGATGGATCAGGATGATGTTGATGACAGTTAAAGCATGATATTGAGTTTCATGTTGTTTATTCTTGTTATAGTCTGCATGATATACAACTTGATTGCCTCAATAATCCACTTAAAATACATTAAATAATCACAGTGGAACATATCATGTAGTTTGCCCTGGCCATAGATCCATCATCGTCAGGAGCTGGTTATGGTGAAACAGGTTCTCCTGCGGGTTAACCCGGAGCGCATATTGTTGAATATGCGAGGTTTCTCCTAGCCTAAAATAGTGAGGATTCGAGTGCAGCTGCGGTTGAAGACTCTGGATATGTATAGAGCATGGTGAACAGGCCCATGGCTCAGGATATGTGATATGGGAGCATGAATGCGTTCATGGCTCAGAGCATGGTGAACAGGCCTGTGGCTCAGTTTCACTAGCACTGAGACATGTACCGAGGCGGGCTAGGCAGAGGGTAGCCTGCAGGAGCTGACCCTGTGGCTGAGGCCACTTAAGCATGAGACTGCGATCCTGCTTGTGTTGTACTCGTGCACTGACCACGAGGTGAGAGGTCGTGGAGTCCGGCTCTTCCATTGACCTTGTATGGCACCAGCTCCGGGTTTCACAACCGTCGGTTGGATCTGAGCGGTACGGCTCACTTCCTCAGGGCATAATAATAATACGTAATCCATCCGAATCGTATTTACTGCTTAAGGCAAAATACAAAACATTGGTTGAGGCCTTGCCTGTGTAGTTAATCTTGTTATACCTGCAGTTGCTTATACGTTCCTAATGTTATGTAGTAAGATCTTATAAATCTTATCTTGTCAATCATGCTCCATAAAGGGATAATTGGTGACATGCCTTCCATGCAGCCTGGTAAGCTTGATGGTACAAATAGCTTTGCTATATAGACTGTTCTTATTCTACGCCTTACCAGTTATCTGCTGTTGTTGCTTTAATCTTCCTTTGGTTTTATAGTTTCGGCGGGGAGTTATGTTTCTTGCTGGGACTGTGTGTCTCATCCCGCTGGTTTATAACCTCTTTAGGTGTTTGAACTAGACGTGGTGGTGGTCGCGGAGTTGCGGCCGAGCAGCAAGACGAGCAGTAAAAGGCAAGAGATGGACATGCTGCTGTTTTGGTCGTTTTTTAGTAGAGTCTTAGAGTCATCCCTGTACTCTCAGGTCCTTGGGAGAATTTTGACGTTGTTTCACGATGTATAAACAGGTGATGAACTCATGTGATGACAAGATAGCTGATCCTCTAAGCTGTGGACACATATCAAGACTTTTAAATGTTTATATAACATGTTTTTCTTGTAGGACGAGGACTTCAATGTAATAGTTCCCTAGTTTATCCACTTTCTAAAATCGGTTTTAATTAACCCGTGTTTTTGATAATCTGTGGTTATGGTGTTTTCTGTACATTTTCACGTAACACCTTGCTGTCTGTGTGATAGCGGGATGTGTTGCCACAAGTTTGGTATTAGAGCTCTAGGTTCGCTGAGTCTACAGGGATTTAGGACTAGGTTGTGTATGTTCTTGTGAGTTTTCCAGATCTTCTTACCATCGTCTTCTGCCCTCAGCGGAAGAAAAGCCAAGATGTCTAGAAACCATGAAGAACACGCTGCCGAGAACAACGATGCTGCATCAGTTGATGGAGCTTTTGGTCCGGCACATGAAGATCGGGTGCCTGAGGTCCCCCAACCTGACCCAACCATTCTTGAAAACCCTGCCTATCAACGGCTTGTGGGACAAATGATGGCTACGATGAATCTCATGGTAGAAAGATTGCCAGTGCCTCCGCCAAGAGCACAGGCTCCCCATGGTGAAACATCGGGTATTGGGAAGACCTTTGAGCGACTTCGCCGAGTCAGAGCTTTGGATTATGCTGGAACGGATGATCCAGCGGATGCATATCTGTGGCTGACAAGTCTTGAGAAGTCTTTCCAGATCCTTGACATCCCCGAAGCAGACAAAGTCAAGCATGCTGTCTACCTTTTGAAGGGTAGTGCTGGTCACTGGTGGACCATCGAGGAGCAAAAGCGACCTGGTGAGGTGATCGGTTGGGAGGTTTTTCGGCGCGAGTTCGTCAGCAGATACTTTCCGAAGACATATTTGGATGAGAAGATCAGTCAGTTTGAGAGCATGCACCAAGGAACGATGAATATCACCGAGTACGAGGCCAAGTTTATGGATCTATTGAGGTTTTGTCCTCACATGGCAGCAACAGATGAGGAGCGGATCAGACATTTTGAGAAAGGCTTGAGTGCTGAGCTGACAACACCTATTTCTGCATTAGAGAACCATGAGCGGTTTGCTACATTTTTGGAATATGTCCGGAGGATCGAATGGTCAGTCAGGGAGAAAAGAGAATCCATGTCTAAGAAGAGGCCTGCTCAGTTCCCAGGACAGAGGTTTGGTGGCTTCAAGAAGCCAAGGTTTTCAGCACCTTCCGTGATTAGAGGTTCTAGTGTACCATCGCATTGGTCTCCGAGTAAGGGAAAAGGATATGTTTCTTCACCGTCAAAGGCACATAGTACAACTTCTGTGGTAGTGACAGGGCCATCTAGGCCGCGGTTTGAAGATAGGGCATGCCATCTGTGTGGTCAGATCGGGCATTTCAAGTTACATTGCCCGAGTAAAGATGTTGAAGTGATGCAGCAGCTGAGGCAGAATCAACGAGAGTCAGATAGACATCAGCCCATTAGTGGCAGAGGGCGAGGACACGGTCCAGCGTCGCAAGCGGGATCGTCTGCTCAAGGAAGCAGAGGACGTGGACAACAAGCAACAACTCGATTCTATGCTATGAGTCAGCCAGAGGCGATAGTCAACCCGCGAGGGGTGGTAGGTCAGATGGAGTTATTTCATTATGATATGTCTTCTTCTTGCTTTATATCTGTTCTGGTTGACCCAGGTGCTACACACTCTTTTATCGCCTATAGTATGCTTGAAAACTGTCGTTTACCTGTTAGTTGTAAGAAGTATAGCTTGTTGTTAGAAACCCCTCTTGATGGTTCCTCGATGCTTCGAGAAGAGTGTCCATCTTGTGTCTTATCTTTCTCGGGACACCGTATAAAAGTGGATCTTATACCACTTGATATGCATGGTTTTGATGTGATCCTTGGGATGGATACCTGAGAGAAGTATAAGGTTGTTTTGGACTGTGGTTCCAAGCAAGCTGTGTTTGATGATGGCAGTAAGAAGTGGATCTTCCAAGGAGATAGGAAGATTCGTCTGACGTATCTGGTATCAGCTATGGTGGCAGAGAAGTTGATATGGCAAGGATGTGAGGTGTTCTTAGCTCACCTGGTGGATACCGTTGTAGATATCAAGGCAAAAGGTCCTAGCCTTGAGGAGGTGTCAGTTGTTCAAGAGTTTGCAGATGTGTTTCCTAATGAGTTCCCCGGTGTTCCTCCACCCCGAGAGATTGATTTCGAGATCAATCTGGTCCCAGGAACACAACTAGTTGCACAGACACCGTATAGGATGGCTCTAGTGGAGATGACAGAGCTTAAGAAGCAGTTGCAAGAGTTGTTGGAGAAAGGTTTCATTCGACTGAGTACGTCGCCTTGGGGTGCTCCGGTGTTGTTCGTTAAGAAGAAGGTCAGATTGATGCGGTTATGTATAGAATATCGACAGTTGAACAAGGTCATGATCAAGAACAAGTACCCGTTACCGAGGATAGATGATCTGTTCGATCAGTTGCGTGGTGCTACAATGTTTTCAAAGATTGACCTACGGTCCGGATATCATCAATTGAGGATTAAGGCGGATGACATACCAAATTCAGCTTTCAGGATGAGGTATGGTCACTTCGAGTTTGTGGTTATGCCGTTTGGGCTTACCAATGCACCTGCTGCTTTCATGGATTTGATGAATTGAGTGTTTCATCTGTTCCTAGATCAGTTTGTTGTAGTCTTTATAGATGACATCCTGATCTATAGTCGGGACAGGTAAGAGCACGAGTGACATCTTCGACTAGCGTTGACTCTTCTTCGCCAACATCGGTTGTATGCCAAGTTCAGTAAGTGTGAGTTCTGGTTGAAAGAAGTAACTTTCTTGGGTCATGTGATATCTGTAGGAGGCGTTAAGGTGGACCCTAAGAAGGTGGAGTCTGTTGCAGAGTGGGAACAACCGAAGATGTCGACAGAAGTTCGTAGTTTCCTGGGTTTAGCAGGTTACTACCAGAGGTTTATCAAGGACTTCAGTGTGATTGCGTTGCCGATGACAAAGTTGACTAGGAAGGATGTACCTTTTGTCTGGGATGACCGTTGTCAACAAGCTTTCCAAAATTTGAAGGAGAAACTGACCAGTGCTCCAGTGTTAGTGCTGCCAAAACCTAGGAAGGGCTATGCTATTTTCTGTGATGCTTCTAAGAAAGGTTTAGGTTGTGTGCTGATGCAGGAAGATCATGTGGTTTCTTTTGCTTCGCGACAGCTTAAGAAACACGAGGAGAATTATTCGATGCATGACTTAGAGTTGGCAGCAGTGGTTCATGCGTTAAAGATTTGGAGACACTATCTTTATGGGGAAGTGTGTCAGATCTTCACAGATCATAAGAATCTGAAGTACATCTTTTCGCAGAATGAGCTAAATATGCGACAACATCGATGGATGGAGCTAATCAATGATTACAACTGCACCATCGAGTATCATCCTGGTAAGGCAAATGTGGTAGTTGATGCGCTTAGCCGAAAGTCTTCTTCTCTCTCTACAAAGAAGGCACAATTGAGTTCCTTGGTATGCCATAGACGGGATATGCTTCTTTCCTTGCGACATATGAATGTGCAGATGGAAGTTTCCTTGTTAGCTAGACTTTTAGCACATATGCAAGTCAAGCCTATGCTGAGACAACAGATCAAAGATGCACAACAAGCAGATGATGCAGTGCAGTTGATCAGATCAGAGTTTGGCAGCGAAAAGCGTGATGGGTTCCATGAGTCCGAGGATGGGCTAGTTTGCTATCATGATAGGATGGTGGTCCCCGATGCTGAAAGTCTGAGGAAGCTAATGCTTGAAGAGGCACACACATCGATGTATGCTATGCATCAAGGAGTCACCAAGATGTATCATAGTCTGAAGAACTTGTATTGGTGGCCCGGTTTGAAGAAAGATGTAGCGGAGTTTGTGGCTAGATGTGCAGTATGTCAGCAAGTTAAGGCTGAGCATCAGAAGCCGGCAGGTACGTTACAACCCCTGCCGATACCGCAGTGGAAATGGGATCATATAACCATGGATTTCGTAGTTGGTCTACCCAGGACAACTAGGAATCATGATTCCTTTTGGGTGATAGTGGACAGATTGACGAAGTCTGTCCATTTCATACCAGTAAAGACAACGTCTACAGCTGAGAAGCTCGCTCGAGTATATGTGGATGAGATAGTGTGGTTGCACGGTGTGCCAGCGATGATAGTTTCCGACAGAGGTCCTCAGTTCATGAGTCCTTTTTGGGAACAGTTGCACAAAGCGTTGGGAACGCAGTTGAGCTTCAGTACCGCCTTCCACCCACAAACAGATGGACAGTCTGAGAGAACTATTCAGACTTTGGAGGATCTCCTCCGGGCTTGTGTTTTGCAGTTCCTAGGCAGTTGGGACATACATCTCAGTTTGATAGAGTTTTCCTACAACAATAGTTATCAGCGGAGCATTGACATGGCTCCTTATGAGGCCTTATATGACAGGAAGTGCAGATCTCTGTTGTGTTGGTATGAGTCTGGTGAATATCAACTTTTAGATCCTAAGTTAGTATAGCAGACAACAGAAAAGATCAGAGTGATACAGTAACAGTTGAAAGAGGCACATGACAGGCAGAAGTCTTACGCAGACAATCGACGACGACCTTTGGAGTTCCACGTAGGAGACAAAGTGTATCTTAAAGTCTCACTGTGGAAAGGTGTGCTAAGGTTTGGCCGGAAGGGTAAGCTCACACCCAGATATATGGGGCCATACCCGGTCATAGCACGAGTTGGCAAGGTAGCTTACGAGTTGGAGCTGCCGCCAGAGTTGCACAGGTTACACCCAGTGTTCCATGTCAGTATGCTGAAGAAAAGTCATCCGGATACAGGAACAGTGATACAGCCAGTCGAAGTTGAGCTTGATGAAGATATGACCTACGAGGAAGGTCCTGTGATGATCCTTGACAGAAGGGTTAAGAAGCTGAAGAGGAAGGACCTGGTTCTTGTGAAGGTTCTTTGGCATCATCGTGGCGTTGAGGAAGCCACGTGGGAGCTTGAGGAAGAGTTGAGGAGGAAGTATCCCTCGCTTTTTCCTTCGGATTTCGAGGACGAAATCCCTTTATAGAGGGTTAGTTTGTAAGGACCCTGACCTCCGTTTAGGGCTTATCCTGTTTGCTTTGCTTAACCCTGATGCTTAGTTGCTTGCTAATCACCTTTAGTGGTGATTAGGGTTTCTTGGTGCTTTATTGAGAGCTGGAGGTGCTACTTGCAATATACACAAGTTTAGGGTTTGTGGGCAAGTTTGTCACCTTGTGAGGTGTTCCTCCCTCTCCTTGCTTCCTCTTGTGTTGAGAGGAAGGGTTGGGCTCGTTGCTTGAGTTCCTTTGGGCTTGGTTGAGCCTTGGTGGGCCTTATTGTGCCGTGCCTTTGCCTCTTTGACCTTGTATTGGGCAACAGTGTGCTTGTGTCGACCTAGGTGTGTCGGCCTGTGGTGTGTCGGCCTGTGGTGTGTCGGCCTAGGGAGTGTGTCGACCATGGTGTGGATTTGTGTCGCCCATGGACCCTTTGACCTTCTTTGACCTCATTTGTGTCACCAGTAGTGGACACTTGGTGCTTGATGCTTGCATGTGGCAATGTCCTTATACATGTGTTTAGGACATGCTAGAGTGGTGGCATTGCTCGTGGACAAGTGTCCCTAGGTGGGTGACACCTTGCCTTGTCTTTCCTTGGTTTCTCCTCCACCCTCTTCTATATATGTGTTCCCTTTCTCTTGCTAAGGATCCCTTTAGTTCCTTAGTCTCCCTCTCCCTTGGTGCACGACATCCTCTTCCTTTGCAAGCTTGGTGGCCGATCCTTACCTTGGAGTCTCCTTCTTCCTCTAGTGGTGGCCGAACCCTAGAGTGCCTTGCTCTCCTTCTTGTGGTGGTGCTTGGAGCTTGGAGCTTGCTTAAGGCGAGTTACATAACTCCTAACCCTAACCATACTACCTCTTCTATGTTCTTGTATGTTTCTTATGATCATATCGGCTATGTATGTTGCTAGCTTTGTTTCTTGTTTAGTTTCTTCCTGTTGGCCGAACCTTGTTTTAGGGTTTCTTGGTGAGCAACACCCCTTTCTCTCCTAGGTCTAGAGGAGTGAGCTTGAGTTCTAGTAATATGGGCAACACTCCTCTCTCATTTAAGTTGAGAGGTGAGCTTGTGTTCTAGTTGCTTGAGAAACACCCTCCTCTCACCATGGGCTTGAAAGGTGAGCTATGTAGTGGTTGTGGACTTTGGTTTTGGTTGTTCCTTGAGTTTCCCGATTGGTGATAAGAGGTGTGCAAGACCCCTCTCTCTTGGTTGTTGAGAGGTGAGCCATCTTCTTGATTCTTTAGGGTTTTGGTGCCCTTGTGCTTAAGGTTGGTGATGACCTGGTGGAGTTGCATCTTGACCGATATGGGGTTGGTGGTGATGCTGCCCAATATCCCTCTTTGGCCTAGAGCCTTGGTCGTTATGTTGAGGTGTTGTGACGGGCGTTACACCCCTGGTCCCTGCCTTGTTGTGTCAGGCATCACACCATGATAAGTACCCTGCCCGACACACTTAACCTCATTATACCTTGATGTTGTGAAGCTTTGCTAGCTAGTTCTGTGGTGGGCATCTCCCCTGGCCCTGTCCTTGTGTGTTGGCCGATAGATGAGGTTAGATGGCTGGATGACATACTTTCCTTGATGTTGTTTGTGCCCTGGTTGTTAAACCTAGATGAGTGGAACGTTGGCCGTTACCCTTGTGTGTCGGGCGTCACACCTGGTTGAGTATCCTGCCTGACACGCCTAGCTCAGCTGGTTGCCTGGTGCTGTTATCACCTTGAACGTTAAGGGGCGTTGTGACCTGGTCTTGTGACGGGCATCTCACCCCAGTCCTTGCCTTGTGTCGGTCGATAGATCATGGGTAGGCTGGTTAACGACAGGCTGAGTTACACCCTTGGGCGTTATGCCTTGTCGAGTGGTGTTGCCCGATACATCTTGAGCTGATAGTCGACACCCTTGCTTAGTGTTTGGCCATTATGTGGCTGGTTGGCTAGACCGTGTTGAGGTTGTAGTGTTGGGTGATATGTGAAAGTACCCTGCTCGATACTACCTTTGGTGAGGGTAGTGGGCGCTTATAGTAAGGGTCTTGTTCCTTGTATGGAAACCGATATGTTAGATCATGTACATGTAATCACGGTGATGATCCTGATGTGCTTGATGGTAATCGTTATAATAGATCACATCTATGTAGCTTGACATGATATTTCATATGTTTATGAGCATCTTGATTATCTGTATGATTCTGAGAATGGTAAGTATATAAGATGCTTTGCTTAATGATATGACCTATGTCTATGGTCACAGGTTGTGGCATGAATGATAAGTATATAAGCATCAATGTCACCCTATGTTTGATAATATAATCTTTTCTGTTAATCCAAGATGATTGTGCATACTAACCATGCATGTGTTTCTTAAGGAGCATAGCCAGTTAAAGGGCTATGAGGTATATATGTCTGAGTAACACTGCTTTGATGGTTACTCTTGATGATGAAATAATATGCATAATGTGTTTTGGTCTGAGGACCTGAGTTTGGCTAAAGTGCTGGAATTGCTATCCCATGGTGATGATGTAAGCCTTGAGAGGTTGTGGCACTATGTGATGAGGGATTGAGATCCCATGGCAATGTAATGTTGGATCCTTGTGATGGATCAGGATGATGTTGATGACAGCTAAAGCATGATATTGAGTTTCATGTTTTTTATTCTTGTTATAGTCTGCATGCTATACAACTTGATTGCCTCAATAATCCACTTAAAATACATTAAATAATCACAGTGGAACATATCATGTAGTTTGCCCTGGCCATAGATCCATCATCGTCAGGAGCTGGTGATGGTGAAACGAGTTCTCCTGCGGGTTAACCCGGAGTGCATATTGTTGAATATGCGAGGTTTCTCCTAGCCTAAAATAGTGAGGATTCGAGTGCAGCTGCGGTTGCAGACTCAGGATATGTATAGAGCATGGTGAACAGGCCCATGGCTAAGGATATGTGATATGGGAGAATGAATGCATTCATGGCTCAGAGCACGGTGAACAGGCCCGTGGCTCAGTTTCACTAGCGCCGAGACCTGTACCGAGGTGGGCTAGGCAGAGGGTAGTCTGTGGGAGATGACCCTGTGGCTGAGGCCACTTAAGCATGAGACTGCGGTCCTGATTGTGTTGTACTCGTGCACTAACCAGGAGGTGAGAGGTCGTGGAGTCCGGCTCTTCCATTGACCTTGTATGGCACCGGCTCTGGGTTTCACAGCCGTCGGTTGGATCTGAGCGGTATGACTCACTTCCTCAGGGGAAAATAATAATACGTAATCCAGCTGAATAGTATTTACTACTTAAGGCAAAACACGAAACATTGGTTGAGGCCTTGCCTGTGTAGTTAATCTTGTTATACCTACAGTTGCTTATACGTTCCTTATGTTATGTAGTAAGATCTTATAAATCTTATCTTGTCAATCATGCTCCATAAAGAGATAATTGGTAACATGCCTTCCGTGCAGCCTGGTAAGCTTGATGGTACAAATAGCTTTGCTATATAGACTGTTCTTATTCTACGCCTTACCAGTTATCTGCTGTTGTTGCTTTAATCTTCCTTTGGTTTTATAGTTTCGGCGGGGAGTTATGTTTCTCGCTGGGACTGTGTGTCTCACCCCACTGGTTTATAACCTTTTTAGGTTTTTGAGCTAGACGTGGTGGTGGTCGCGGAGTTGCGGCCGAGCAGCAAGATGAGCAGTAGAAGGCAAGAGATGGACATGCTGCTATTTTGGTCATTTTGTAGTAGAGTCTTAGAGTCATCCCTGTACTGTCAGGTCCTTGGGAGCATTTTGACGTTGTTTCACAATGTATAAACAGGTGATGAACTCATGTGATGACAAGACAACTGATCCTCTAAGCTGTGGACACGTATCAAGACTTGTAAATGTTTATATAACATGTTTTTCTTATAGGACGAGAACTTGAATGTAATAGTTCCCTAGTTTATCCGCTTTCCAAAATCAATTTTAATTAACCCGTGTTTTTGATAATATGTGGTTATGGTGTTTTCCTCATGTTTTCGCGTAACACCTCGCTGTCTGTGTGATAGCGGGATGTGTTGCGACAACCTAGAACTCCTGTCATCCTGCTAGACTAGACAGGACAAAGTTGTCCCTCTCTATCGGTGTACTAGTCATAGACTTTCTCTCCCATAAAGACAACTCTCAGTTGTTCCCTCCCGTGGCTATCCCTCCCTTGATGGGTGGAACTTTCCCGGGCTCTCGTGGTTACCACAACTAGAGAGGACAACAATTGTTAGAGGAACTAATTCTTAGTTGTCTGTGTTGTGTTTTGGGATACCCCCAATATCCCACTATATATAGTAGAGGCCAGGATCAAGGTTCCCAATTGCTATCCAATGCAGGATTAATGTGCAAGAGTGGAAAGGACCCAAAGAACTCAAAATTTTGCAACAATTCTGGAAATTGCACAACCTGTGACAACCAAAATAGCTATTTGGCTGAGCCAGACGGTCGTATGACACTGTGAGACAACCATTTTGTAGTTTCCAGTTGTGTACGAATTTGGCAAATCAATTCCCATCAATGTTAGACATTGATTTCCTTGTACAACAAGTATTGCTCAAGCAAAAAAAATAGAGAAACATCTATAACCTTCCCCGAACGAGATGGATCATCTCACCCATGCAAGATGGCCATCTCAGTTCACCCGTATGGTCATTTGGTGACCCGAGTCAAGCTCGTTTGGCTGGGTGGGTCGCTCCATTGCCAATTTTGATTCACAACCAGGCCTGACACCCAGACGCCCATCTCAACTCTTGAGACGGCCATTTGGCACTTTCAAACGACCATCTCAACACTTGAGATGGGCGTTTGGTAGTGTTGTCATCCTGTTTGTTGCTTGAATCAAATGCCTAAACACTTCAACACTTAATTCAACTATCATTCAAGATATAAACTCCTCTTCTAGGTCAAGACCTATGTGTGTGACCCTATAGGTCCCACATTATTGCCACAGTGAATTTCCATAACAACTTATGACATCACAAGAAAAGAGTGGTGCCTAGTTGCACATCATTGCTACCCAAGTAAATGGAAAATTTGGGGAACAACTTCAACCTACAATCTGTATATTGTGTTGTAGTGTTTGTATAGTTCCTTTGTCACTGATGTCCAGGTTGAACTAGAGGCATGGAGTAGTCACCCTCATTATTATTCAATCTTGTTTCTTGAACCAAGAGCAGACTGTCTGAGATATATGTAAGCTTAGTATCACATATTGAATCACATGCACCTGGCCATGCTTTTCTCTATCTCGCTAATCAAGAGGCCTAGGACATCACACTCCAATAGGAAGGACAAATCCCATGTCTATCACTCATAGTCAATCCCCATGTGTTAAAGCCATCCAATCATCACCGTTATAACAACCCATGGTTCAGGACTGCATTTGATGATGTCAAAGTGCACCCAACAACATGTGTTGAGTGCAGTGATTTCAGGTCTAAGAACCACAACCACCACCATCATTGTGAGAGTTGACTATGACTTCCATGATGATGGCTTCCATGTGTCAGTCTCATGGTGGGTCTACCCAATACAATGTTCTCTAACATGTATCTGTGTGATTGGTTTGATATCTCCATATCATGAGTTGTAGGGGTTTCTGGAAGCCATATTGGGTGTGTATGCTCTAGTGGCCATGAAGTGAGGCGGTGGTCAGACGACTTTGGGGAGTTTTGCCTCTAGGTCATAGGACCACATGACTCATTTCCTGATGTGATTGACTGGTGGTTAGATTGTGGAGGCAAGGTAAGCGGAAGGCAAGACCGTGCAATATGATAGGGAGAGAAGAACAATGCCTGGAAGACTTGCTCTTCGTGTCTAGATACCATGATGAAGACAACGAGAAGAAAACAGAGGACTAAATATTTAGATCAGGTCAAAGTAGATCCAAACGTTAAAACACAAGAAAGCAGTGCAATGTGACAAATGAAAATAGCATAGCTAGGGTTTTAATTGGAACTAGAGTATTGAAGTGTAACCATGAATAGCACATGGATTTGGTCAAAAAGTTAGCAAGTCATATAGTTAAAATCAAACAGATCATTCTCACTTTGGTTTTATCTTGTAGGCTGCTATTAGAGGTGTGTTTGACATCCAATAAAGCCCAAAAAAGGTAGCTTAGTTGATTTGGGTGTGAGGAACATGAATTTGGACTTAGTTTTGCAATTTGGGAGTATTTGAGTATATTTAACCCATCATACACTTATTTATTTAATTAGGATTTTAAGCCCGTCTTATCGTTCAAAAGGATAAAACCTTTTGAGTTGCCCCTAATCATCTCACTCTAAGATCTTAAGGTCTTACTAGGGTGATAATTATGATCACTATTATAGTTTAGTATTATTATTCACCAATTTCCCATAACTCAATTATTGGGTCATTACATCCATATATTTCATGTCTATGGGATACTAATGTGTTAATTAAGGTTAAGAGGGACAAAAAGATTGAATATATTCAAAAATAGGGAAAAGGGAAGATACGATAAAACATAGTTGAATAGGAGCCTAGAAGAATTGTTGATTAACTTATGTCTAGGATTGAGTATGTTACAAGTTAAGTGGTAAACCGAATCCCCACAATCATGAATGTTAGGACGACTAGGTTGTTATGAGGTGGCACTAAAGTTGTATAGTTCCAAGTGAGATTGGCATAGAATTCGTGGACAACTTTTGTGCTAGATTGGAAATTGGAATAACACAAGCACTCTACACAAAGTACACCTAGGTTTTGCTTGGTAAATACTTTCTTAACCTCTTTCAAGAGCTCATTTATAGTATCTAGCAAGAGAATAGAAGGATAGGTATTTCTAGGTAGCAACTCCTTATACCTATTAACTACTTGAGAATTGATAAAGGAGGTGCCATCATACCCAGTGAACCTTGAAGCAGTAGAAGAGGTTGGAACACCAACTGGACCACTCCTCTTTCTCCTATTGGATGCCATGGAGGAGAGGAAGATTCTCACCAAAAGAGTGAAGGTAGACCAGCAAGTAGCCATCCGACCAGCTAGGTATGGCTAGGGAAGGTGAAACAGGGCAGGAGGAGGCTATGAGAAGGTATGTGAGGGTCTAGGGTTTAAGGATGAACTCAAAGGAGGGCTGGTCGGACACATTTTCTCTAGATGAGATAGAGAAAATAGATCAATGTCCCTTTATATTTCTACACAATAGTGGTGTTAGTCAATTTTATGATTTGGGAAACTCAATTGACAATGAAGTTAGATCAATCGTTGGGAATCTTATCAGTCGCATTCCCCAGAACAAACTTGGTCGACAAGGTGTCTGTAAATAAGACATGAATCTTTATTCTAGAGCCCTAGACCACTATATAAATGTATTGCTCTAGCCTATCATGTATTTTGAATGTATAGAGACACTTTTTACTCATCATTGGCTGCTATTTTGTGATTAAACAAGAACTTGCAATTTAAATAAAAAACACCAAAAATAAAGCATTAAAACTTGACATATGTAGCACAAATAAGAAAATGATACGTATTTTATGAGAAATAACTTATAGGTAGGTTAACTTCTTAAATAGAAGACATAGACTTATCATCAAGAGTAGTTATAAGCAGTTTTGATCTAATAAATGTAAATTTCTCTCTAGCTAGAGGTTTAATGAAAATGACTGCAAGTTGACTTTTGGTGTCCACATGAGTAACATAGATATCTTTCTTAGCAATGTGGTTAGGAAGGAAATGGTGGCAGGACTCTATGTATTTAGCTCTATGATGTAGTATTGGGTTGTATGAGAATTAATTGCACTAGTATTATCACAATAAATAGGAGAAACACCATAGAAAACATTGAAGTCTTGGGGCATTTGCTTCATTGATAGGACTTGAACAGAACAACTTCCAGCTGCAATGTACTCAGCCTTAGTAGTTTAGAGAGCCACAGTGATTTGTTTCTTAAAGAACTAAAAAACTGAGCATGGTCCTAGGAGGAAGCAAGTGCCACTTGTGAACTTTCTATCAATTTAGCACCCAACATAATCCGCTTCACAATAAGTTGTAGAAGTAAATTCCCTTGACTTAGGATACCATAGTTCAAAATTTTGGGTTTTGGGTAGGTACCTTAGAATCCTCTTAACAACTATAAGATGAGATTTTCTAGGGCTTGATTGAAATATAGCACACCAGCTAACACTAAACATGATATTCGATCTAGATAAAATTAAGTATAATAAGCTACCAATCATACCTCTATAGTGCTTGATAACACCCAAATTAGCGCATATTTTCTATGCATTTTATCTATAGTTTTGTGCCACTTTAGTCTTAATATGCACTCTTTTGTTCATGTTTTATGTTTTCTATCTCTCCATTAGATAATGTAGTGAAAATAGCCAATAATGTAGCTAATTAGCCTGTTTTAGATTTGTAGGCACCGAAACTAGCCAATTTTGGGACTTTCAAGTACCAGACCAGGAAAAGACAAGAATCACAGCAGTTGGCCGATATGGCTGCCTGATACGGGTACCCGATATAGCTGCCTGATATGGTCTGGATGAGATGGCCGCCCGACAAAGACGCCCGATATGACTGCCCGATATGGCCTGGCCGATACGGGTGCGTCGACCGATACAACTACCGACCGATACGGTTGCGCCGACCGATACAGGCGCCGACCGATACGGGCGCCGACCAATACGGCCGCCGACCGATACGGGTGCGCCGACCGATACGGCCGCCGACCGATACGGGTGCCCGATACGGTTGCCCGATAAGGTTGCCGAGTGACAGTCATATTGGCCGACCTGGTTCCTCAAGATTGAAGCCACGGATGAAGGACACGTGGACCAATAAAAGCTACAACTTACATCAACTCGCTGCCTATAAATAGTAGCTGCCAGCCTACAAGAATGCTTCTTCGGGGCAGGAGAGAGCCGAGGGCTGGAGGAAGGACCCTGCAAGAGCTAGTTCCTAGACCAAGGAGCTAGTGTGTCGGGTTCCCCAAAAGTCTACTACCCGATACGGCTGTCGCCCGATACGGCCGCGCCGACCGATACGCCCGCCGACCGATACGCCCGCTGCCCGATACGCCCGCCGCCCGATACGGCCGCTGCCCGATACGACTATTTCCCGATACGGCCGCGCCGACCGATACGCCCGCCGACCGATACGGCCGCTGCCCGATACGGCCGCTGCTTGATACGGTCTAGAGAGAGAGAGAACCGAGGAGTCCAGAGGGACAAAGAGAAGACCCCAGGGGCGAGATCCGGCCTACACAGAGGCCAAGGAGCGAGAGCCACCTCTCCTCTACGGGCTATATCTCTTCCCTCTTCTCTTTCATTCTACTGCATTCCTTTGTTTCTTGTACAAACGATGTTTATCCATCTTTGTTCGGTGCCATCTATGCTTGTCTATGGCTAGTTAGCTCCTTCTTGGCTATGCAGCCCGATCTGGGCATGTTTATATACTTTTTCCTTAAGGAAGTAGATTCATATCAGATCTAGTATGTTGCATGTTCTATTTCCTCTTTCCAAGTTATGATTGCTAGTTTGGTTGATCTCTCACTCGCTTGAACTGCTATTTCTGCCTGTATTGAGAGATCCGTTGTAGAAATAGCTAAGAGATGATAGTTTGGATCTGAACCTGAGAGGAGGACGATCCAAGGTATTCTGTTCCTAACACCCCATAATATCCTAAGACCCGAGAGGGAACTTAGCATATACTGAGGTGTTGATATGTCATCCCTTGAGAGAGGGTTAATGACATATCGTTGATGGTTTTAGTCACGCATCGCGAGAGCGAGTGGGATGACCCCACAGGACAGATGCTGCTGTGCGTGCTAGATGCTTTCTTGGGTGTTCGAGGGTTTTCTACGCCCGAGAACGAGTGCATAGACTGCCCCTTTTGTGGTTACATAGCCAAGAACTCTCTTTCTCTATTTAGTAGAACCTCGTGCTCTGTCTTGTTTTGCTTTTGTTTTCTTTTCTTTTCCTTATTTTAATCGTGACAACCTGCTAGACTAGTTCTAGCAATTTTCTCTTATCGACTATCGTTTTGGCTTATCTGACTCAAGAACAGAAATATGTGGCGTCCTAAACGTCACCACGTCCCTATGTTCGACCCCGTATATCTACTTCGACCCCGTAATTAAGTTGCGGGGGCCTAGAAGGTTTCGGGTTATAAATTTAAAGCTTGATTCCTTCCTTTGTCCCGCGTTCCTTTTCGGACGCGTGAAAAAGGCCGGTCAACTTTTGGCGCCGTTGCCGGGGACGTGGTTTTCCACGTTTACACGCCTAGTAGATTTTTGTGTAGTCACTATAAGTCTGTATATACATGCATAGTTTTCCTCTTGCTTTACACATACTTGTTCATATATACTAAATCACTTTTCTTTTTCTCATACCTTTTTTTCAGCCATGGACCTTGCTTCCGCAAGACAAGTCATCTTGTCCACCTGTCCTCTCGAGTTTTTCCGCAGTTCTGACTGCTGGCAAATAATTGAAGGTCGTGCTCTACAACTAGTCGAGTTATACTCACCTCCACCATCGTCATATGTTGAAATTACAACAAAGGAGACTGCCAGTCAACCATCGACTCCCGTGCTAGCATGGGATCAAGAACTGATTAAGGTAGTGGAGTTAGCTGGAGAGAGTGGCAAGGCGCTCACCTCCCTAGTCCCTCATCTCCAAGAAGATGTCGATCCCAAGCAACAACTGCTAGAAGAGCAGGATCGTCTCCTCAAAGTAGGCACCGAGGCTGCAGACTGCAGTAGAAGTCTAGTTCAAACTGTTGAGCGAGGATTCATTCAAGCGCATCAGTTTGGTATAGCAGGTCAGCAACCGATGTGCATGGAAGAATCGACGGGTCTCGAAAGCATTGCTGCTCAAGTACAACAACTTCATGATAAAGATGTTGAACAACATGGGAGGCTCCAAGAGCTCATCGATTTGGTTACAATCCAATTACAAATGCCATCACGGGATAATGAAGACGTTAGTCATCAAGGCCATTCCATTGGATCTGAATCGGAGTATATCTCACCATCCTATTCAGACCATCAACTGGATTCGCTAGGATTTTTCGGTGAAGACCAACCCACTTGGGGAAGCCCTTCATTCTATCCAGATGACCCAGCTGATGAACCAATGGAAGATATGAGTCATAGGCATGAATGGGTCTATGATGATGATGATGAAGACTCTAAAAGACAAGTTTCCTCACAGCCAGAAGGTTGGTTTGAGGAACCAGAGTCAGATATTGAACCAGACCAGAGTGACATTTCTCACATTGAGACTGGTCACTTCGCTTTGAGCAGTACATCAACCATGGTTTGGAACAATTTGTTCGACGACGACGACGATGACAGCTGCTCAACATGGAGCAGTGAGTATAGTAACAAAGACGAGTTGGAGCAGCACGAGCCATCGTTCGCCACCATACCTTTACAAGGTAGGATGGACGTCAAGGGGGCAGGATGGACGGTGCACTACAACATGGCTGCTGAGCTTGAAGACAGCCCTGACTCCATGCCAAGTGATAAGCTTGGGGTGGTAGAACCACAAACAGATTCTTCAGGGGATACTTCTTGTTCAGAAGATGATTGGATGACTAGGACTGTACATGATGATCTATCTGAGCATCCAACCTCAAGTTCAGAGATGGAGGGAGGAGAAATGGATCCCACCCAAGTCATTCAACCTATCCCCTCCATCTCATCCTATGTCGACATCCCAGGACATTCAAATTCAGATTCATATAATGAAAGGTACCCTGAGGATGATTTGCCAAAGAAGTCACCCCAGTGCAGTTCAAGTCACTTCCAGCACAAAGATGACTTCACCGAGTCGCCAGATTTTACTTTTCTTCTTCAGACTCGGCAGGGCCAACACACCCGCCTACTCTACTCATATTATGTGGTGGAACCCATCAGCAAGACACAGGTGACACTGGTCCCAAAACTCAGGATTTGGGATCCCAGTGTCGGTATCGTGGGGCAGCCACCCCCTTTTCTCTTACCCACCCTCCCGCCCTTTTATTACAATAAATTTTGCTTTTCCTGTTCTTGTTGGTTGATTTCTTTCCTCTAACTGTTTTGATATCCTTGCACCCATGCATCATCTTTATAACTTCAATAAATGTCGTTAAACTCATGCATTCCTGCCTCACTATTTCAAGTTTGAGACTTGCTTGAGGACGAGCAAAGTTTTAAGCTTGGGGTGGTAGGCTTCGCCCTTCTTTTCGCTTCACCCTTCTTGCATGCATGTCTATTTCCTGCATTTAGTCTTAAATTGTCAAAATTTTCAGCTTTTTAGCTTTGCAATTATGGCTATGTGGTGTGAATCTAATAGATAAATGCTTGGCTTCATGCCTAGATGCACAATTTTCATCTTAAAAATTGCTTGACCTTTTGATTGACTTGCTCTTTGACTCTTTCCTTGAGTTTGGTAATAAACCTAAGGTTATGTCCCTTTTTCATAGCTTAAAGCTAAATTCCCTTGATCTGTGTTGTGAATGGCAAATCCATGGTAAAGGACCGTTGGAATGAGCTAAAACCTGATCAAAGAACCTAGCTGTGGATTCACAAGTTTGCCTCTATTCTAAGGATTCTTGAATCATAATTGCTATATTTTCACACAGGTATCAAGCAGATCATGATGAGTTTTGAGCTATGATCAAGGTGAAGTGCTTTTCCTTGATGGACTACATGCCTTCTCACATTAGATCGAGTCAAAAAGATGAAAAATATAAAAATGTGCAAAAGAGGTTTGGCCGCCCATAAAATCCCAAAAATATCTATATAGTTTTCACCCAAGCCTAAAAATAGAATGCAGATGATAAAAGCCTGAGTGTGAACAATAAATGAGCGCTTGTTTTCTCTTTTAGGAGAGTTGAGGATGGTGCCCAGCCGGTGTATGACTGCGCTCATGAACGCGGATATGTCGTGCCTGGTAGTATCACTCTAAAAGCTCATTAGAGAGTCACTAGGAACCCCCTAGGTGACCTATGAGATCATCTCAGTAGCAGGGTTGGTTCGGGCGCAATACGAGGAGTTCATCTCACTGCTTTGGACCAACTGGTTCGGACTGCAGGGACTGTTGCTCGCTACATGGACCAATCTGACGCAGATCGGGATCCTCATAAGTCATTAGAGTCTTTTTGCTTTATTTCTTAGGACATGAATAAGTGAGAGGCATGGTATTCTAGATTGGTATGCATGGATTCATGGTGATGGCTCATTACTCATCACCCGCATGATCACCTAAGTGACAACTCTTTCATGATCAAATAATTATGATTCAAACCCTCATGAGTATTGGCAGGCTATAGTGAATTCGCTTAATCTTGCGTGGAAATTCTTTGATCTTACTTTGGTAGGATTGTGCTTGTTTGGTGGGGGTTTGTTCTGAAATGACATGGATCAAGAGTATTGATGCTTTAAACTATTTTTCTTAACCTTAGCATTTATTGCCAAGCTTAATTTGGATGCTATCTTTTTGTTCTTTGAGCACAGTCTTGCTTGAGGACAAGCAAGTTTTAAGCTTGGGGTAGTTGATAACACCCAAATTAGCGCATATTTTCTATGCATTTTATCTATAGTTTTGTGCCACTTTAGTCTTAATATGCACTCTTTTGTTCATGTTTTATGTTTTCTATCTCTCCATTAGATAATGTAGTGAAAATAGCCAATAATGTAGCTAATTAGCCTATTTTAGATTTGTAGGCACCGAAACTAGCCAATTTTGGGACTTTCAAGTACCAGACCAGGAAAAGACAAGAATCACAGCAGCTGGCCAATATGGCTGCCTGATACAGGTACCCGATATAGCTGCCTGATATGGTCTGGATGAGATGGCCGCCCGACAAAGACGCCCGATATGGCCTGGCCGATACGGGTGCGTCGACCGATACGGTCGCCGAACGATACGGTTGCGCCGACCGATACGGCCGTCGACCGATACGGCCGCCGACCGATACGGGCACCGACCGATACGGCTGCCGATCGATACGGGTGCGCCGACCGATACGGCCGCCGACCGATACGGGTGCCCGATACGGTTGCCCGATACGGTTGCCGAGTGACAGTCATATTGGCCGACCTGGTTCCTCAAGATTGAAGCCACGGATGAAGGACACGTGGACCAATAAAAGCTACAACTTACATCAACTCACTGCCTATAAATAGCAGCTGCCAGCCTACAAGAATGCTTCTTCGGGGCAGGAGAGAGTCGAGGGCTGGAGGAAGGACCCTGCAAGAGCTAGTTCCTAGACCAAGGAGCTAGTGTGTCGGGTTCCCCAAAAGTCTACTGCCCGATACGGCTGTCGCCCGATACGGCCGCGCCAACCGATACGCCCGCCGACCGATACGCCCGCCGCCCGATACGCCCGCCGACCGATACGGCCGCTGCCCGATACGGCTGTTGCCCGATACGGCCGTGCCGACCGATATGCCCGCCGACCGATACGCCCGCCGACCGATACGGCCGCTGCCCGATACGGCCGCTGCCTGATACGGTCTAGAGAGAGAGAGAACCGAGGAGTCCAGAGGGACAAAGAGAAGACCCTAGGGGCGAGATCCGGCCTACACAGAGGCCAAGGAGCGAGAGCCACCTCTACTCTACGGGCTATATCTCTTCCCTCTTCTCTTTCATTCTACTGCATTCCTTTGTTTCTTGTACAAACGATGTTTATCCATCTTTGTTCGGTGCCATCTATGCTTGTCTATGGCTAGTTAGCTCCTTCTTGGCTATGCAGCCCGATCTGGGCATGTTTATATACTTTTTCCTTAAGCAAGTAGATTCATATCAGATCTAGTATGTTGCATGTTCTATTTCCTCTTTCCAAGTTATGATTGCTAGTTTGGTTGATCTCTCACTCGCTTGAACTGCTATTTCTGCCTGTATTGAGAGATCCGTTGTAGAAATAGCTAAGAGATGATAGTTTGGATCTGAACCTGAGAGGAGGACGATCCAAGGTATACTGTTCCTAACACCCCATAATATCCTAAGACCCGAGAGGGAACTTAGCATATACTGAGGTGTTGATATGTCATCCCTTGAGAGAGGGTTAATGACATATCGTTGATGGTTTTAGTCACGCATCGCGAGAGCGAGTGGGATGACCCCACAGGACAGATGCTGCTGTGCGTGCTAGATGCTTGCTTGGGTGTTCAAGGGTTGTCTACGCCCGAGAACGAGTGCATAGACTGCCCCTTTTGTGGTTACATAGCCAAGAACTCTCTTTCTCTAGTTAGTAGAACCTCGTGCTCTATCTTGTTTTGCTTTTGTTTTCTTTTCTTTTCCTTATTTTAATCGTGACAACCTGCTAGACTAGTTCTAGCAATTTTCTCTTATCGACTATCGTTTTGGCTTATCTGACTCAAGAACAGAAATATGTGGCGTCCTAAACGTCACCACGTCCCTGTGTTCGACCCCGTATATCTACTTCGACCCCGTAATTAAGTTGCGGGGGCCTAGAAGGTTTCGGGTTATAAATTTAAAGCTTGATTCCTTCCTTTGTCCCGCGTTCCTTTTCGGACGCGTGAAAAAGGCCGGTCAGTGCTTATCATCTACCTTTTCACCTTGCTCATCTCTATCAGGTTTGGTGGTGTTGGACACGGGATTATCCATTTGCTTTGTGTTCTCCATCCCAAAGTGCTTCAATGGTTCATTTGTGTATCTTACCTAGTTGATGAAGTTTCCTTCCATTGTTTGCTTTATTTGAAAGTGAAGGAAGAATGTGATCTCCCTCATTATGCTTATTTCAAATTCACTCTACATAAGAGAACTAAACTCCTTGAAAAGATCAAGAACAGTCCCAGCAAAAATGATATCATCAAAATAAATTTGAATAACCAAGAAACTTTTAGAAGTGTGTTTAAGAAAGAGTGTAGAACCAATTTCTCCCATGACATATCCATTATCTATAAAAAAGTTTGTAAATTTGTCATACCAATCTCTAGGGGCTTGTTTGAGACCATAAATAGCTTTTTTTAACAAATAAACATGGTTAGTAAGCTTGTCATGTTCAAATCCGGGAGGTTGAGCCACATAGACTTCCTTCTCTATTCTACCATTCAAAAATACATTTTTAACATCCATTTGATTTGATATATCAAAACGTTTATGACTAGAAAAGACAAGTAGAATTCTAATAGATTCAAGTCTAAAAATAGGAGCATAAGTTTCATCAAAGTCAATACCTTCTTGTTTATTATAACCTTGTGCTACTAACCTTGCCTTGTTTCTTACCACCTTGCCACTTTCATAAAGCTTGTTCTGGTAGACCCACTTTGTGTTAGTGATCTTTCTATCACTTGGTGTTGGCACTAGAGTCCACACTTTGTTCTTCTCAAACTAATCTAGTTCCTCTTGCATTGCTAGAATCCATTCATCATCTTTAAGAGCTTCTTTCACATTCTTTGGCTCAAGTTGTGAGATGAAGGTGATGTTGGCCTGTTCTTTGTTGAAGGCATCCCACGTCTTCACTCTTTCAAATGAATTTCCTATGATGAGATCCTTTGGATGATCTTTGGCGAATTGGGGAATAGGATCCTTCTTTTCATGTTCTTTTGGTCCTTTATTTTCAACCACCTCTTTTCCTTTGTCATTGATGTTGAGTTCTTTCAATCTAGGAATCACTTCATCTACAACATCATCATTCACAATATTTTTAGAAAAAGAGGGGTTAGTCTCAATAAACTTTGCATTGATAGATTCATATACTTTAGATAGTTCAATGTTACATACTCTAAAAGATCTACTTGTAGTGCTATATACAAGAAAAAAAGCCTTATAAGATCTTGTATCAAACTTATCAAGATAGTATTTGGTGTTCAAGACAAAGCATGTACAACCAAGCATATGAAATAATTCGATTGAAGGCCTTCTACGACACCATAGCTCACAGGCGGTTTTCTTAACCAAAGGTGACCAAAAACCTAGTTTTTTCACAAAACATATAGTGCTAATGGCTTCAGCCTAAAACTTATTGGGGGTGTC
This sequence comes from Alisma plantago-aquatica, assembly GCA_963693085.1. Taxonomy (NCBI): domain Eukaryota; kingdom Viridiplantae; phylum Streptophyta; class Magnoliopsida; order Alismatales; family Alismataceae; genus Alisma; species Alisma plantago-aquatica. Next base: position 420,865,071 of record OY856412.1, read on the forward strand.
ATATTCCAAAAACATTGTTCTAGTCATTTCTTGTAAATACATATTGTTCCTATCAACTACCCCATTTTGTTGAGGTGTATGGGGAGAAGAATAATTGTGTGAGTAACTAGATTTCTCACAAAAGCTTTCAAACAAGTCATTTTCAAAATCTACCCCATGGTCACTGCGGATAGATATAATACATCAAGAAGCTTCATTTTCCTACTATTTGCAAAAATATGAGAAAAGATCAAGAGTGCCACTTGTTGAGGGTAAAAAGAAAGACCATGTGAAATGGGAAAAATCATCGACAATCATAAGACAATATTTACTACCAAGAAGGGATTGAGTTCTCATTGGTCCAAACTGATCAATGTGAAGAAGCTTAAGAATCCTCTTGGTGCTAAGGATTCCTGTAGATGTAAATGAATATTTAGTTTCCTTTCCTTGTGTGCAAGGTTTGCATTCTTCATCTTTCCCAAAATCCAATTTAGGATGTCCCATGAACAAGTCCTTTTTTCTCAACTTATTCAATTGATACATATTTACATGACCAAGCCTACATTGCCACAAAGACACATAATTTTTTATCAAATACTAGCCATTTACCAAGAATAGTCTTAAGTGAGTCAAGAACAATAATATAAATATTTCCACTTCTAGTTCCCTTATATATTACATTATAGGATAGGAAATCTAGAATCAAGCATTCATGTGAAGTAAATAGAACAAGATATCCATTATCACAAAGTTGGATAACACTAATTAAATTGTGATGTAGGCCATACATAAGAAGGACATTCTTTATGCATATTAAATCACCTACATCACCAACACCTATTACTTTACCTTTATTGTTATCCCCAAATGTCACCGAACCGTTTTTCTTTTTGAAAGTGTTTTGAAGTGGTGTCTATCACCCGTCATGTCCTTTAAGCATCCACTATCAACAATCCATTTTCCTTAATCCTACATAGAAAGTAGAGGCTTGTACCCAATACAAACTTTGGGATCCAGAGTTAGCTTGGGGCCCATTTCAAGTTTGGATTGGTCCCCTTCTCTTTATAAGGACAAAAGGTAGAGTAATGAGCATCACACTTACAATGAGCACAAACCATAGATGTCTTAGAGTTGGAAGTCTCTCCATGGTATATTGGAGGCCCTTGCTCTTTTTCTTACCTTTTATTTTGTACTTAGGGGATCCCTCATATCCCAAATGATGACTACCCACTTGTTTTGGTAGAGTGCTCTAGGACTTCATTCAGGGACTTTTTTCCCTTTAAGAATTTTTTTTCAAGGTTTCTCTAAGTCTATGGTTATCATCACTAATAGTTATATTGTATAAGACTAGAAAGATCATCTTGAGCAAGAAAAAGGTTGGCCTCCAAATAGAGGGATTTATTCAAGTATAAATCTTTTTCAAGATTTAAGCTAGCTACTTCTTTACTAGGAAAAATAGGTCTAGATTCAAGATCATTTACTTTATCAAGAAGCATATCATTTTTCACTATAACTATGAAATGCTCATAAACCATAGACTTGGTTTTCTTTTATTAGATCATTCATTTTCTTAAGATAAACACCCTTTTTTATTTCAACACCATTATATTGAAGTTATAGATCTAGAAATTGTCCTTGCAAAGAGTCTATGCTATCAAGATGAACCTTTTCATTTTGTTCAAGAACTTCAATTGTAGCATATAGATCATCTATGATTTACCTAATCTCTTCTTTTTAGATCTGCACTTAGAATAAGAAGAAAGGGAAGTATGAATCATATTAATGAAAGAATATTTAGAAAGTTCATTCAAGCTTACCTAACTTACCTCACATACATATTCACAAGTTGAGGCCATGAGTGAAAGGTGACAATCTCCTTCATTTAATTTGGAATCACTTGAGGAAGACTCCTCCCAAGCAACGTGGGCAACATGTAACATACCAGAAATAGAACCCTATCGTAGTAGTTTTACCCTTTTGTCTTAGCCAAACAAGAATAAACTAATACATGTAATTTAGGGAATACAAAAATACTTTGTTCTTAATAATAACTCATTTAGGTGATAATAAGAAATTAAAGAACTTAGTTGGATAAATACCTCCTCATATAATCTTAATGTAGGGTTGAAGTATAAATTGTCACTAAGTAATAGAAAAGAATAAAATAATTCATATTAGAACTTTCTAGGATAAGAGAAATAAGAGAAAATCCGAATTTTGTATAAAGGAGAAGATAAATGCAAAATTAATAGTAATATGGGAAATAATGAGTAAAGAAGATAATTAGAAAGGTAATGTACCAACAATTTATAATTGGAAACCCATCAGGATAATTTGATACTAAAATTCGTTTCCTTGATCAAAAAGTAACTTAAGGGCCAAGTATCATTTAATTTGGAAGATAATTGTATATATTAAAATCCTTATCTAAATAAAATAGGAAATAGGTAAATAAAGTGATATAAAATATTTAATGATCTCAAATCAAGAAAATAACTCCAAATTCGTAATCTAAACATAAAAATAAGCCTTTGGGCAAGTTTGCAACTAATTTGGATAATGTTTGATTATTAGGTAATTTTAGGAGAGAGAAAATGCCTAAAATGTGTAATTAATAATTAGATGCAAATCATGACACCAAAAGTTGGAAATAAAAGCAAATTCGTATCCAACACATTAATTATGACTTGTGTGTCAAGTTTCATAAAATTTGGATAATCCTAAATCCATAAATGAAGAAAGAAAGAGAAAATGATATTTGATTTAATTAACCCATTAAAGGTTTCCAAAAGACAAAACTAATTAGATATTCGGAAACTACATGTTTAATTTAACATAAGTGAAAATTTTGGTTTAATTTGGATTATTCTAGAACCCCTAAATGAGGAAAGAGAATATACATAGATTTATTTAATTTCACTTTGATTGATTTTTCGATTTTCCAATCTTTGGGCTGTCACGCGGCCCATTTATATCGGTTTTCATTGTGGCCCTTGGATGAGAATCCGACAGAGATGGAGTCATCTCCTACCTCCGTTAGGACTCTCTCACACGGCTACAGTAACGTGAGATTCCTCCGCGTTTTTCTCTTCGGTCTTTCCTTCTCAGTGATTTCCGATTTCCGATTTATCATCAGTGTTCCTTTCCGGTTTTGTTGATCCCCACTTTGTGTGGGACTCCCTCTCCCAATCGTTGGGTCGACTAGAGCTTTCCTTTCTTTTCCCTATTTTCTGGGTTTTGTTGATTCCTCGTGGAACCTGATCCTCGCCCCTATATATAGGTCTCTTTCGATGAACCTTGAACCCCTAGTGACCTTCTGCAATCGCCAATTTGGTCTCGATCACCCTGCAACTCGCTTTCCCTACTCCATCTGCCTTCTCCGGCGGCTTTGACCTCGACCGTGGGTTTTGGTGTGCGGAGGCGCTCATTCTTGGAGTGGTTCAGATCGTGGAAGCTTAGGAAAGCTTTACGGCTCCTCTGTTCATGCGATTAGGAGGTAATGGTGTTTCGCCTCTTTTCCTCCTCTTCTGATCGTTTTGTAAATCCTCTGTTTATGGAGGTCCTCTTGCTGGTTTCCCTTGTTTCCTCTCTTCGGTTTTGATCACCGAATCTATCTTCGATGTTGGTACGACCTCTCGTGGGTCCTTTTTCTCTACCCAGGTTTGCCCAGTTTCACTGGTTCTGGCAGGAGAGCTTTCTTCGTTTGTAGTCATCTGTTTTTGGTGTGGTTGGATTTTCTAAAATCGTTGGAGTCCCTGGAACTTAATTTGTGTTGGACTTTTTGCCCAATTCGCACTCTATAGCGATCTGGAGTTGGGAATCGATCTGTTGTTCTCAAGCTGTCGAGGTGTTCCTCGCGAGGGAAACAAACCCCTTGGTGGATTCCCTGCTTTGCCCTCACCTGTCGTTTTGTTTTAGTTTTCGACCAGGGGTATTTTCATCTTTTCGCGCATATCGTCTTCTCCCTTTAGTTGTGGTCTTGCGAGGGATTGACCGGTGACTTGGCCGGCTGTGATTGGGCCAAGTCACGCGGGCCCCTCTGCTGTTATCCGCTTTTGATGCAAATTAATTATGTGGAATTATCTGATTGGTCAGTAATTAAAAATGTATAACTAAATATCGGCTTATCAGAAAATTATGGAAAAATATTCGTTGGATTCAGAAAAATGCAAGCTTTCGTTTGGTATTGGTTTTATCGTATGAATTTGATGTTTTAAACACGTGATTTTAATGGATCTAATTAAATAAGATAAAACTTGAATAATTCATAACTAATAATCTATAAGTCAGAAAAATATAATAAAATATGTTTTAGACTCGTAATAACATAACCTAAAATATGGAATAGTTTTCATAACCTAATTCACATAATAATAAAAAGGTAGTTTTAGGGTTTGGTTAATATATATATGAAATTGACATGAACTTGATATATGTGATTAATAGGCTCTTTGGTGACCTAGTTTTGGATCCAGAAGTGCTTAGGACTTGTTGGACTTTGATACTAAGGTATGATGTATCCCCGATTCATCTAAATTGAGCAATGCACCTACTTTATCTTTCTTTTGGACTTTTGCCTACACAAAATGTCTTATCTCTTGTTATCATGGTTCATGTGAACTATCCTGATTATTGAGATCTTGGATAATCTTTTGAAATCTTATCTTGTGTTATGGAACATGATGATATTATTGATGGTATCTACCATTATTATGTGAAAGTTTATTGATGATTCATATGTTGACTATTGTGGAAAAATCTAATTTGATGTTGGACTAAACTTACCCACTTGCCTCTACATTTTTCTGCTATGTGATTCAGTAACCCTAGAGTAGTATAATTGCATTGGTTTAGTCTCATTATAATTTGTGGCAATATTGTGATATTTTGGATGGTGGATGTGTGATTCCCCATTCCCGGGCAGGATGTGTGATTCCTGGCTCATATTATATGAATTTGATGGTGGATGTGTGATTCCCCATGTTAGGGCAAGATGTGTGATTCTTGGCCCATGTCTCACCAGGTTCAAGATGTGTGATTCTTGACCACCTTTGTCTTTTATCATATTCTAGTGTTATGCTTATCTCACATTTATGCAGGATATTGGTCATGATATGTGCATGTGGCACTTCTTTATTGTTTTACGTATGGAAAGTATCTCTTTGGTTATGAATCTTATCTTTTATGCTCGTGTGGGTAGTCCTATTCTTTTTCATGGGAAGCATTCATACTTGATGTCCTTATTGTCATATATTGCTCAAGCTGTTCTTTAGAATACACATACCAGCTTTTGCTGATATATGTTTCCTTTTGTTTCTTCATTTGCTGGGGTATGCTTCCAACCCCAGGTTAGATCAAGGAAAGTAGCTTCAACAACAACCTAGTAGCTGATCTTTGGGAGGCTTGAAGAGGTGGTTAGATGACCCTCGGCTTAGTCCTTGGCGTTATATGTAGTTTTCCTTTGGAACACCCTTTTGTGGTGAAGTGTTGTATAAAGCTTTGTAAATTGTTAGATAATATTTCTTTTCCGCTGCTACTCATTGTGTAATGATACATACATGTTGAATGAATTGATCTTCATCCCTTTTGTGAAAAATTTTACGTGGTGTTTGTTTTAAGGGATGTGATCTTTTCTTTCTAGTAGAGGAGTGGATTCACTTCTTTACACAACATATTTGCCTCTTCTTTCCTTCTTGTCCCTCTTTTTGAATTTTCTCTCCTTGTTGTAGTCATACTTCATCTTAAAACTTCTCTTTTGATGGGACTTCTTTGCCCTGGAACAATCATTCTTGTAATGTCCCTTTTGACCACATTTATAGCATCTAGGAGTAGAGGAGGAGGAGGGCTTTCCCTTAAAATGTTTTCCTTTAGAGTAGTGAGCTTTAAGGTCACTAGGGGCTTCATCTTCACTAGAGGGAGGAGTAGGTCAGCAAGAAAGTTGTTTTTGTATAACTATGGCTTCCAGTTGAGCTTTGAAGGTTACATCCTATTTATTCTTGGATTCCTTCTCTTCTAGCTTGTCTTCTTATTCTTGAGTGTCAAGGCTTACTTTAAAATCTTGGAGATTCCCAACAAGTTCTTCTGTAGGAGTATCTCCAATGCTCTTTATTTCTTCAATGGAAGTCACCTTGGATTGTCACCTTTTGGGAAGAGATATAAGAATATATTATTAAACCTTCCCTTGGTCCATGGGTTGTCCCAATGTCACAAGCCCATTCAAAATGGTGTTGAGTCTAGCATACATTTAAGCAATTCTTTCTTTCCTTCCCATTTTGAAGTTATCAAGCAATCCATTGAACATGTATTCCTTTGACTCCTTGACTTGCTTGGTGCCTTCATAGGTAACACAAATATTATCCAATATCTCATGATTTGTACTCGAAGTGGGGATCCAATTGAATTTGGTGGGAGTGAGGACTGAGTAGATGATGCTCATTGCCTTGGCATTTAGTGTAGACTTTTTCATGGAAGCTTCATTCCAAGTAGCCATGTCTCCCTTCAGTTCTTTATATTGATAAGCAACCACTCTCCACATCTCGTAGCTCATCCCTTGAAGATAGAACTGCATTCTTCTCCTCCAATTGAGGAAGTTTGTATCATCGAATAAGGAAGAATGCATAGAGAATCCACCTTCTATGTTAAGGGACCCCATGAAATTCTTACCCATCTTCTTGTCTCGTAGGAGCACTTGGTTGAAGAAAACCTACTCTGATACCACTTGTTGGATTCACTCAAACTAAATTCATTAGACCTTTATATTATATCAGAATATAAGGCTACTTATATGGAATTTGAGTACAACTAAGCATACATAGAAAGGATGAGAACAAGCACATGAACACAAGCTATGTATAGTGGTTCCAAACTCCAAACCAGGAGATGTACATCCACTACCTAGTGGGGTCAATCTATAGGATTTGCAAGCATTGCACAATTCTTATATTCCATTATAATAGATATAGTATGACCACCCTGTTCCAAGATCAAGGGTACCTAGCTTTCCTTTTAAGGGTCAAAGGAGCCAATAACCTTACAAGGACTTACCCATCCATGAGAAAGAGTCATCTATCTTCACAAGGGCTTACCCACTTTTGCAACGATCTAGCCGCCTTCACCAAGGAGATATACTCTTTCAATAAGTCTTTGGCCTTGAAGGAATTACCCACTCTTCTCTTGGATATTTAGCCTTCTTCTTCACCTTCACCAAGAGGAAGCTTTCACCATCTTTTCTTTGAGAAGGGATATTGGGAAAGCGAAGTTGAGAGCTTCAAAAGGTGTGCAATGAAGCATCTCTCTCACAAAATACTATGTCACTCAGATTGATGTAGATTAGTAGTATTCTTGAGAGAGAAAGGGCTCTTAGTATAGCTAGGAGCAAAGAAGGGAAACTTAGAATGAAGTCCAAGGGCCCCTATTTATAGTTGGGGGTGACTACTAGCCACTAGATGCACTTAGGAACAAATTATAGTCATTTGGGGTGTTGCAACATATATATTTTTGAGTTTTGCAACACCTCAACGGTTAGAAACCCTTTTTCATATAGTGTTGTTGGCTGAGTTTCCATAAAGGTAATTCGGCTGATAGCACTATGAGACAAAGTAATTTTGAGTTTTCAATCGAGTTTATCCTAGATGAAACTGGTTATAACCTCATTTTTCCAAAACATGTAATGAGATTTGTGAATCTCCTTTAATAGATAAATAAGATCAATGTTTGATTTCATGGTTTGATTTGAATGAATTTCGTGTATGATAGCCTTGCATGCTTTCTTGATGGGCCTTATTGGCCATTAAGCCCAACTGAAAGAAAAGAAAAAGAAATGAAAAAGGAATTCAATGGGATAATGGGAAATATAAGAAAATGAATAAAGGATGATTAAAAAGCTAAAAGATATTTTCCCAAAAATAGGATTTCGAGTTATAAAGGTTCCTTGGGGTTCAAGGAACTCAGGATAATTATATAATAGCAAGGGAAATAAAGAATATATGGAAAATATGAGTAAAAGGGTGTTTTCTTGCAACCAAAGAAAAAGGACCATTTAATTAAGATAATGATCTAAAAATTTGCAGGATGAGAGATAAAAACATAAAAGAGTTTCCCCCAAAATTTGAATAAAAACAGAGTTAAGAATTGGGTGTTATGGTTTTTCCAAGTTATCATTAATTGGGAAGATAATTCGAAATTTAGGAAATTGATTTTCCTTTTGCAAAAGCGGGTGAGATGAGGGCCGTTGGATCTTGATCCAATGCGCGCCAATCATCGTCAAGAGTCCCAGAGGGACACAGACTCAGAGCTAACAGGGGAATTTTCCCCTCGTTTTTCCGTTCTCTGCAGTGCATATGCACTTGGGATTTTTGTCCCATTAGGTTCGAGAGACCTTGGCGAAGGGTCTAGACCCAGGTTTTGCCGACTTTCATCGCGTATACCCAAAATGCCCAATTGGGCTGAAGCAAGCTTTGACGGCGGGATCAGAAACCCTAGCAGAGACCCTCCTATCTTATAAATAGACCCTCATGAGGTTTCTCTCACCCTCACGAACCTTGGCGGCAGATCCCTAGATCCTAGCAACCTCTCCCTCTCGCGATTTCCCTTGCTCCGACGAGATCCATCCGCGGAGCCGCCACACGTTCTAATTAGAAAGAAGAAGGAGACGACGAGCAGGAGTCGTCAAATAATGGAGCACGGTGGGCCGAGACGAGATCTAATGATCTCAGGAGGAAGCGCGCGACTTAGCTCGTTGAGTGGAGCGCAACGACGTGAGTCGTTGGATCAGGGGGTCCATCGTGAACCCAGGAGCATCCGACGATCAACCGCCAATGACTGCACTTGTTAACAAGTGAGTGGAGATGGTTCTTGCGGAGCGTCAGATCGACCAGTGGACCGCGGCGCATCGATCCGACGATCTAGGTAATTCCCTCTCTGACCGAAATTACAGAAAATAGTTTTTCTTGCAAAATTAATAGAAAATGCTAGGATTATCCAATGAAGAAACTCTATATATGAAAGTTGGGTAGAAAAATGCAAGGAACCTAATAAAAATGATTTAAGAACTTGATTCTACTTAGTTTTATAAAAGTACCTTAATTTGGTAGAAGAATGTATTGAAAAGTAATTAGAAACCCTAATGGTGTATAAAAGATGTATCTTTGTAAGATAATGGGTTAATTAGAAAGGTAATAACCTATTGATGCTTATGATGGAGTTTCTATCCGTTTTGAATATAAAATTGTTTAAATTAGGGTTTATGTCCATAAATGAAAAGTAATATATATGGGAACCCTAATTTAGGGTAAAAGAAAAAGAAAACCATGTTATTTTACTAAATAATGGTCCTAAGACTGTTAGGAATATTAAAAGGAGAGAATTTAAGGGTTTTAAGTGATTTTGAGGAATTAGGGTTCATGATAACTAAGAGTGAAGGCGAAACCCTAATTTCCAAGGAAACCCTAAAATTGGAATAGAAACCCTAAGTAATAAGATGGAATTGAATAAATTTTAATAAAATGTAGTTGGAATGTTTATTTCAGGGTTTCTGTGCAATTTGCTTGCTTACTTGGATATTCTCTCTCTTCATATTTGATTCTGTATTCGAATATGCAATAAGAGGTATGTGGTTACGCTTATGAATATATCGAGTTATGTTTTTCGAGGTTTACCGAAGTTTTTATCGATGACATGAATTAATTGTTGGATGATTTTAATTCGTGCAAACTATAATGTGGATATGACTATCACCTAAGATATGTGACTACTAGCTTAGATCCTGGTCCCCTCTGTGGCTTATTAGTCGACCTAGTACATGGCTACCTATGGGGTAGGTCCATCAGGTCATCAGATGACTTAGTACGTGGCTACCAATGGGGTAGGTCCATCAAGTCACTTTGAGTTAGATATTGGGCTACTTCTGGGTAGTGCCATGCGACTCTATTACCCTATGTATTGGCTACCTGTAAGGTAGGACCATGGTTGTAAGGATCTACCTAAAGAGAGGTAGCATGCAAGGACAACATAGAGTTAGGGGATAGGTAAGGATTGAGTAGTATGGCTTAAAACATAATCTTGGTTGTTAAATGAATAATTGAATGATTACATTGTTAACATAGTTGCACATTATTTGTTTCCCCCACATACCAGCTTCGGCTGACCGACGTTTTGTTTGTCGGCATTTTAGGAACAAAACAAAAAGGACAAACAGTAAATCGTCATATTGTGAAATACATGAATTAAAGTCCAAGGAGGATTAGTTAGTTAGTCCCAGTTCTGGAAAGAAGTTTAGAAATCCAAAATTTTTCAAAGGTATGCAAAAATTTTATTTATTTCAGCTTTTTAGTATAGTCTAGTAGAATTTATTAATTGTTATCAATTAATTGCTGAACCTTGATCCGGAAATTGGACAACAGCACCAACCTCTCAATCTCCCTTAATTGGGGGTTACCAGAAGGCGGGGTCGTTACAAAACTCGACCGAAGATTGAAAATTGTTTTGTGTGTGTAGGGTTTTGATCGAGTTGTCACCAGGATGAACTCAACTGACACTGAGATTTATCAAGTTTTTCACATGTTATCAGTCGAGTTTTCTCCAAGGCAAACTCGGCCGACAAGGAAACCTATGATGAAATTTGATAAATGCAATTAAAGTGTATAAACATTAAATATAAGTGCATTTTATATTATTCTCATCTTAGTTACAAGTAGTTGCATCAATACAAGTGATTTACAAAATTGTTCTAATCGATTTGAGGCCTTTTCCACAAAAGTGCACTTGCACTAATTTTTGCTTGTTTTTGATCAAGCTAGGTTTTCTTGAATTCATTCTTTTCATGTACCTAATACTTGAAATTTATCTCAAATATAATATTAGATACATATGAATGGAATGATTAATTCATCATCAAAATATGGACAATGTATAACTTCTAGGTCAACAGTTCATGCAAAAAACATGGGAAGACATATGTGTGTATTTAAATTGGTAGGAAAACATAGAAATACCAACAAACCGAATCCACCCACGGGGGATAAAGAATGGAGAATGTAGCTGAAACATCGGTATTAATGATCCTATTATATTGGGTGAAGGTGTTAGACATCCACGTATCACCGAAAAGAGTGGTATTGCATTTTGAATCTCAAGTTTGTCATTTTTTTGATGTAAAACCTCAAGTTTGTGAAAAACATTGAATTGGGTTTGGTTTAAGAAAATAAAGAATAAAAGCATAGGAAATCAAAATATTGAATTGTATGAGTATTTTGGGATTCAAGATGACTATGCCTTTTTTCCGTCATCCTTAAAACTCTAATATTTATTATGGGATCCCAACTTCCTTATGATCTCCATGAGGGAAATCCATCCAGGGCTATCGGGATGAGAAGTTGGAAGATGGTGAGGGGATTATACATGAAGGATTTCATATGAGAAATATATACTATTTTAGGGTAGATGATCAACTGAAGAATCGAGAAAGACAACTATACCTATATTATATAGATTTTAGAGAAGCAATAATGATTGGATTAACAAGAAAATGTTTTTTTTCTATTGATCATGGAATCTATTATAATATAAGCACTTATGAACAAATGAATAATTATTAAAATAATTATATAAGTCTTGGAACAAACAAAAAGTAGAACATTTTCCATCTTATAATTCTTGTAATCTTTTGGTCTACAAGAGTTCGCGTGCTAGAAGTGGGAACTTCAGGAAACTAGGTGGTAGAGTTCTACACAAGGGAGGGGGTAGTTGCTCTTTGGAATATCGAGAGTGTTTAAGGGAGGATTTTTTATTGTGGACCTAAGGGAGGGTTATTTATAGTTTTAGTTAGGGTTTCAAAGGTTCAATGTTTTGGAGAGATGTTTTGAGTATAATATTCTCTGATCAGAAGGAAACAAATAGAGATTTCATCCCTCAAAGAACAAGTCTACTGGAACACTTTGTTACTTGGGGATCTCCATTGGAAAAATGCTTTATTATGCCACATGGAACCTTGGTGGAATGTACGTCATGTGTCTTGAATAATGAACAGAATTATGTTTCATATCCAAGTTTTTGGATTTTCTAGAAGATTGTGGAGATATCTCGGATATGTGCTTCCTTTGATTGTGGAATTGTATAATTTATAAAAAATGACTAAAAATAGGCGGAGAGGAAACACAAAACTTTGGGGCCAAGTATTCCCTTTTTCCTCTTTCTTGGTCTGAAAATATGGATTATATTTACTGCTAAAATTATGGAAAAAGATTGGTAGTTGAATTTCTCATGTGATTGAAATTTAATATCATATTATAGATAATTCAATTGGAAAAGTAATGAGATAATGCTTTTAAAAATCTCATTAAAAAACTACACTTAAGTCCAGAGAAATGATTTTTTCCAATTGAACCCTCAACAAGTGGTAAATGGATTAAGATCCAAGGATGAGAACAAGAGAAAGGAGGAAGAAGATGACCGAAAAGAAACACTTGAATGGAGAGAAGAGGTTTCATATAGAAAAGTAGGAGGGAGGTAAGATAAGGGATGAGGTGTCAATAAGATAGAGCTCTAAAGAAACACTTGTCCACTAAAAGGACCAACATGCAACCACACGAGGTCCACATGTAAGAGATGGTGGTATTCCCTAGGTTGGACTTTGACCACCTAAGCAACCAACCCTATGTCACGACCGTGACACACCTAGGTTTCCGAGGTTGTGACACACCACAACATCACCACAAGATCGCGACACCAAGAACACCCCATGAAGCCTAGGTTGAAACATACCTCTCCAATCTATACCTCAACCCAAGACAACCCTGGTCATGACCACCACACCAAGGGGGAAGTGTCGTGACCACGACACCCCACAACATGCCCTAGGCCATGACCTAGGTCAAGGCAAAACAACAAGGTCACAAGGCTAAGGAAAACAAACCCTAGAAAAACCCTAATCTCCACTAAGGGTGATAATACTCAACCAAGAGCCAAAAAAGGTGCCCCAAGGCATCACACTCTCTCTCACGAAGCCAAGAGAGATAAGGAACACTCTATAGGTGGAAAATTACACATCAACTCCCTATATTGGGTACATTGCAATTTACACTAAAACTAGCATAGAAAGCACAAACATCATCCAAACAAGCTCAAACTGGAGGCTTAACCTATCCAAAAGCCCTAATCACATATCAAAAGATTGATCAAGGTTCTAAGCACAATATCAAGCCAAAACAAATAGGGTTACCCCAAAACTCAGATCAGGGTCCTTACAAGCCATAAACCCATAACAAGTATTTCACCCCCAAAATACTAAGAGAAAAGAGAGGGGTACTTCCTCTTAATATCTTCCTCGAGCTCCCACATGGCTTCCTCAACACCACAGTGATGCCATAGAACATTCACAAGCACTATGTCCTTTTTCTTCAACTTCTTCATTCTTCTGTCAAGGATCAACACTGGGCCTTCAACATAGGACATGTCCTCATCAAGCTCCACCTCCACAGGCTATATCATCAACTCCGTATCAGGATGGAACTTCCTGAACATACTCACATGAAACACTAGATGCAACCTGTTCAACTCAGGTGGCAACTCCAACTTGTAGTCCACCTTCCCAACATGTGCCACCACAGGGTAAGGTCCCATGAACCTGGGAGCCAATTTACCCTTCTTACGAAAACTCAGAACACCTGTCCAAGGAGAGACCTTGAGGTACACTCTGGCTCCCACTTGGAATTCCAAGGGTATACGACAGTTATATGCATATCACTTATGTTTATCTGTGTTGCCTTTAACTGTTGATGGATCACTTTGATCTTTTATTCCATTTGATGCACAAGCTTAGGACCAATAAGTTGGTACTCTCCCATCTCATACCAACACAACAAAGACCTAAACCATCTCCCATACAACGCCTCATATGGTTCCATGTCAATGCTACTCTGATAACTGTTGTTGTAAGAGAATTCTATCAAATTGATATGTATGTCCCAACTGCACAAAAATTGAAGAACAAAAGATCTCAACAGATCCTCCAAGGTCTGAATGGTTCTCTTAGACTAGACATCTGTCTATGGGTGAAAGGCAGTGTTGAACCTCAACTCTGTACCCAAAGTTGTGTCCAGTCACTCTGAAAAGCGACTTGTGAACTGAGGGCCTCTATCAGACATGATAGTTGCTGGAACACCATGCAAATGCACTATCTCATCAACATAGATCTGGGCAAGATTCTCAGTGATATACATCGCCTTTATAGGAAGCGACTTGGTCAACATGTCAACAATCACCCAGATGGAATCATGACCTTTGGTTGTCCTAATGTGTTCAGAAGCTTGTTCACTTTCATCCTTTGATGCCTTGGCCGATAGAAGTGAAAGTATACCGGCTATCCAACGCTCTCTCTAGGTGAGGCTCTGCCTTCTCTCTAGAATGAGGGTTCTAGGCGGCGTTCGTCGTCCAGCATTCTACTGGGTGACACCACCCATTAATGGCTACCTAGCGCCCGCCAGGTGGTTGCTACCTGCATGGTTCGGCGTGGCAAGAGCAAGGGGACGAGAGGTGTCCGTCTCACGTTGGCGATGGAGCGGCAGCAAGAGTTGGAGAAGAACGGCATGGCGGCTCGTGGAGGAGGTCGTGGGGGTGCAGGAAGAGGCAGAGGAGGTGGATCAGCTCGAGGTGGAGGTAGGAGTGCATCGTCAGGAGATGGATCTTGCAAGGCTGCTATGCGGAGGGAAGAGGGCAGACGGGTGGAGAAGGGGAAGGCAGATGCGGTGGACATTTCCATCCCTGACGCTGAGGAGCATGCTATCTATGAATGCCTTTCTCTAGGTGGCTTGCACGGCAGGGGGGTGCTTGGAGAGGTGGGAGTCGATATGCTTCTGCGGTGGGCAGACGATCCTCAGATCGGACCACCGCTAGGGCGGGTCCTTCTTCGGTTGGCGACAGTCCGTCTGAGGTGATGGCCACCAGAGGTGGAAGACTGCCTAGGGCTTGGACATTCAAACCAAATCCTTCCTCGTGGGTGGAAGGAGGTGTGTGTGAGGAAACCCTAGGGGCAGATGCACCACACCTTGCACTTAAAAGGGTGTCGCTTGTACACAACAGAGACGATCATCTCGTGGCGATGATCCGTAAAGAGCATATGGATCAGATTCAAGGAAGGTGGGAGAAGACACTGATGTTTCATGTCAGCGACGCCAACCCCCACCTTGTTCCAATGAAAGCTTGGGCCCTTCATTCATGAAGACCTACAGGTCACGTGGAGATCACCAAGAAGGAGAATGGATTCTTCTTTGCTTCTTTTGAAGAATCCTCAGACAAAGATCAGGCTATGCAATCTAGACCTTGGTTGTATGATGGAAGAGTGGTTCCTATGCAACAATGGAGACCATCTTCATACTTGGAATGTGATATTCTGTCTATCGTTCCATGTTGGGTCAAGTTCCCAACCTTGGGATTGCTCAACTCAGTGGAAATTCTAATTTCAGCGGCAAGCTTCCTCGGTAATCCCCTTCGCATGGATGTCAGGACGGTGAGGCGTACCAACCCTGATTACATGAGAGTGCTGATTGAGTTCTCTACGGAGAAGGATCCATCTCTCTCCATTGATCTTTGGGTGGAAGGCGGAGATGCTATTCCATGCCCGGTGGAATATGAATATTACCCAAGGCATTACAAAGCCTGCATAGATTTTGGACACACTGAGGAGCGCTGCCCATCCAGTGTTGGCTCGGTGCGCACAGGCCGATCCTGTTCAAGAAGACCACCACTAACGTGACAATAGCAACAAGATCACGGCGAGGCGACGGAGGCCCAAGATTGTGATGTTAACAGTCTGGGGACGACGACCACAGTCGACATCGCCACCCAAATGGCGGCCAAGGAGGCGGCGCCACCACCCATTGTGCCGGAGGCAGCGGAGGAGGTCAATGGGTCAAACGTCCCTCCTACTTCTTCAGGAATTCCATTTATGGGGGACATTAACGACAACGACCGCATTGAAATAGATTTGAATTTGGAAAATATTCTAAATATGGACCAAATCAATTCTGATTCAAACAGATCCATTCAAATTCAAGTTGCTACAAATTCTAATGACCAGGGTGCTTTCAATCAGGCCCGTGGATTTGACCAAGATATGGAGTTTAATGGCAGCACTCCCTTTACGGGTGCTATTACCGATATGATCCAGGAGGGTCGGGATGCCCACGTGGCAGTGACACCCCCACCTACGCAGACTGCATCAGTTACAGTGGCCTACTTTGTGCATCTTAACGCTGACCAAGAGGGAGAATCACTGTGCTTTGATGAAGAGGGCCACATGTCCCACAACATAGCAACCCTGGATAGTGAAGGGGAGGACTGCCCACACTTCTCGTAGGAAGATCTGCTAAATACCATCTGTCCGTATATGCCAGGGGAAGTCATCACTCCAAACTCAGTCCGATCCTATTCAACTTGGATGATGATGAAACGGTTGTCCCTAGGGACAACCCTCTTGATGGAGAACTTGCTAGTATGGAATCCACAAACTCAATGTCTAAAGGATCTACAGAAGAGGAACCAAGACCTAGGACGGTGCCGAAGACCCCAAAACACAAACGGGTGGGACCTAGGTCCAACAATGGACCTCCTAAGAAGACACGAGCAGGGATGCAAGCAATTGATGATCCCGTGCTGGGAGATAGGGAGGCAAGGAAGGAAAAAAGAAGGGTGATGCGTGAGCAGGAGGAAGGAAAGGCATGCAAGCAAGAGGCAACGAGCATGCTATCATATCACCATTACCGCGTGACGGATCACAACACGACCAAAGTGATTAAATGACCCTTCTCGCATGGAATGTGAGAGGAGGTGTGGAATCCTACCGTCAAGGTGAGATTAGAAGAGTCATCCGTGAAGCAAAATCCTCTCTTGCTACCATCACTGAGACTCACATCATGAGGGGCAACATTGCCAAGGGGAAGACACTATTTCCAGTCAGTTGGAGTTTTCTCTCTAACCATGAACAGGTGGAAGGTGGACGCATATGTTGGGGTTTTGACTCAAGGGTTTAGGAGGTAGAGGTTATCTACTCTACCCCCCCTCAAACAATCACTGCACCCTACCACAATAAAGGAGGGGCAGACTTATCCATCACTGCGGTGTATGGATATACAACAACAAACGAGTGGAGACAACTGTGGTCCAACATCAACGACATATCCAACATGGTGAGCGGGCCATGGTTACTGATGGGGGACTTCAACTGCACACGATTTGCATGGGAGAAGAAAGGATGTCGTGAATGTGGCCTACGAGCTATCCTAGACTTCAACGATGCCTTGGCCACGTCTAGCCTGATAGAATTCCCTATGCAAGGGGGGGGACATCATGTGGACTAACCTACAAGACGAAGACACGAGGGTAGCATGGAAGTTGGACCGTGTGCTGGAAAATGACCCATTCATGAAACTGTTTGGGAATGTGGCGGTAAGCTTGACCTTCTCTGTAGTGATAAGCGACCATGCTGCACTGGTGACACGGCTGCTTGGCACACTAGTGACCACACAAAAGAAGAAACCATCCCGATCTCTTAACTAGTGGTTAGAGTGGGATGGTTATGACCACATACTCAAGGAAGGATGGGACCTCCAAGTAGAAGGAAATCCTATGTTCGTTATGGCTAAGAAGCTTCAAAACACGAAGAAGTGCATCAAGAGATGGGTTGCTGAAAAATGCAACATTGTGAAACTCAAACGCGATGCTCTACATGATTTTGAGAATGTTAGTAAAGAACTTCAACACCATCCTATGAACCAAGAGTTAATTGAAGCGGAAAGGGAACTACGAGCCCGACTGGAGGTGCTAGCCAAAGCAGAAGAAGGTTATTTCTACCAAAGGAGTCACACAAGGTGGATTAAGGATGTGGATCGCAACACTTCCTTTTACCAAGGCGTGATGAAGAGGAGGATCATCAAAGACACCATCCACGAACTTATATCTGATGATGGACGGAAAGTGAGTGTACATGATGACCTGTGCACAAAGGCGGTACAATTCTTCACCAACCTATACAATGGACAGGGAGGAACACATAACCAAACCACGATGAAGCCTGGACACATTCTTACTGAAGCACAAAAGGGGAGTCTGTGTGCCAAGGTCTCACCTCTTGAAGTGAAGGAGGCTTTATGGTCCATAGGTGTGGATAAGTCCCCGAGCCTGGATGGTTTCAATGCCAAATGGTACAAACATGCATGGCTGGTCATATGCAAGGATGTATGCAATGTAATAGTGTGGCTAGTAGAGGGAAGAAGCATGCTGCAGGAATGCAACCGTGTGTTCCTAGCCCTAATTCCTAAGACGACGATGGCCTCCTCTATGAGGGATTTTCACCCCATAGCCAGCTGTGGTGTTTTATACAAGATTTGGGCAAAACTACTTGCATCTAGGCTCAAGGCGGTGCTGCCCACACTTGTTTCAAAAAACCAAGGAGCTTTTATACCAGGCTGAAACATCAGCGACTGCACTCAACTTGCTGGGGAGTTTCTCCATGGGTTTGAGTTGAAGAGAAACAAGCCGAAGGTGTGCATCAAGCTCGATATCTCAAAAGCATATGATCATGTTGTTTGGGCAAGCTTATGGGCACTGTTAGAGGACTACGGTTTCCCATACAATTGGATATGATGGATAAAGGAGTGTATCCAATCTTCCTCCTTTTCAGTGTTGGTTAATGGACAACCAATCAGTTTATTCACAAGCAATAGGGGTCTAAGGCAAGGTGACCCGCTATCAGCGTTGCTCTTCACCCTTATTATGGAGCAGCTCACGCTCATTCTAGAAGATATGGAAAGAAGGGGCAACCTCAAAACGTTTAAAGTGAGACGCACACCCGTGCTTTCCCACTTAATATTTGCCGATGATGTTCTCATGTTCTTAGATGGGACGATTGCGAATCTGCGGGCAACAAAGGAAGGACTGGACAGATTTGCTACCATCACTGGGTTACATGCCAACCAAACCAAATCCATGGTGTTTCTCTCAAAGACAGCCAGACAGACGGGTGAGCTGCTATCTTCAGCAATTGGCATGCCTATCCATGAGCTACCATGTACTTATTTGGGGTTTCCTCTTACTACCGGGACGGTCTATGCTAGACACTATGGTGCATGCATAGATAGATTAAGGGCGATGATTGATCGGTGGCCACTCTATCGTATGTCCTTTGCAGGAAGAGTGGCTCTTACGAGAGCCAACATCTTGGGTCTTATCACTTTTTGGGTCATGCAAGGCCACATACCCAATGTTGTTCTAGACATACTCCACACAATTGTTGCCCATTTCCTATGGGGTGATAAAGCACACACCATTTCTAGGGAGAAGATGGCCTACCCAATCAAAGAAGGCGGACTGGGGCTTAAAAATTTCCAAGACCTGGCAAAGTGGGCAATGAGAAAGAAAGTGGACAGGTTTCTCACTAACACTGACTCGGTCTAGACACGATGGATGAGGAGATGCTATGGGCACTCGCTTGATGTACAACACCCAATGAGACAAGGCTTCTCATGCACATGGAGGAGAATTGTTGACGAATATAGAAATTGCCAAGCCTTATATGCACTCAATGATAGAGGTGAACACTTGCGTAGTGAGACATTTCCTGATTTTTGGCAAGTTGTTCATCCACGTAGACCTAAGTGTACATTTGCCAAAGCACTCTGGAATGCACACTGCATTCCCCGATGGGAAGCTACAGTCCACAAGGCACGCAACAATGGACTACTCATGGAGGATCAAATTGCGAGATGGAGTGTGGACTATGACACATCGTGCTTGCTTTGTAACGGTGGTGAAGAATCAACATCACACATGTTCTTTCAATGCCCATATACATCCGTTGTATGTTCTACACTCATGACGGACAACTAGGGGGTGATGGATCTGAATCCTTGCACGCAACGTGACATCACCACTATGTGGATGGATGCACCCATGAGGGACCTTGTGTTCCTTGCTCTTGCTGCAACTACTTACTTTATTTGGATGGAAAGAAACAAAAAAAGACATGGTGAACAGGGACAACCTAGTGCCACACTGGCGGCACGAGTTAGGATGTCGGCAAGGAACATCCTGTATGTACATCTAGAATGGAAGGAACAGCTACCGCATAGGCTTGCCATTGCGTAGGACGTCCACTGAGGCATAGACGCCAGACGAGGCCAGGTGGTGCGAGGTGACACGACACACTTCCTGGTCATTGTATCCGGTCCGGGTTGCATTGGACGCGAGCATGAACATGTGCACGAGGAGTACGACTGAGATTAGTTGTACCCATCTTACCAGTATGCTTTGTCCTATTCTATTTGTTGCCGGGCAACCTCTCTAGACTGACCCAGAGGAGTGACTGTGATACAACCTTTTTAGGTACTTTGTACAACTCACCTCCTGTTAACGGGGGTGAGATTTGGCCGTAGGGCTTGTTCGGTTTTATTTCCTTTGTGTAAACAAATCTTTGTATGAGCACATAGTGCTAAGGGTTGGGATTTTCCTAAGTCCTTCTCAAAATAAAATTACCCAATATTCAAGACCTTTGGCTGTCCTAGGCAGCCCAACTACAAAGTCCATAGTCACATGATCCCATTTCCATTGTGGTATAGACGGTTGCAACATCCCTACAGGATTTGATGCTCGGCTTTAACCTACTGATGCACATCATATCTTGCAACAAACTCATCCACGTCCAATACATATCCTTCAAATTATAATACATTTTGGTGCTACTTGGGTGCATGGCTTATATGGATAAGTGAGCCTCTTCCAGCACCATCTTCCTTCGGTCATCAACATTAGGAATCACTACTCTACCATGATAAAAAACCATCCCATCATCTGACTCATAGAAGCCATCACACTTTATATTGCCAAACTATGATCTAATTTGCTGTATCACAGTATCAACCTATTGTGTAATGATGACACCCAAAGAGCTACCCTCAAAAGCTCTAATCCCATCCCTAACCCTATCTCTAAAACAACTCTCTTATCTAGGCGTACCATAAGCCGAACCCTCAGTTTAGGACAAAACACCGCACATAGACGCCTCTGTTTCTGCTGTCACTCATAGATGAGCACTCCCTAGCTCTCTCAAATGGCGCGCTCATAGCAATTTTTCTCCGGTCGAACCCATTATACCCAACTGTCTCTCTCCCCTTTAATTAGCTACTAGTTATGACATGCTTTCGTCTCTGATTCAATGCCACTGCCGCTAGCATGCAGCTCATTCTTTGCCTCCCATGGATGTACTTCAAGTTCTTGTGATCTGTGAAGATCTAACACTTCTCTCTATAAAGGTAGTTCCTCCAGATCTTCAAAGCATGGACTATGACAGCTAACTCCAAATTGTGAGTCAGGTAATTCTGCTCGAGTTTCTTAAGCTATCGACAAGCAAAAAAAACCGCTTGCTTGTCCTACATCAACATACAACCCAAACCATGTATGGACACATCACATAAGACTATCTATGCCTTTCCTTGCTCAGGCAAGATCAGAACAGATGCACTTGTCAACTTCTCCATCAACTTCTAAAAAGCACGCTGGCATATGTCATCCCAAACGAATGTCACATCCTTTCTTGTCAACTTTGTTAGAGGCAAAGTGATATAACTGAAGTCCTTAATGAACCTCTTGTAATAGCCTGCCAAACCCAAAAAATTGTGCACTTATGTCAGCATTTTTGGCTGCTCCCACTCTATTACTGACTCAACTATGGCAACACATCCCACTATCGCACAGACAACGAGGTGTTACGCAAAAACGTGCGGAAATCACCATAACCACATATTACCAAAAATATGGGTTAATTAAAACCGATTGCGAGAAATAGATAAACTGTGAAACCATTACATATAGGTCCTCATCCTGCAAGGAAACATGTTATATAAACTTATACAAGCCCTTGAAACTTGTCCACAGCTTAGAACAACAGCTGTCTTGTCATCACGTGAGTTCATTACCTGTCACATATACATAAAGGCCCACATCCGGCCAGCAGCAGGATATACAAAACATCAACGATCATACATCGTGAAACAACGTCAACACACCGCCAAGGACCTCAGAGTATAGGGATGACTCTAGACTCTACTACAAAACACCAAAACAACAACATGTTCATCTCTTGCCTTCTACTATTCTTCTTGCTACTCGGCCGCAACCTTGCAACCACCACCACGTCAAGCACGAACACCTGAAAACCAGAGGAGTGAGACAATCGAACATTGTCCCAGTGAGAAACATAACTCCCCACCGCAACTACAGAATCTCAGAAAGATAAAGCTATAACAGCAGATAACTGATAATAGGTTAAACAAGAGTAGTTTATGTAAAGAAAAGCTATTCTTACCGACAAGCTTACCAGATGTACAGAAGGCATATAACCAATTCTTCTCTATGTACCATAATTAACAAGATAGGATATATTGCTATGTAACATGAGGAACATTTAAGTAACTGCAATATATATAACAGATTAACTACACAAACAAGGCCTCAACCAATGTTTCGTGTTTTGCCTTAGTAATATCTATACGGCTGAATTACGTATTTTATTATGCCCTGAGGAAGTGAACCGTACCGTTCAAATCCAACCTTCGGCTATGAAGCCCATAGCCGGTGCCATACAAGGTCAATGAAAGAGCCGGACTTCACGACCTTCCCCTTCGTGGTCAGTGCACGAAACAAAAGAAGGACTGTAGTCTCATGCTTGAGTGGCCTTAGCCACAGGGTCAGATCTATAGGCTACCCTTTCTAGCCTGCCTCGGTACAGGTCTCAGCGCTATTATATATGAGCCATGAACAAACGTGTTCATGCTCCAACACATTGAGCCATGGGCTTACTCACCATGCTCTTTATATATATATATATATATCCGAGTCTGCAACCATAGTTGCACTCGTTTTCCTCTCTATTTAAGGCTAGGAGTAACCACACCTATTCAACAATATGCGCTTCTAGGTTAACCCGTAGGAGAACCCGTTTCACCATCACCAGCTGCTGACGATGATGGATATATGGCCAGGGCAAACTACATGATATATTCCACTGTGGTTAATTAGTATCTTTTATATGGATTGCAAGATTCAACCAAGTTGTATAACATGCAAACTATAACATCATAAACAACATAAAACTCAACATTATGCTTTTATTGTAATCATATCAACTAGATCCATCTCAAGGATCCAACATCACATGTTATCACTTGGCCTCTTGCCAACCATCCAGATCCATCTCAAGGATCATCACATACCATGGGATCTCAATCCCTCATCCTGCGTTGCCACGACCTCTCAAGGCTTACATCATCATCATGGGACAAACACCTCACATATGAAATCTCATCAACCAGAGTAATTATCAAAGTAATGTTACTCATCACGTATGTCTCATAGCCTTATCATGGCTAAGCATCACCTGCATGGTTAGTGTACTCAATGATCATAGTTTCAATATAAGGACTATGCTTACTATCATGAGATGACATTCAAGATTCTATACTTATCAGTTATACATCATCTGGTGATCATGTGCATAAGACACCTCATTAAGCAATTATTTATGTACTTATCCTTGCCTGCACATTACATAGATATTCAAGGGAATAATGCGTAAGATCATGTTTAGATATAGAAGGACAAGCATTACCATTACCACTAAAAATGTCATTCTTAGCATTAATAGATAATCATTACCATATGTGTAGCCAGGCTAAGATAAATGAATAAACTTATGATAACGAGCATCATTCCTATATAAGGAGTTACCACGTTTTAAAGCAAGGATATCAACCACTAGACTATTTTCATGATACAAAGAACTGTCAAAAAGGATAACAAGGCTCTCACTATAGATCACAAAAACCCTTACTAAAGCGGGGTGTAATGGCCACCTACCCTCACCCAAACACAACGCATAACGGCAGATAGGAGAGCAAGCAGCAACGCTGCGTTGCCACCAAGAGAACCAGCACGCGACGTTGCGTCTCAAGGAAAGGCTATCGCGAGACAGAGGTGGGGTGTCGGGTAATAACTCTATCGGGCAACGCCCGTCACGGCTGTGCGTTATCGGCCGACACCAAGTCAGCGTGACGCCCGATACTACAACCCAACAACGCCCGTCTCAGGTGCTAGCATATCGGCCAGGTTAGCCCACTAACGATAACAACCAAGAGAGATAAAGATAACTCACCCCACATGTCATGCAACAACCTGGTCAAGGCCTAACGGCCGACACAAACCAAAGAAAAAGGGTTGTGATGCCCGTCACACGAGTAGGGGATATCGCCCATCACAACAGCCCATCACAACAACCCATCACCCGACACCCACAACCTATCGCCCAACACCGGCCTGTCGGCCAACACATATGGTCGTCTTCGTCCTCAAGTACAAGGTGCTCAAAACCCTAGAGGGTCAAGGATCGACCAAACATGAAGCTAGGCAAGAAACTAAACTACTAACATTTAAACAAGATCATAGAAAGAGATAATGGAGTTAGGGTTAGAAGTTATGCAACCCGCCTTAAGCTCCAAGCTCCAAAGAAGAAGAAGAGCTCCAAGCTTCAAGGGATGTCGACCACCACTTGCTCCTTTAAGGGGATATCGTCCACCAAGATGCTCCTTCCAAGGGAGTATTGGCCACCACCAGCAAGGAAGAGGGTTGTGTCGTGCAACTCAAGGTGGAGAAAAGACTTAAGGGATCAAAGGAACTCAAAGCAAGGAAAAGAACCACCTATATAGAAGGAAAGGGAGGAGAAAACAAGGTTGGTCCAAGAAAGGTGTCGCCACCCAAAGGACACTTGTCCTAGAGCTCACGCCACCACTCTAGCAAGCCTTATACACTTGTCCAAGGTCTTTGCCACATGCATGCATCAAGCTCCAAGTGTCCACTAGTGGTGACACAAACGAGGTCAAAGCTGGGTCAAACACCATGGGTGACACAACAAGGCACCCTGGGCGACACAACCACTCATCTAGGCCGACACACTCACCTCCTGGGCAACACACACCCATGTTGGGTGACACAAGCATCTCTTGGGTGACACAAAGCTCAACCAAGCCCAAACAAGGCACCTCAAGGCCCAAACAAGCTCAACCAGGCCCAAAAGAACTCAAGCAACGAGCCCAAGCCTTCCTCTCAGCCCTAGAGGAAGCAAAGAGAGAGGAACACCTCACAAGGTGGCAGACTTGCCCACAAAATGCTAGACTTGGGTTATTTGCAAGCAGCACCTCCAACTCTCAACAAAGCACAACTAAACCCTAATCACCACTGAAGGTGATTAGCAAGCACCAAAGCATCAAGGTTAAGCAAAACAAACAGGGTAAACCCTAAACGAAGGTCAGGGTCCTTACAAGCTAACCCCCTTCAAGGGATTTTGTCCCCAAAATCCAAAGAGAAGAGCGAGGGATACTTCCTCCTCATCTCTTCCTCAAGCTCCCACGTGGCTTCCTCAGCACCACGATGATGCCAAAGAACCTTCACAAGAACCAGGTCCTTCCTCTTTGGCTTCTTGATCCTTCTGTCAAGGATTGCCACAGGACCTTCCTCGTAGGTCACATCTTCATCCAGCTCAACCTCAACTGGCCGTATCACTATTCCCGAATCTGGATGACTTTTCTTCAACATACTGACATGGAACACTAGATGTAACCTGTGCAACTCTGGAGGCAACTCTAACTCGTAAGCTACTTTGCCAACACGTGCTATGACTGAGTAAGGCCCCATATACCTGGGTGCTAACTTACCCTTCCGACCACACCTTAGCACTCCTTTCCACGACGAGACTTTAAGATGTCTCCTACCTGGAATTCCAAAGGTCGTCGACGATTGTCTGCATAAGACTTCTTCCTGTCCTGTACCACTTTCAACTGTTGATGTATCACTTTGATCTTTTCTGTTGTCTGTTGTACTAACTCAGGACCCAAAAGCTGGTACTCACCAGACTCATACCAACACAAAGGAGATCTGCACTTCCTTCCATACAAAGCCTCATAAGGAGCCATGTCAATGCTCCGCTGATAACTGTTGTTGTAGGCAAACTCTATCAAGCTAAAATGTACATCCCAGTTGCTTAGAAACTGCAAAACACAAGCTCAAAGGAGATCTTCCAAAGTCTGAATGGTCCTCTCAAACTGTCCATCTATCTATGGGTGAAAAGCGGTACTGAACCTCAACTGCGTTCCCAACGCTTTGTGCAACTATTCCCCGAAATGACTCGTGAACTGAGGACCTTTGTCAGAAACTATCGTTGCTGGCACTCCATGCAGACGCACTATCTCATCCACATACACTTGAGTGAGTTTCTCAGTTGTATACGTCGTCTTCACTGGTAGAAAATGGGCAGACTTCGTTAGTCTGTCCATTATCACCCAAATGGAATCATGATTCCTAGTTGTCCGGGGTAGACCAACTACGAAATCCATGGTTATATGATCCCATTTCCACTACGGTATCGGCAAAGGTTGGAACGTACCTGCCAGCTTTTGATGTTCAGCCTTCACTTGCTGACAAACTGCACATCTTGCCACGAACTCAACTACATCTTTCTTCAAGCCGGGCCACCAATACAAGTCCTTCAGACCATGATACATCTTGGTGACACCTGGATGCATAGCATACATCGACATGTGTGCTTCCTCGAGCACCAACTTCCTCAGATCATCAGCATCTGGAACCACCATCCTATCACGATAGCAAACTAGCCCATCCTCAGACTCATGGAACCCATCACGCTTTTCACTACCGAACTCTGATCTGATCAACTGTATCGCATCATCAGTCTACTGTACATCCTTGATCTGCTGTCTCAACATAGGCTTAACCTGCATCAACACACCACCTAAGTCTTTCTTTGGAAGCATCACAGAAAACAACATAGCCCTTTTTAGGCTCTGGCAAAATTAACACTGGAGCACTGGTCATCTTCTCCTTCAAACTCTAGAAAGTTTGCTGACATCGATCATCCCAACCAAAAGGTACATCCTTTCTGGTCAACTTCGTCATTGGCAACGCAATCGCACTGAATTCCTTGATAAACCTCTGATAGTATCCTGCTAAACCCAATAAAACTACAAACTTCTGTCGGCGTCTTCAGTTGCTCCCAATCCGCAACAGATTCCACCTTCTTCGGATCCACTTTGACTCCTTCAGCAGATATCACATGACCTAAGAAAGTCACTTCTTCCAACCAGAACTCACACTTACTGAACTTGGCATACAACTGATGTTGGCGAAGAAGAGTCAACGCTAGACGAAGATGTCGCTCATGTTCTAGCCTGTCCCGAATATAGATCAAGATGTCATCCCGTCCTGAAAGCTGACTTTGGTATGTCATCCGCCTTAAAACTCCACTGGTGATATCCAGACCGTAGATAGATCTTTGAAAACACTGTAGCACCACACAACTGATCGAACAGATCATCTATCCTCGGCAACGGGTACTTGTTCTTGATCGTGACCTTGCCGATAATCGATACACGACTGCATCGATCCATCCTTCTTCTTAACAAACAACACTGGAGCACCCCACAGTGACGTATTCGGTCGGATAAAACCTTTCTCCAACAACTCTTGCAACTACTTCTTCAGCTCTGCCATTTCTATTGGAGCCATCCTATACGGTGTCTATGCAACTGGCTGCGTTCTTGGAACTAGATTGATCCCGAAGTCAATCTCTCGGAGTGGAGGAACACTAGGAAACTCATCAGAAAACACATCTGCAAACTCTCAGACAACTAACACCTCCTCAAGACTAGGACATTTTGCCTTGGGAACCACAATGGTATCCACCACGTGAGCTAAGAACGCCTCACATCCCTATCGTAGCAACTTCTCTACCACCATAGCTGATACCAGACATGTCGGAAGAATCTTCCTATCTCCCTGGAAGATCCACTTCTCTCCCGCATCATCAACCACAGCCTGCTTGGAACGACAATCCAAGATAATCTTATACTTCTCTAAGGTATCCATCCCAAGGATAACATCGAAACCATGCATATCAAGTGGTATAAGATCCACTTGTATACAGCGTCCCGAGATAGACAAAACATAAGATGGACACACATCTCGAAGCAACGAGGAACCATCAAGAGGGGTTTCTAACAACAAACTATCCTTCTTACAACTAACAGGTAAACGACAGTTTTCAAGCATACTATAGGCGATAAAAGAGTGTGTGGCACCCGGGTCAACCAGAACAAATATAAAGCAAGAAGAAGACATATCAGAATAAAATAACTCCATATGACATGCCACTACTTGCGGGTTGACTATCGCCTCCGGCTAACTCATAGCATAGAATCGAGCCATTGCTTGTTGTCCACGTCCTCTACGTCCTTGAGCAGAATATCCATCTTGCGACGCTTGACCGCGTCCTCGTCCTCTGTTACCACTGAACTGCTTTGGATCTGACCCTTGAAGATTCTGCCTCAGCTGCTGCGTCACTTCATCATCTCTTCTTGGGCATTTGGACCACAGATGCTCGATCTGACCACAACGATAGAATTCCCTATCTTCAAACCGTGTCCTAGATGGCCCTGTCACCGCCACCGAAACTGAAAACCTTGGCTCTTTGATGCCACCAAACCTCCGACCCTGGAAGTGAGCAGGCCTCTTCTTAGACATGAATTTTCTTCTCTCCCTAACTGATCGTTCGACTCTCCGGACAGATTCTACAGCCGTAGCAAACCATTCTCGGTTCTCCAACGCAGAAGTAGGTGTCGTGAGTTCAGTACTCAAACCTTTCTCAAATCGTCTGACCCGCACTTCATCTATTGTCACCATGTGAGAACAAAACCTCAATAGGTCCATGAACTTGGCTTCATGTTCAGTAATGTTCATCCTTCCTTGTTGCAAGCGCTCAAACTGACTGATCTTCTCATCGAGATATGTCTTTGGAAAGTATCTACTGATGAACTCATGCCAGAACACTTCCCAACAGATCACCTCACCAGGCCGCTTCTCCTCCTCGATGGTCCACCAGTGACCAACACTACCCTTTAGAAGGTAGACATCGTGCTTTAATTTGTCTTCTTCGGGGATGTCGAGGATCCGAAAAGACTTCTCAAGACTTGTCAGCCACAGATCTACATCCGCTGGATCAGCCGTTCAGCATAATCCGAAGCTCCGACTCGGCGAAGCCGCTCGAAGGTCTTCCCAATACCCGATGCATCTCCATGGGGAACATGTGCTCACGGAGGAGGCACTGGTAATCGCTCAACCATGAGATTCATCATAGCCATCAACTGCCCCATAAGTTGTTGGTAAGAAGGATATTCAAGAATGGTTGGGTTAGGTTGGGGGACCTCAGGCACCCGATCTTCATTTGCCTATCCTTCAGCTCCACCAGCTGAACCAGCATCGTTGTTCTCGCCAGCGTGTTCTTCATGGTTTCCAGACATCTTGACTTTTCTTCTTCTAAGGGCAGAAGACGATCGTAAGAAAATATGGACAACACATAACAACAGACACAACCTAGTCCTAAATCCCTGTAGACCCAGTGAACCTAGCGCTCTGATACCAAAACTTGTGGCAACACATCCCACTATCACACAGACAGCGAGGTGTTACGCGAAAACGTGCAGAAATCACCATAACCACAAATTACCAAAAATACGGGTTAATTAAAACTGATTGCGGGAAATAGATAAACTGCGAAACCATTACATATAGGTCCTCATCCTGCAAGGAAACATATTATATAAACTTATACAAGCCCTTGAAACTTGTCCACAACTTAGAACAACAGCTGTCTTGTCATCACGTGAGATCATCACCTGTCACATATACATAAAGGCCCACATCCGGCCAGCAACAGGATATACAAAACATCAACGATCATACATCGTGAAACAACGTCAAAACACCGCCAAGGACCTGAGAGTACAGAGATGATTCTAGACTCTACTACAAAACACCAAAACAACAGCATGTCCATCTCTTGCCTTCTACTGTTCTTCTTGCTGCTCAGCCGCAACCCCGCAACCACCACCACGTCTAGCACGAACACCTGAAAACCAGCGGAGTGAGACAATCGAACATTGTCCCAGTGAGAAACATAACTCCCCGCCGCAACTAAAGAACCTCAGAAAGATAAAGCTATAACAGTAGATAACTGATAACAGGTTTAACAAGAGCAGTTTATGTAAAGCAAAGCTATTCTTACCGACAAGCTTACCAGATGTACAGAAGGCATATAACCAATTCTTCTATGTGTAACATAATTAACAAGATAGGATATATTGCTATGTAACATGAGGAACATATAAGTAACTACAAGATATATAATAGATTAACTACACAAACAAGGCCTCAACCAATGTTTCGTGTTTTGCCTTAGTAATTTCTATACGGCTGAATTACATATTTTATTATGCCCTGAGGAAGTGAACCGTACTGTTCAAATCCAACCTTTGGCTGCGAAGCCCATAGTCGGTGCCATACAAGGTCAATGAAAGATCCGGACTTCATGACCTTCCCCTTCGTGGTCAGTGCACGAAACAAAAGCAAGACCGTAGTCTCATGCTTGAGTGGCCTTAGCCACAGGGTCAGCTCTAAAGGATACCCTTTCTAGCCCGCCTCAGAATAGGTCTCGGCGCTAGTATATATGAGCCATGAACAAACGTGTTCATGCTCCAACACATTGAGCCATGGGCTTACTCACCATGCTCTTTATATATATATATATATATATATATATATATATATATATATATATATATATATATATATATATATATATATATATATATATATATATATATCTGAGTCTGCAACCGTAGTTGCACTCGTTTTCCTCTCTATTTAAGGCTAGGAGTAACCACACATATTCAACAATATGCGCTTCCAGGTTAACCCGTAGGAGAACCCGTTTCACCATCACCAGCTACTGACGATGATGGATCTATGGCCAGGGCAAACTACATGATATATTCCACTGTGATTAATTAGTATCTTTTATATGGATTGCAAGATTCAACCAAGTTGTATAACATGCAAACTATAACAGGATAAACAACATAAAACTCAACATTATGCTTTTATTGTAATCATATCAACCTGATCCATCTCAAGGATCCAACATCACATGTTATCACTTGGCATCTTGCCAACCATCCAGATCCATCTCAAGGATCATCACATACCATGGGATCTCAATCCCTCATCCTGCGTTGCCACAACCTCTCAAGGCTTACATCATCATCATGGGACAAACACCTCACATATGAAATCTCATCAACCAGAGTAATTATCAAAGTAATGTTACTCATCACGTATGTCTCATAGACTTATCATGGCTAAGCATCACCTGCATGGTTAGTGTACTCAATGATCATAGTTTCAACATAAGGACTATGCTTACTATCATGAGATGACATTCAAGATGCTATACTTATCAGTTATACATCATCTGGTGATCATGTGCATAAGACACCTCATTAAGCAATTATTTATGTAGTTATCCTTGCCTCCGCATTACACAGATATTCAAGGGAATCATACGTAAGGTCATGTTTAGATATAGAAGGGCAAGCATTACCATTACCACTAACATTGCCATTCTTAGCATTAATAGATAATCATTACCATATGTGTAGCCAGGATAAGATAAATGAATAAACTTATGATAACGAGCATCATTCCTATATAAGGAGTTACCACGTTTTAAAGCAATGATATCAACCACTAGACTATTTTCATGATACAAAGAACCGTCAACAAGGATAACAAGGCTCTCACTATAGATCACCACAACCCTTACTAAAGAGGGGTGGAACGGCCACCTGCCCTCACCGAAACACAATGCATAACGGCAGATAGGAGAGCAAGCAGCAATGCTGCATTGCCACCAAGGCAACCAGCGCGCGACGTTGCGTCTCAAGGAAAGGGTATCGCGAGACAGGGGTGGGGTGTCGGGTACTAACTCTATCGGGCAACGCCCGTCATGACTGTGCGTTATCGGCCGACACCAAGTGTTATGACCCGTTTCAAAGTTTATCGGTAAGCATCATGATTTGAGCCTAATTAAAGTTTTTTGAGCTAACTTATGTGCTCATGTGATGGTTAGTGCATCATTAACTTGATTAAGTTGAGTTAAATAATCACAAATGCAATTAGATCTTTGAACTAGTGAAATGGTCTGATTAGCATGATTTTATGCTTTGAGGGTGTAGAGGACCTCGTGCTTGAAATGTTGCAAGAAAAATCGTTCAAATCGGACTATCGAGAAAAACGTTATATCATTTCTAATTTTCTTGGACCTATAGTGTAAATTTCCCAATTTTTGGCTTTATATTTCTTTCCTTTTTCCGCTCCTTCCTTATCTTTCTCAGTAGACGACCGCTTGAACAGTTGAGCGGCGCACAGGAGAGCCGCGACTCTCTGGAGCCTAGGAGCTCCATCTTCCAGCAGCTCGTTTCCCTTCTTCCCTTCTCCTCTTCCTTTCTTCTTCTTCTTCCTCTCTTTCTCTTCCCCTTCATTTTCCTTCTCCGGCTAGTAGCCACCTGCGGCCCTACAGCTTGGGCGGCCGGCACCTGCAGCAAGCCGTAGCTGCGATTTGCAGCAACTAGGCCACCTTGGGCGCCAAGGCTATAAAGGAGGCCATTTTGAGCTCCGTTTTGGAGATACAAGCAACAAGATTTAGCTTCTATTCAGTTTCGGCTATCGATTGGACCTCTCCGTCAACTGTGCGTGAAGCTGCTAGCAACAGTACCGTGAAATCCAAATACCAAAGGAAGAAGACAATAGAAATTCGCCCGGAATCAGGCCTTGGACGCATCTCCGGACGAATCCGGACAGTCCAAATCGCTGTGAGTGGGGTTTCATTTATTTATCATTAATAAACTCAGGCGTTTGAATATTTCCAGTTATGTGCACGAATTACGCTGATAACAGGCGTTATCAGGCGTCGGGCAGTGTTTGGCGTCGCCCGACTTTTTATTTCATAAAATGCTTCTAGACGCTGTTATATGATTTAGTTTAGCATCTGATCAGTGTGGATTGAATCAGTAAATTTATATGGCTCATTGGAACCTAAATTGCTCATTTGAATGTTGAAATTAGAAATTCATGTCTGAAAATGGTATAATTTGGGTATGAACCCAAACAATGAAGATTTCTGATAAATTATCAGATGTACGATTTCAAAGTAGATATGAATTAATAAAATATGCATGAAAACCCTAATTGCATATATCTTTTTACGTTAATATGTGTAAATTGATATTTACATGAAATGGCACATTTCTCTGAAATATTACCAGAAATTCTCAAGTATTGTTATTAAATTATATTGTGAAATGTAATTAACTCTTAATTGAGTTAAGTGATGCACAAACCAAGATTTGGGTTAATGTGCATGTTTTCGAGAATTTTAGAGAATTGACAAATGTTGAGTATGATTCTCGTATGTGAAGTAAATTTCTTTAATTTGTGCAATAAGATGTTCAATTGCGTAAATTCGCTATGTATGTGCCAAATTGAAATAAGTTGGGTTATTTATGCATTTCTAATTTGTCTGAATGCATGGTATGAGAATTTCTCAGAAATTACAATGATTTGAAATATATTGCTCTGTCAGTTTAGAATGACAGTGTATTGTGATCTGATATGAAATCAGTAAATGTGATATTCCTGTTTAAGTGTTTATATGTTAACCAGTTAATAGACTTAGATGCCCTGACACCGTAGAACCCCTTTTGGAGGTCTGTGCCTTAGGGGTGAAACGACCTACCTAGCGTGAGTCTAGATGGTCGGTGGCTCGTGTTTAACAATAATCCGTGCGTGTGTCACGGTGGCAGGAGGACAGAGAGGCAGTGTTCAACAATAATCCGTGCGTGTGTCACGGTGGCACTGGAGTAAATAGGGGTTACTCAACAATAATCTGTGCGTGTGTCACAGTGGTAACCCAGACTCTCCGCCTATGTGCTCAGGTTAGAGGAGGAGTCTAGAGTACACTCTTTGAGAGTGCAGTGAGGCCGTGTGAGCCTGAGAGTCCTGACGCAGACCAGGACGGCAGTCAGACTTAGCATTTCCCGGGTGTGTCGCTAAGTCTTGTACGGTGGGTTCGTAGTTCGCTACGAGACTTTATATGCAGAGTACACTGCATATGATCAGGGCATAAGTTAAAAGATGATTACTTAGAATTAAGGTAGATTAATATGAAACTTGTGTATGTTCAGATTTAGAATTTATAATACTTGTTCTTTAAATGTTCATTATACTTTTCTGCGATAATTGCACTGTTTAATTAGAACTGCTCAGTTTGTTATTTTATTCACATGTTCCTGTTAAAGGTAAAATACGGAGTTGTTTAGTGATAGCTAAATGAAATGCTATTCACTCAGCAAGTAGGCTCATTCCTCTACTCAAACATTTTCAGGTCAACGACAATTCCAGGAATCAGAAGGATCTTTTCATCCTAACGCTTAATCTGTAGAAGGTATATGTAGTTAGTTTAGTTAGATAGTGGTCTCTTAGTCCTTTCCCCTCAGTCCTTGGGACATGGCGTGGGTGAGAGAGAGTATGTATGGCAAATGTGTATAAAGATGTAAATTAACTGTTATGTTTTACTTTCTGTTAAACAATGTTACATGTTGTAAACTATGTTTATGTTCTCTAGCTAGTTTAATTGAAATGCTTCCACAATAGTTATTTATGTTTTAGTTTACATCAATAATCCGGATATCATTACGAGGTTTTAGAAAGAAAAAAGTTCTCAGTGATTTGTTTATGTGATAATCCCTCCGTCGCGCCCTAATCTCGTGATTAGTGGTTAGTGTGAGATCGGGGTGTGACACCAAGTCAGCGTGACGCCCGACACTGCAACCCCGCAACGCCCGTCTAAGGTGCTAGCATATCGTCCAGGTTGGCCCACTAACGATAACAACCAAGAGAGATAAAGATAACTCACCCCACATGTCATGCAACAACCTGGTCAAGGCCTAACGGCCGACACAAACCAAATAAAAAGGGTTGTGACGCCCGTCACACGAGAAGGGCATATCGCCTGTCACAACAGCCCGTCGCCCGACACCCACAACCTATCGCCCAACACCGGCCTGTCGGCCAACACACATGGTCGTATTCCTCCTCAAGCACAAGGTGCTCAAAACCCTAGAGGGTCAAGAATCGGCCAAACATGAAGCTAGGCAAGAAACTAAACTACTAACATGTAAACAAGATCATAGCAAGAGATAATGGAGTTAGGGTTAGAAGTTATGCAACCCGCCTTAAGCTCCAAGCTCCAAAGAAGAAGAAGAAGAGCTCCAAGCTTCAAGGGATGTCGGCCACCACTTGCTCCTTCAAGGGGATATCGTCCACCAAGCTGCTCCTTCCAAGGGAGTATCGGCCACCACTTGCTCCTTCAAGGGGATATCGTCCACCAAGCTGCTCCTTCCAAGGGAGTATCGGCCACCACCAGCAAGGAAGAGGGTTGTGTCGTGCAACTCAAGGTGGAGAAAAGACTTAAGGGATCAAAGGAACTCAAAGCAAGGAAAAGAACCACCTATATAGAAGGAAAGGGAGGAGAAAACAAGGTTGGTCCAAGCAAGGTGTCGGCCACCCAAAGGACACTTGTCCTATAGCTCAAGCCACCACTCTAGAAAGCCTTATACACTTTTCCAAGGTCTTTGCCACATGCATGCATCAAGCTCCAAGTGTCCACTAGTGGTGACACAAATGAGGTCAAAGCTGGGTCAAACACCATGGGCGACATAACAAGGAACCCTGGGCGACACAGCCACTCATCTAGGCCGACACACTCACCTCCTGGGCGACACACACCCATGTTGGGCGACACAACCATCTCTTGGGCGACACAAAGCTCAACCAAGCCCAAACAAGGCACCTCAAGGCCCAAACAAGCTCAACCAGGCCCAAAAGAACTCAAGCAATGAGCCCAAGCCTTCCTCTCAGCCCTAGAGGAAGTAAAGAGAGAGGAACACCTCACAAGGTGGCAGACTTGCCCACAAAACCCTGGACTTGGGTTATTTGCAAGTAGCACCTCCAACTCTCAACAAAGAACAACTAAACCCTAATCACCACTGAAGGTGATTAGCAAGCACCAAAGCATCAAGGTTAAGCAAAACAAACAGGGTAAACCCTAAACGAAGGTCAGGGTCCTTAAATAATAGAAACAAACTTAAACAAATATATTATTGAAAAACACTAGAAATTAAAACCATTTTCATTCAAATTCAAACCGCAGAAACCTTTACATATGAGTCCTTTCATGCCACAAGGTACTTACCATGTATGCCATCAACATGCTACAAGAAAACATGTTCCAAACATATATATACATATCCACTGTATCCATACATGAGAAGGACATACAAGCCAAACCACATCTCAAAACACATCTAAAAAACACACCGAACAAACATCCCAAAAAACTTAAGTGTACATGGATGGTTCTAGGACTCTAACAAAAAAAGGACCATCAGTAACACTTCCAACCTTGTCACCTACTATCCTTCTTGCTGTTGCTCAACCTCTGTTGCACGATCTCTACCTCCTTGTGCACATCCACCTAAAAAGATGTGGGGAACCCACGGGTGAGATTCCAAATCTCAGGGGGATATATAACTCTCCACCAACACTATTATTAGCACATGTAAGGTGATTAAAGAACAACAATAAATCTACAACCATGATAAGCATGTAATCATTACTAACAGAATAAGCAATTGCCATAAGATCATGAAACATCTTATCATCATAAAAGGAATATGAAGAACATGTAAATTCATTACCAACTATATTGTATAAAAGAAAGCAAGGCCTCATCCAATGTTTCCATATTTGATCCTATACAAGTATGATACACGGCTGATTACATATTTTATTATGCCCTCAGGATTTGAATCGTACCACCCAAATCCAACCGACCACTGCTAAGTCAAAATTGGTGCATACAAGGTCTAGTGGAAGAATTGGAAACCATGAACTCACCCACTTGGTTAGTATGAGTGAACCAGAAGTGACATCATCAATCAAACTACTACCAATGACATATAGTCCATCTATACAAATCTAGCCCACCCTGGTACAGGTCACCACACTAGTGAAACTGAGCTATGACCCATAGCCGCACTGCTACTAGAGTATGGCCCGCAGCCAATCATGTATCATATATCACTGAGCTACAGCCTAAAGCCACACTCCTACTAGGGTTTGGCCCCCAACCAATCCTGTATCACATAACCTAGACGTAAGGGGATATTTGTCCTCACCCCCGCATATTAAAAAATATGCACTCTGAGTAAAACCTGTTTCACCATTTAGCAAGTGTTGACACTAAATGGATCTATGACACATGACAAAGCTGCATGGTTATGTTCCACTTGATTAGTTAGGTCATTTACCTATCTTTTAGCATCAATCAAGTTACAACATATAATATCATAACAAATTCTACAAAGATAAGGGCATAGTACTTTTCCAACAATTATAACATGTAGGGTGTGAACTTGTCACACTATCACCACATGATGCCTGTATTATTGCCATTCAAAACATCATTAACAAAGCCACATTCCATGGAATAGCAGCCCCTTATCTTTATTAGTAGGAAATATCCTTTCATGCCAAAACAATCAATGTTAGATCAAAAGGCCTAACCACCATATTCTAGTTTCACTTGTATAATCAGCATGCCTCACAAAGACATATTCAATACTGTCTCACATCATAGCACACACTAGCTATGATAATGAATTCCACAACACCTTCATGGTTAAAAGATCATAATTGAGAGAGATAATCACTTACATCAAAACCATCCATGGTAAGGATAAAAGCAAGACTTGTTCACTTTTAGGGTTTAGGGTTTCCACTTCTTTCTAATTAGGGTCCACAAGGTTAGGGCCAACCAACCACCCTAGAACCACCACCCTCCACCACCATGGAGTGTGTTAGGATTAAGAAAAATCATTAGAGAAGATTAGAAATCATATAAAATAGCATAACACATATGTATACATGATTAACATTAGATGTTCATACATGTTTCATAACCACCTACCATTACCACATGTTAACCACTTAGGCACATAGGTTGTGGCCAGCCTCCATAGCATGTCACGACCGTGGCATACACCATGGGTACCTTGACCTCCACTCCTTTACCAAGTCACAACCACCTCCTACACATCACGCTCACAACATTAGGGTTAGAGTTTTTCTTCATCCTTCAACCATGTGTCACGACCAAGCTCCTCAAACACCTCTATGTCGTGACCACAACACCTCAATACCACCACGTCGCGACCGCAGATCCGCTGATCATGACCATCACTCAAAGGGTTGTCTCTACTAAGCTAAGGAAAGAAACTAAGAGTTCTAAGGCTGCTAGGCTCCATAGGTATCAACCCAACGTCACTAGGTCTAACTTCACCATAAGAAGGGACATCTCAACCAAAGCCAACTAGGTCACGGCCACCTCAATGGGCTATATTGTGACCGTGATGCCCATACCCATGCCTCGATCATTAAACCTCCTGGATTGTGACCACACTAAGGGTAGACACCTAGGTCACCAAAATAGGATCAAAACTAAGAAAGAACCATGATCATCATGGAAAGAGACTCAAGCAAGTCGATGTCCACAAACCCTAAGGCCAGGTCCAAGAAAAGCATGACTAAAGGAAGATAAACTATAGCCAAGATGACCAAAACTGGAACTAACCTCTCACTTACTTATAGTTGTGCAAACACTAGGCATGGGGGCTAGATCAAGGGTCAAACGTGGGGAAGAAACTCCATATCATCATCCCTACCCAAAACTAATACAAAAATATTAGGGTTTCAGGTTGCTTCCAAACCAAGCATGATAAATCCCAAACAAATTCTAAGGTTAAGCTCCATGTGCTAGCGTGATGTAGGAACATCACAAAGAGGGAAAATAGAAACACAACATAACAAGAATTGTAATAATAGTGAGGGTTTAGTGTTATATAACCCACCTTAAGAAGATTGCCACCAAAGCTCCAGGCTTCAAGATCAAGAGCTCAAAGAACATGGTCTAAGGGTAGAAGAAGCTTCACCAAAAGCTCCACTCTTGGCCACAAGAGCAGATCAAGAAGGGAGAAACACCAAGGTCAAAGGATAACTCAAGAAGAGAGAGAAAAACCCCAAAACAAAACCAAAGAAATAAGGGAGAAAAGAGAGAAGAAACTCTCTCTCGTTCTCTCACTAGAGTGTCACCTTGTCAAAACATGGCCTAAGACGGAGAAGAAGGAAGAAGATGGGGTAGAAGATCTGAAGGAACATCAAAGAAAGAATATAAAACACTTACCAGAGTTAGAGATGGCCAAGGATCACCACATTCACCACATGCAAGGTATGAACCACCTCCGAGGAACCAAGAGCACACCTTCTTGATCCATCAAGCTCCAAGGTAAAGCACAAGAGAAGGGAGGTAGAAGCTGACAAAAAAGAACCACTTTCATGGAGAGAAGAGGGTTCATATAGAAAAGGAGGAGTGATGTAAGACAAAGGATGAGGTGTCAACAAGATAGAGCTCCAAAGAAACACTAGTCTACTAAAAGGACCAACATGCAACCACATGCAACCATACGAGGTCCACATGCAAGAGATGGTGATATCCTCTAGGTAGGATCTCGACCACCTAAGCAACCAACCCTATGTTGGTATGTATGCCCACAGAGACAATCATACGATGATTGGATTGGCATATGTTCTGATTGATTTGATAAATATCATAGGCAAGCTTCCAATTTGTTCTAGCTCAATCAATTATGAGACATATGATGGAGCAGAATGAATGTCTAAAAAATGACAATACTGAATGACGTATGTCTTCAAGTACGTGACTTGAACAATGAGATCATATGAATGCTAAGAGTATGTGCATTCTTGTTATGTCCCTAGTCAGATGTCATTGTGGAAGGTTAATAGACAACAATGACACATCAAGGCTAGAGTGTGTGTTGGTTGATGACAATGTCTCATTAGTCATGATATATGATATCAAACCAAATACACAGATACATGTTGGGGAACAGTGTATTAGACAGAACCACCATCAGAGTAACACATGGAACCATGGCATGGCAGTCAGAATTGGAATGACCACCACCAAACCGACAGCCAAATCATTACTAATTATGCGGAATAATCATAAGCAGTGGATTAACAAAAATCACTAAAAATTTAAAACCATTTTGCAAAGAGATCCATTTCCTAGAAAACTCATAATGAAAGAACCAAAACTTTATATACATCAAAGTTCACATTCTACATACATTGTACCATCTCATCTCGAGGATAACATATAACAGTTGCTTTGTCAAAACATATGTTGAAGCAACATAAAACCTCAAGGCTTACAAGCCAAAATCTCAGATTTTTCATAAAATCATCACGTACTAAGTCCAAGGACTTGAGAGTATAGAGACGACACATAGGAATTCTATCTACAAGACACAACAGACAGTACACTCAACCTAAGATGCTACTGTTGTCCCTGTTGTTGTTGTCCCTCCTCTGTAGAACAGTCTCTACCTCCTCGTCCACGTACATCTAAAAATTGTGAATCCCACAGGGTGAGACAATTGTCCCAGCGAGAGATATAACTCTCCAAGAACAATGTTATTATCATAGGTAAACTATATAAAACTGAGTAGAGGTTCTTTTATATTAATAAGAAGGGTTAATCACTGTGGATAAGCAGATTAGAACATTTCTCATCTTTTAAAGCATTGTAACTGTCTATGATAGAGTAGTAAATCATATG
This sequence comes from Alisma plantago-aquatica, assembly GCA_963693085.1. Classification (NCBI taxonomy): domain Eukaryota; kingdom Viridiplantae; phylum Streptophyta; class Magnoliopsida; order Alismatales; family Alismataceae; genus Alisma; species Alisma plantago-aquatica. The sequence goes on from OY856412.1 coordinate 420,905,815, forward strand.
TTCACTTTATAAGGAATATGAAGAACATGTGTATCATTTACCCATCATATTATACCAACATGTCAAGCTTATCCTGTGATACTATTATCATGGTATAACATCCATGAATCATTCTCATTTCTATTTGTTGGCCTCAGCCAATCTGCTAACTAGGTATTGATTTGTACCAATCATGTGAATATACATCATTATGTTCAGCCATGTATTGGATTGTACCAATCCTAAGATTACAGCCAGGTGTTGATTATACTAATCCTCATAGAGTTCAGTGAGGTATTGGATTGTACCAATCCTGAGATCACAACCATGTATTGGATTGTACCAATCCTGATAGAGTTCAACCAGGTATTGGATTATACCAATCCTGATAGAGTTCAGCCAGGTATTAGATTGTACCAATCCTAAGATCATAGCCAGGTATTGGATTGTACCAATCCTGATAGAGTTCTGTGAGGTATTGGATTATACCAATCCTGAGATCATAGAGTTCATGCATGTATTGGTTTCTATCAATCCTGAGATCACAGCTAGGTTTAGGATTGCACCAATACTGATAGAACTCTGCCAGGTATTGGATTATACCAATCCTGATAGCGTTCATCCAGGTATTGGATTGTACCAATCCTGAGATCACAGCCAGGTATTGGATTGTACCAATCCTGATAGAGTTCAGCCAAGTATTGGATTATACCAATCCTGAGATCATAGAGTTCAGCTAGGTATTGGTTTGTACCAATCCTGAGATCACAACCAGGTATTATATTGTACCAATCCTGATAGAGTTAACTAGGTATTGGATTATACCAATCCTGATAGAGTTCAGCCAGGTATTGGATTGTACCTATCTTGAGATCATAGCTAGGTATTGGATTGTACCAATCCTGATAGAGTTCTGTGAGCTATTGGATTATACCAATCCTGAGATCATAGAGTTCATCCATGTATTGGTTTGTATCAATCGTGAGATCACAGCTAGGTATAGGATTGTACCAATACTGATAGAGTTCAGCCAGGTATTGGATTATACCAATCCTGATAGAGTTCAGCCAGGTATTGGATTATACCAATCCTGAGATCATAGAGTTCCGCCAGGTATTGTTTTTTACCAATCTTGATATCATAGAGTTCAGGCAGGTATTGGTTTATACCAATCCTTAGATCATGGAATTCAGTAGGTATTGGATTATACCAATCTTGAGATCACGACCAGGTATTGGATTGTACCAATCCTGATATCACATCCATATTTCTAAGGATCCCATAGTAGCTAGGATACCTTTATGTTTCCCTTTCACTTTCATTATGGGATAAAAATCCTTTAAATTCATCATTGAATACCACATCACCTTTTCTAGGAATTATATCTTGGCCAAGCCAGCATACCTATTCACATTCTTTATGTAAAACAATTATTCCTCTTATCTTATTTAAGCATATTCAAAACATTATAGCCCTTATTTGTCTATAAGCATAAAGCATGTATGACCAATGTTTCATTATTATTATAACCATTTATTATTATTATTATTATTATTATTATTATGTTACTAGGTTTCCATTTCCCCTAGTTTATTTTGAACATTACCATTTCTTACATGAGACTTTTATAAACATCTTGTCACCTCTCACTAGGCAACAACTATTCACATGGCTCACCAGGCCCATTAAACATCTTATCACCTCTCACTAGGCAACAACTATTCACATGGCTCACCAGGTCCATTAAACTTCTTGTCAGCTTTCACTAGGCGACACCTATCTCTAGGTCATAAGACCTATATAATCGATATTATATGAAACATCATAGCATATGCTTAGATATGCTCATTATCTCATGCTATCAACATAGTTTCAATATGGTTAGGGTTTCCCTTTATTAACCAATTGTAGTTTCAAATCATATCATTACCCTTCATTAGAGTTAAGGTTTCCCTTTTTAAGCCGACTAGGGTTTTCAAGTACATTCATCAAGAATCACAACCCTAATTCAGACTCCACACATGTTAGGAGTATCAATGTATACTCATTAAATGAGTATTAAAGAAGTATAAGTCTCTCTTTCATTCTCACTAGGATATTGATTACATTATACTCCATTAGGTTGGCTCAATCCTTCTATCAAGGTACATTGTCCCATATTTATCAAAATGCATTAAACCCTTCACATCTTAAAGTATCATTTGACATAACATACTACATGTATCACTCAATCAAGTGTATTGGATTGAGGTGCTTCCTCTATATCGGGTATAGAGGTGTAAGTATGCTTTCATATCGGATATAGAGGTGCATCCTCATCACCATATCATGCATCCATATCGGATTTCTCAACCTTAGGGGTTTGCATATCGGGTTTCACAACACCATGTTGAGTTTCAACATCATATAGGGTTAGGGTATATACTCAACACCATATCAGGTATAAGGTGTGTACTTGACCCCATATCATGCATAAGGTGTGTCTATGTGTCACTAATATCATCCATGAGGTATGAATTCATCACTATATCATGCTAGTGGTTGTGTTCATATCATCATATCGGGTTACCGTATCAAGTAACGATATCAGGTTTCCATATCGGGTTAGCATGTCGGGTTAAACTCTTATGCTCATACCCTTTCATACCTTCATGGGATCAATACTATCATGTGTTGAGTGATGGTCTAGACAACTGGTTGAAAACTTCACAATTAACCCATTTACACAAAATGATAGGGGTGTGGGGTTCCAAGGTATATCGGATTCCATATCACCATCTAGAGTTTCAACACAATATCGGGTATAAGGTGTGTGTGCGCTCACCATATTTACTTTGAGGTGTATGTGTGTGTCACCATATCGTGCATAATGTTTATTCTCATCACTATCTCGTTATAGAGGTGTATAACCATCACTATATAGGGTTTCAACACCATATTGGGTAAGCAATGTATCCTTCAACACCATATCAGGTTTAGAGGTGCTTCAATCCAACACGGGTTGAACCGTGATGATGTCATCATCATCAACCTCTAGACTCTTGTTCTTACTGTTCTATTCCATGGACAATAGTCCTAGGTTACTACTAGAGCTCATGGGTTCATCAATTATGTAAGAAAATTCTATTTTGAAAGTAAATCGTTTAACTAAGGCAAGATTGATGGTAAATAATAACATAATTGAGTTCAAGTTATATATACCGCCTCAAGAGCAACTTCAAAGCTCCAGGCTCCAAAGATTCACGTTCCCAAGGTTTAATATGAGCTTATAAAAGGTCCAAGACTTGATCTCCTTACTACTATGCACGATACATCACCACTTTGTGGCCGATATCCCTCACTTGGCCGATATCACTTCACTTGGCCAATACCACTTTGCTATGGACGATATCACTTTGATATGGATGATACCAAGGCTATATGCATGATAATCCTTCACCTATGTACGATACCAAGCCTCTATGAATGATATCTAAGAGCAAGGGGGTGGTAAGATTCGAAACATTCCACTAATAGGTGAAAGGAAGGGTATATATACTTGAGGTTCATGAAAAAGTGTGTATATGAGGTGTCATCATTTTAAAGCTACTAGGTGCCACGTGTCCATGCATGGTTGACACTTGTCCTTGAATGCACTAATATTTATATTGAAATGCAAAACACTAGAGGATAATCTAGAGATAATATTTCGGCCATCACTTATCTTGTTGGGCAAAATATCTCATCTTTATCTCACAAAATGTGCAAACCGAAACAACTTTTTGCAAGGAGCATCTAACACGTCATGGATCACCTCCTTGATGTTATTTTCCCATCATGTACTTTGCCAAGAGTTCACAAATTGATATGAGCCCCCCCCCTATGGCTCTTTGTCTGATAGGCTCTCTCATATGGACTCTACAACTCGATACAACTTAAGTTAGGTTCTCATATTCAACCCCTTTCTTGGTCTTTCTATCACCAAGAATACTATCACTTATACATGATTCCAACATGGTGTCTCCTTATTTCTATAGGAGGGAGTAGGGACACTCTAGAGATGAAAATTTGCATATCAACCCTACATTTTGGGTAAATTACAATTTGTACCAAAATTGGTACACAAGGTACTATCATTATTGAAACAAGTTCAAATTTGGAATTTAGGCTTTCCACAATCCACCACCTTGCATAATTCTCTCTCTTATGATGCTAAAACACATGAGGTATATTTAACATGTAACATATTGCAATATAACCCCTCATCTTGGGTAAATTGCATTTTGGTCCTAAATAAGAGAACATTGCCCAAACATTATTCAAATAGGACCAAACTTGAAACATAAAATTTTCACCTGATAACAAAACACATTAGAGGATTATATTAAAGTTCTAAGCAACTAATTTATGCTAAACAAATAGGGTTAGTCCTAGCCCAGGTCATGGATTTTACAAGTTATAAACCCCTAACAAGGATTTCATCCTCGAAATCCCAGATGAAGGAAGACAATCGTTATTCATGCATATTACCATCAAGCCTCCACATAACATCTCGATGTCATGGATATGCCATATAACTTTGGCCAGCACAAAGTTCCTCCATACAAGGTTATCATAGATTTTTTCATACATGGCACATATTCCACTGTCCTTTTTCATTAATGACTGTAGTGTCAATTTTGTGTCAGGTAACACTTTTCTTAGTCAGAGAAGCATTATACATACCTTATTTAACTCATGTGTAAAACCTTACTAATTTGTCACCTTCTCAATCTTACAACTTATGTGATAAGATTCTTGACCTTGGGAGTCTTCCATACTCCTCACTTAGTTTAACATTTCTCCTTCAAAGAAAGGCCATAGTCACGTGTTGTCACCCACTTGGAAATACCAGTCTTATCATACATCTATTGTGTCAATCTAATCTACTGACACAACACTAAACTTTCTTATGACTTAGGCTACTTGTCAAAGAAGAACTTATCTCAAATGTATCTCTAGATGTTATGTATAACTACCTCAACAGATTTAGATAGGAATATTCTTAAGGAATTATTTTTAGCTTGATAAGCTTTTTCCCAAAATGATTCTACAATTGTTCCTTTAACTCATTCATCCTTGTTGATTTCATGTTTATGCAAAGCATAAACCCCTAACATATGGTATCCATACTAGACTAATCTCAAAGTTGGCCCTTCTAGGTAACCAAACACTATTCATCTTATCAAGAGTCATGTTCTCATTTCTCATATTATTGAAAGTTCTTGGATACTAGAATTCTTTACCTTAGTATCCATTATACGTGCCAAAAACACATCACATACTCATCATTTCCATCCTCTGTTATTATTACCAAAACTAAACATATAATAGGACCTTTCTTATCACATATAGTTTTGTCTAGGAACCAGAATCCAGAACTAACTGATACTTTTCAAAGTATCCCGTTATAGATTACTTCTAATATATGCATATCAAGTGTCATAAGACTTACTTGATTGTCAAGTTCCTAAAAGGAAGGAATACAAGGAAACATAGTCCTTCTTATCACCCCATCAATATTCAGGGTTGTTTATTAAAGAAAAGAGATTTTCACCTTCCTTGAGTATTGCATGAACTCTCAATCGTTCATGTGTCATTCAATTTTGTTTCCTCTTAAGTTCCTTGCCATCAGAATAAGAATTATAAAGATGATTACATATCATCATCCCTTAGCATAATCATCATCATGATTACTAAATCTGGGTATTCCAACCCTTAGTCCATCACTGATCATTGCCATCTTTTATCTTGTAACTGTTACCTCTAGGTCCTCAGACCAAGGTATACATTATACTAAACATCTTCTTTTGCTTATAAGTTGAACTGTAATTAACTCAGATTCCTTCACATATCATTTCAGACGTGGTAGAAATATTCATGCCACATCTCCTACTTCATTATGCTCTTTAGATTGTCTCAAAATGACTACTTGATCAGAGTAATCAAAAGATAACAATCTAAGAGTTCCATACTTACCCTACTTTCAATAGATGAATACCTGGGCAGGGTATTCAAGAATTGAAATTAGGTAATATGCATTTGTTTTATATTATGTTTCATCTCTTTAAATTTTAATACTTAGTATCTCAAATTTTCTCTGGGTGTTTCTTTTACATCTCTTCCCTTTCTTCATGAAGGGAGAAATTTCAAAACATATAAGATAATATTGGACTGAGTATAGGTTATCATCATTCTTATCTCTTCCTCATGTCCTCATAGGACTAATTAACAACAACTGCCTTTCTTATAATTAGTAGGCAGAGAGTGGAAATGGAAAGATAATTCAAAATAAAAAGTTTTATCTGACATATTACCTCTTATGGTTTATCTAGTGTCTTGGCTGACTCCACATGGAGTCTAGTTGTCATCTGTTGTTGCCTTTGTCCTCTACCACCAGAAGTAGATGGACCAATATGCAACACTTGTCTTTGTCCTCAGCCTTCTGCTCCACTAAACTGTGGACCTTGTGGGCGTTGTAGATTATACCTTGACTGTTGGGTCACCTCATTATTTCTCCTTGGACACTACCACCTCAGATGTCTTATTTGTCCACATTTATAGCAAGCTCAGACCCTTCTTGGTGACCACTACATTGGTGTACTAAATTGTTGTTGAACCGGTGTTACCGACAACGTTGGTTGTTTAGTACAACCAATCCACCATTCTTGTGACAGTGTAGACCTCCTTTTGAGGTTTGCCTCCTATTTCTTTGTCACAGACCTTTCTATCCTCCAGACGGATTCCATGAATGTGGCAAATTTCTCTCTACTTTCTAATGCAGATGTCGAGATAGACACCTCAACATTCAATCCTTTCTTAAAATGTCAGATCTTCTCCTGTTCAGTAGGAGCCATTTGAGGACAAAACCGTAAAAGTTCCATAAACCTAGCCTCATATTCATTTATAGACATGGTTCCCTGCTGAACCTTCTCAAACTATGAGATCTTTTCGTCTAAGTATGTTCATGGAAAATACTTATTGACGAATTCTTGACGAAATTCCTCCCAACTAACCTCTTCATCATTCCCTTTTACTTCTTCGATGGCCCACCAATGGCCAGCACTACCCTTAAAAAGGTATACATCATGTTTGACTTTGTCAGCATCTAGGATACTAAGGATCGTAAAAGCCTTTTCTAACTCAGTGAGCCACAAATCAGCATCTGTTGGTTCAGTTGTTCCACAATATTCTGTAGCTTCTACACGGTGTAGTCGTTCAAAAGTCTTACCAGACCCATGTCCCTCATTTGGAATTGGTTCCCTAGGTGGTGGTGCTGGCATTCGGTCTGCCATATGCATCATTGTGGTCATGACTTGCCAAAAAAGAGCATGAAAGGTTGGGTTTTCTATCATAGCTTCATTAAAATGAGGATTCTTAGGCACTGATTCCTCCCTTGCCTGATCCCTTGCACCTCCTACTGGTGCAACAACATTACTCTCAGCAACATGATCCTCATGTCCTCTAGACATCTTTAAGCTATATCTCTTCTTCTACATAAGCAGAAGTCACTATAATATATACTGGGGTATACTTAGAACAAACTCAACACCTTAGTCCTATGTCTCTGTAGACTCAGCGAACCTTAAGCTCTGATGCCAAACTTGGAAAGACCGCCACCAAACCAACAACCAAATCATTACTAATTATGCGGAATAATCATAAGAAGCAGATTAACAAAAATCACTAAAAAACCATTTTGCAAAGAGATCCATTTCCTAGAAAACTCCTAATGAAAGAACCAAAACTTTATATACATCAAGGTTCACATTGTACATACACTGTACCATCTCATCTCGAGGATAACATATAATAGTTGCTTTATCAAAACATATATTGAAGAAACATAAAACCTCGAGGCTTACAAGCCAAAATCTTAGATTGTTCATAAAATCATTACGTACTAACTCCAAGGAAGTGAGAGTACAAAGACGACACATAGGACTTCTATCTACAAGACACAACAGACAGTACACTCAACCTGAGCAATTATTGTTGTCCCTCCTATGTAGAACATTCTCTACCTCCTCATGCACGTCCACCTAAAAATTGTGGATCCCATGGGGTGAGACAACTATCCCAGTGATAGATATAACTCTTCTCCAACAATGTTATTATCATAGGTAAATTGTATAAAACTGAGAAGATGTTCTTTTATATTAATAATAAAGGTTAATCACTATGGATAAGCAGACTAGAATATTTCTCATCTTTTAAAGCATTGTAATTGTCTATGATAGAGCAATAAATCATCTGTTCACTTTATAAGGAATATGAAGAGCATGTGTATCATTTACCCATCATATTATACCAACATCTCAATCTTATCCTGTGATAATATTATCATGGTATAACATCCATGAATCATTCTCATTTCTATCTGTTGGCCTCAGCCAATCTTCTAGCCAGGTATTGATTTGTACCAATCATGTGAATATACATCATTATGTTCAGCTACGTATTGGATTGTACCAATCCTGAGATTATAGCCAGGTGTTGATTATACTAATCCTAATAGAGTTCAGCCAGGTATTGGATTGTACCTATCCTGAGATCACAGTCATGTATTGGATTGTACCAATCTTGATAGAGTTCTGCCAGGTATTGGATTATACCAATCCTGATAGAGTTCAACCAGGTATTGGATTGTACCAATCCTGAGATCACAACCAGGTATTGGATTGTATCAATCCTGATAGAGTTCAGCCAGGTATTGGATTATACCAATCCTAAGATCATAGAGTTCAACCAGGTATTGGTTTGTACCAATCCTGAGATCACATCCAAGTATTGGATTGTACCAATCCTAATAGAGTTCAGCCAGGTATTGGATTATACCAATCCTAATAGAGTTCAGCTAGGTATTGGATTATACCAATCCTGAGATCATAGAGTTCATCCAGATATTGGTTTGTACCAATCCTGATATCATAGGGTTCATGCATGTATTGGTTTTTACCAATGACGAGATCATGGAATTCAGCCAGGTATTGGATTATACCAATCCTGAGATCACGACCAAGTATTGGATTGTACCAATCCTAATATCACATCCATATTGCTAAGGATCCCATAGTAGCTGGAATACCTTTATGTTTCCCTTTCACTTTCATTATAGGATAACAATCCCTTAAATTCATCATTGAATACCACATCACCTTTACTAGGAATTATATCTTGGCCAAGCCATCATACCTATTCACATTCTTTATGTAATACAAGTATTCCTATTATCTCATTTAAGCATATTAAAAACACTATAGCCCTTATTTTGCTATAAGCATAAATCATGTATGACCAAGTTTTCATTATTATTATAACCATTTATTATTATTATTATGATGTTGCTGGGTCTCCATTTCCCCTAGTTTATTTTGAACATTACCATTTCTTACATGAGACTTTTATAAACATCTTGTCACCTCTCACTAGGCAACAACTATTCACATGGCTCACCAGGCCCATTAAACATCTTGTCACCTCTCACTAGGCAACAACTATTCACATGGCTCACCAGGCCCATTAAACATCTTGTCACCTCTCACTAGGCGACAACTATATCTAGGTCATAAGACCTATATAATCAGTATTATATGAAACATCATAGCTCATGTTTAGCTATGCTCATTATCTCATGCTATAAACATAGTTTCAATATGGTTAGGGTTTCCCTTTATTAACCAATTGTTGTTTCAAATCATATCATTACCTTTCATTAGGGTTAAGCTTTCCTTTTTTAAGCCGACTAGGGTTTTCAAGTACATTCATCAAGAATCACAACCCTAATTCAGACTCCACACATGTTAGGAGTATTAATGTATACTCATTACATGAGTATTAAACAAGTATAAGTTTCTCTTTCATCCTCACTAGGATATTGATTGCATTATACTCCATTAGGTTGGCTCAATCCTTCTCTTAAGGTACATTGGCCCATATTTATCAAAATGCATTAAACCCTTCATGTCTTAAAGTATCATCTGACATAACATACTACATGTATCACTCAATCAAGTGTATTGGATTGAGGTGCTTCCTCTATATCGGGTATAGAGGTATAAGTATGCTTCCATATCGGATATAGAGGTGTATCCTCATCACCATATCGTGCATCCATATTGGATTTCTCAACCTTAGGGGTTTTCATATCGGGTTTCACAACACCATATTGAGTTTCAACATCATATCGGGTTGGGGTATATACTCAACACCATATCGGGTATAAGGTGTGTACTTGACCCCATATCGTGCACAAGGTGTGTGTATGTATTACTCATATCGACCATGAGGTATAAATTCATCACTATATCATGATAGTGGTTGTGTTCATATCATCATACCAGGTAACCATATCAAGTTACCATATCGGGTTGCCATATCGGGTTAGCATGTCGGGTTAAACCCTTATGCTCATACTCTTTCGTACCTTCATGGGATCAATCCTATCATGTGTTGAGTGATGGGCTAGACAATTGGTTGAACTCTTCACAATTAACCCATTCACACAAAATGATTGGGGTGTGGCGTTCCAAGGTATATCAGATTCCATATCACCATCTAGAGTTTCAACACCATATTGGGTATAAGGTGTATGTGTGCTCACCATATTGAATTTGAGGTGTATGTGTGTGTCACCATATCATGCATAAGGTTTATGCTCATCACTATATATTTTTAGAGGTGTATAACCATCACTATCTAGAGTTTCAACACCATATTGAGTAAGAGATGTATCCTTCACCACCATATCGGGTTTAAAGGTGCTTCAATCCAACACAGGTTGAACCTTGATGATGCCATTATCATCAACCTCTAGACTCTTGTTCTTACTATTATACTCCATGGAAAACAGTCCTAGGTTACTATTAGAGCTCATGGGTTCATCAATTATGTAAGAAAATTATAATTTCAAAGTAAATCATTTAACTAAGGCAAGATTGATGGTAAATAATAATATAATTGAGTTCAAGTTATATAACCCGCCTCAAGAGCAACTTAAAAGCTCCAAGCTCCAAAGATTCACGTTCCCAGGGATTAAAATGATCTTATAAACGGTCCAAGACTTGAGCTCCTTAGTACTATGCATGATACATCACCACTTTGTGGCTGATATCCCTCACTTGGCCGATATCACTTCACTTGGCTGATACCACTTTGCTATGGGCGATATCACTTTGATATGACTGATACCAAGGCTCTATGCACAATACGAATTCACCTATGCACGATACCAAGTCTCTATGCATGATATCTAAGAGCAAGGGGGTGGTAAGATTCGAACAATTCCACTAATAGGTGAAAGGAAGGGTATATATACTTGAGGTTCATGAAAAAGTGTGTATATGATGTGTCATCATTTTAAAGCTACTAGGTTCCATGTGTCCATGCATGGTTGACACTTTTCCTTGCATGCACTCATATTTATATTGACATGCAAAACACTATAGGATAATCAAGAGATAATATTTCGGCAATCACTTATCTTGTTGGGCAAGATATCTCATCTTTATCTCACAAAATGTGCAAACCGATACAAATTTTTGCAAGGAGCATCTAACTCGTCATGGATCACCTCCTTGAGGTGATTTTCCCATCATGGCCTTTTCCAAGAGTTCACAAACTGATATGAGGCTCCCCCTATGGCTCTTTGGCCGATAGGCACTCTCATATGGACTCTACAACTCGCTACAACTCAAGTTAGGTTTTCATATTCAACCCCTTTCTTGGTCTTTCTATCACCAAGAATACTATCACTTATACATGATTCTAACATGGTGTTCCTTATTTATCTAGGAGGTAGTAGGGACACTCTAGAGATGGAAATTTTCATATCAACCCTAAATTTTGGGTAAATTACAATTTATACCAAAATTGGTACACTAGGTACTACCATTATTGAAACAAGTTCAAATTTGGAATTTATGCTTTCCACAAGCCACCACCTTACATCATTCTCTCTCTTATGATTCTAAAACACATGAGGTATGTTTAACATGTAACATATTGCAATATAACCCCTCATCTTGGGTAAATTGCATTTTGGTCCTAAACAAGAGAACATTACTGAAACATTATTCAAACAAGACCAAACTTGAAACATAAATTTGTGACCTGATAACAAAACACTTTAGAGGATTATATTAAAGTTATAAGCAACTTATTTAAGATAAACAAATAGGGTTATCCCTAACCCAAGTCAAGGATGTTACAAGAATCATCTCTCACAGTGATGGTGGTGATTGCGATTCTTAGACCTAAAATCATTACACTCATCGAATGTGATTGGGTACACTTTGACATCATCAAATGCAATCTTGAAACATGGGTTGTTATAAAGGTGATGATTGGATGGATTTGATGCATGAGATAGACTGTGAGTGATAGATATGGGATTTGTCCCTCGTAAGGGAGTATGATGTCCATGCCACTTGATAAGCGAGACTGAGAAAGGCATGGACATGCACATGTGAATCAATATATGATATTGATGTCACACATATCTCAGACAGTCTGCTCTAGTTCAAGAAACATGAATGAACCATGAAAGGATGACAACTCCATGCCTTGAGTCCATTCGGGATATCAGAGACAAAGGAATTATACATTCATTGGAACACCAATCACAGACTGTAGGATTGAAAGTTGTTCTCCAACTTTCCTTTTCACTTGGGTAGCACTGATGTGCTACTAGGTACCACTCTTTGCTTGTGATGTCATAATCTAGTTATGGACATTCATTGCCAATGTGAAATGGGACCTATAGGGTCACACAAAAAGGATTAACCTAGAAGAGGAGTTTATCCATGAATGATGTTTGGATTGATTACTAAAGTGTTTAGGTACTCAACCAAACATTAAATCAATAGACTTGACTTAGAATCATAAAGTTCAAGTGTTGAACCAACTGATTATAGTGTCAGATTGATTGAGAACTGAATTGACTGATTTCTGCACAACATGGACCACCAACTGACCGGTTCACTGGGGGAACCGATCGGCTAATAGTCAGTGAGACGACCGGTTCACTCTGGTGAACTGATCGGTTCAACTGGACCAAATGAGCAGTGTTTAGTTGTCCCAATTTGTGAGAAAAGTTTTTCATTTCACTTTTTCAATTTGATTGGGACAAGAATTAATCATTGTGTTAATTAGAAAATGAATATAGAAAGTCAATTTCCGGTAGGCCTGGGAAGTGAAACAACCAGTTCATTGGATGAATTGATCGGCTCATCTTGCCAAACGTCCGGTTCAGTTATGAAACGATTGGTTCACCTACTGTAGTGCAAATTGTTCATGGAAATTCTAGACCCTTGTACTCCCATACAGACTGGGAACCCTGACCTTGCCCTCTACTATAAATAGAGGGGTACAAGGGACTTCTCTAGAGACACAACTCAGAACATCAGTTGCTCTGCAAAGCTATTGTCCTCTCCAATTGTGGTAATCAAGAGATCCCAAAAACGTTCTACCCATCCAGGGAGGAATAGCGAAGGAAAGACAACTACAAAAAAGTGACTAGTAGTGGGAGAGTATGTCGGTGACTAGTACACTGATAGAAGGGGACAACTCCTTCTAGTCCATTCTTCAAGATGACTAGAGTTCCCAGTAGTTCATGTGGACTATTTATAGAGGTGGGAGACTTCTGCCACTCAGGAGGACGACAGTCAACTACAGTCCAGGTCAAGAACAGGAGCTACATAGACGCCATTGAAGACAGGTGGTTGAAGATTGTACTTGTTGTGAGGTATTGTCATTGAGCAAGCCTGAGGACTAGGTATAACTTGCTAAAACCATCATTCCCATTATGTAGATGTTGATGCGATCTATTGGTTATGGGTTTATGGTCAAGTAAAATCTTTGTTTCCGTTGCCTACTCCCATCATGTAAAACCCAACACCCTATGTCACGACCATGACACACCTAGGGTCCCAAGGTCACGACACACCACAACATCACCACAAGATCGTGACACCAAGACCACCCCATGAAGCCTTGGTTAAAACACACCTCTCCAACCTATACCTCGACCCAAGACAACCCTGGTCATGACCAAAACATAAAGGGGGAATTGTCACAACTACGATACCCCACAATAGGCCCTAGACCACGACCTAGGTCAAGGAAAAACAACAAGGTCACAAGGCTAAGGCAAACAAATCCTAGAAAAATCCTAATCTCCACTAAGGGTGATACTACTCAACCAAGAGCCAAACAAGGTTCCCCAAGGCACCACACTGTCCCTCACAAAGACAAGAGAGAGAAGGAACACTCTAGAGGTAAAAATTGCATATCAACCCCATATGTTGGGTAAATTACAATTTGCACCAAAACTAGCATAGAAAGTACAAACATCATCTAAATAGACTTAACCTCTCTGCAAGCCCTAATCACATCTCAAAAGATTAGAGCAAGGCTCTTAGCACAAGATCAAGCCAAAACAAATAGGGTTACCCCAAAACTCAGGTCAAGGTCCTTACATGAGCAGGCCGACTGAAGGACCATTGAGGATGAGGAGGACGCGTCGTACCGATCGCTTGGTGGACCCGAACTATCTATTGGAGGAGCATGTAGATGGTGGACAGAAGGACCAGAAGACCAATGAGATGACCAAGCAAATGGTTAGGAGGAAAGCCCATCGGTTTAAGGATTGAACCGATCAATCCAGATTGGCAAACCACAGATCTTCATTAACAACAAGTTTTGGCATGTGATGTAGACCTAGATGACATGATTACTTGTGGCTTCAAGGAATTACATCAGACTGGCCATAACCATCACTTTTTATTGCATTTTTCATAGTGGGATATAGAATGTATATGATACATACTATATATGTGGTGATTGGATAAAGTATATACATTTATGTAAACTCTCGCAATTAAAATATCAAGTCCTAAATGATTTCCAAAAGCGACAAACATGAAAAGCTTGATCGACTAAGCGTAGGTTACACCTCCACGTGGTGTTTCATTTGTCTTGTGGAAGTGTGATGGTAATAATGTAGGTTTTGCCTCTGCGGGGTACATTATTATCATGTTGGCTTTTGGCTCAGGCTTGAATGGTGATTCTCAAAGCGTTTGGGCCTTAAAGCATGCAGATGATCATGGCAAAGGGTTGCACATATCATCTATCTAGAATTGCATATGATGCAATTAGTAAGGGTTGTTTACCTTGATGGTTGACTTTGTTTGTGGTGTTGATCGGGCCACAATTGAATAATCTTGGATCTGACCCACTAGAATATTATACACTGCAATATTCTAAATTGATATTCAGGGCTATCAATTCGAATAATAGGAGCGATAATAATTAAAGACCAAATTAACACTATCAAAATATTTCAAATCAAATCAAATCAAAAAGGGTTATGACAAATGCCAATTCTCTCTTGTAGAATCAAATGACGAACAAATACGATTTGTGATTGGTCTCGAAAAAGGACAAACTTGATGGGAGAAATTTCCATGACTTATTTTGGACTTTGAGAAGGGTTCTAAATGAAGAGTGCAATCTCTACATCCTTGACAAACCAGTGCTAGAAATACCTCCTCCTGATGCACCTAGGGTACAAGTGGATGCTTACTGGAAGCATGTCAATGATGCCTTAGAGATAAAGTACCTTATGCTTAGCTTCAAAAACTATGAGTTGCATGAGCAATGTGAAGACATAAGTATTCTTGATATGGTATCACATCTTAAGAAAGCAACACTTGGTCTTGACAAATACAAAAGGGATGCTATCCTAAAGGTGTTTCTTGAGTCTAAGCTGGCAGAGGGAACCTCAAAAGAAGAACATGTGCTCAATATGATTGGACATGTGTATCATCTTAAAGAATTGGGATTCACCTTGAGCCAAGAGTTGGCCACTGATATGATTCTAAGTACTATGCCTGAACCATATAGCCACTTTATTGCATGTGATCATGTGAATAATATGGTTGGACAAATGTCAAACTTGCTTGCCATGTCGATTCATACTGAAGCAAAATTAAAGAAGGACAAGCCCATGATGGTGATCAATGGAGCTGGGTCCAAGGATCAAATCAAGATTGAGAAGAGTTATGAGGTCAAGCCTAAATCCACATCTTCAACTCTCAAGATAAGGAGAAGGAAAAGTGCAAGAGGATCTCATCCTTTGTACTTGAAGGCATTCAGGAAGAAGAAGATGTGGATGGTGATCTCCACTTCAGGTACATACATTATTGAGATAAACCTATCTACTTCATCGTCATGGGTATTAGATATCGGATGTGGATCTCACATATGTTCTCATATGCAAGATCTGAAATGAATTAGGCCTTTGGGAAAAGGCGAGGTGGAACTGTGAGTTAATAATGGCATAAGAGTTGTGGCCAACACAGTCGGAACCTATATTATATCTCTTCCCATGGGGCTTGTAATAGAGTTAAAGAACTACTATTATGTACTTGATATAAATAGAAACATCATTTATGTATCTTTTTTGGACAAGGATGCATTTGAATTCCATATTAAAAGTGGTCGATGTTCTATTTCAAAAGATGGGATCTTTTATGGTAGTGCCCCAATATCTTATGGTCTTCACTTGTTAGATTTAAAGACATATGTATATAATGTTAATACCAAAAAACTAAAACTCAACAACTCAAACAAAACATACCTTTGGCGTTGTCGTCTAGGGCACATAAATGAGAATCACATATCTGGACTCCATAAAGATGGTCATCTGGAATCTTTTGATTTTGAATCAATAGAGACACGTGAATCTTGTTCGATGGGCAAGATGGCTAAGACCCCTTTCACTGATAACAATAAAAGGGCTAGTGATATATGAGGACTCATACATACTAATGAGAGTGGACTTTTAGAACAACCTCTAGAGGTGGGTATCGTTACTTCATTACCTTCATTGATGACTTCAATAGGTATGGCTATGTTTATTTGATGAAACATAAGTAAGAAACTCTTGAAAAGTTCAAGGAGTTTATGAATGAAGTACAAAACCAACTTGGTAAAAGTATTAAGGCACTTCATTCTGATCGAGGTGGAAAATATGTAAACCAGAGTTTGAGAACCTTCTTAGAGCCCATAGGATTGTATCCCAATGGACTCCACCTGGAACACCTCAGCATAATGGTGTATCAAAAAGAAAGAATCACACATTACTAAATATGGTGTGGTCTATGATGAGTTTAGCCCAACTTATGAATACCTTGTGGGGGTATTCTCTACAAACCGCCACATTTACATTAAACTGAGTACCATCTAAATCAGTTCAAAAGACACCATATGAGATATGGAATGGGAAGCGTCTCAATATTCTTTTATGAGGATTTAGAGATGTGAAGCTTATGTCATGAAAATGTTTCCTGAAAAACTTGGCCCAATATCTGATAGATATTATTGTCATGACCCATTTTCAAATTAGTCATCTAATCATGCTTTACTTGGATGATTTTACGCTTAACCAGATTGATCATTGTTTGAAGCTTGATTAATTATGGTAGTTTAATTTTGATGACTTAAATAAAATTAGAATCTTTAATCATACTTTGATTCACATAATTAGGATTTAAGAATTGGAAACCCTAATCGGCAAAAATTAGGTTTTGATGACATATGAATACATAATTTGATAAGTATAGTTTATCACTCAAGATTTTTAGTATTTTACGTGTAACTCTAATTTAGTTGAAATTTGGATATAATTCAGATATCTCAAATGTGAGCACTCTTGAAAACTTTGTATATTTTTGGATAATTTTCTGACATGTTTGTCGATCGAGTTTCCCCAAAAGAAACTCAAACGATCATGTATTCATATTGAAATAAAGCAGTATGGTATTTTAATTTTATCTTTTCATTGATACATCCAATTGATATCAAATTTTAGCTGTAGTTGGGAAAATGTATTATAGACATATTATTTAATTTTTGCGATTTTGGATGATGTTTGATCTCTATAGAGCGGGGTGTCCATCGAGTCTTGCCCAGGACAAACTTGACTGACCACCCTGCAGACTGCAATATAGTAGTTTAGTATTTGATTTTTATTTATTTATTAGTAAATGAAAATGATTTGAAATTTTTATTGTGTCTTCAAAACTCAGTTTCATACATTTTATTAAATTTTCATAATTTTTGGATGATGTTTGAGTTCTAAAGAGTGTGGTGTGATTTGATTTTATAACTCAGCCGACCAACCAGTTTGAACAAAATAAAAATATAATGAAGGGCTTGTTTGCAATTGTTCTAAGCACCTAATTCATCTATATGACTAACCTAACACCCATGGATCTCTCATTACTCATCATTTCTATCCATGAAATGAAATTCTAGAGAGAGAGAGGAGGCTAGGGTTTTGAGAAGAGAATGTGGTGGAGATGTTAACCTAGAGTTTCTCTATCTAAGATATGATGAAATCAAGTAAGTTTACTTCTTTACATAGCATTTCATGGTGAATCTTCTCTCACATGTCAAGATTCCATCCCTCCTCTGATTTTATTCAAAATCACATCAAATATCCCTCTTTTCTCAGTCTCTCTCTCTTCTAATCCCCATTTCTAGGGTTTTTGTGTTGAGAGAAGGAAGAACTAGATTCAATTGCTAAAGTTAGATTAGATTTCTAGAAATTCGAAGTTTGACCTATGAATTTAAGGTGATTGGAACCTGAGGTGAGTATTTTTCTCCCTCCTAAGCTTTATATTCATGTTGAAAGCCTAATTCTATCCGACTAAAATAATCAGAAACTTCACTTGTATATGTATGCGATTGGATATTGATTTAGGAAAGATATCAGTGGATCAATTTCTACTGATTTTGATTATTTCTCATTGATTGGAACTTGATTAGTTCCTGATATATTGATTAAGATCCATGTAGAATCCTATGCATATATTACTATGCTATTTCTACCTAAAAATCAACCCAATGGCCGATATGCTTGGAACTGAATTGACATGTATAGAATCATCTTTGAAGTGTTCTAGAATGTATTATACAAGTTTATCGTTGAATGTTAATGGAATTGAATACAATATACACATAAGGATCAATATGAGGTGACCACATTTCCTAATTAGAGTTTGTGTTGAGAAAGTGAATCAAATGAGTCAGTTAATCAATGTGTAGTTATGATTGTTGAATGAAATAAGTAAAATGGAAACTAGGATTTCCATGCGTGTGAATAGCTCTAATGAATACCCCTGTGAACCATGATGGAATTACTAAATGATATGGTTCTTATGATATTTTGAACTAAGGATGACTTCTTGAAAATCCTAAAAGTTTAGTATTAATATGATTATGAGTGATAAAGCTAGAACTTGTATATAATGTTGTACAAGTGATGAAATGTTGAAGTGTAAGTATTAATACTTCATTTGAATATGATGAGTCTTACTAATATGATCTAAGTCCAATGCATCTATTTTATTGTAACTTATGAAATGAAGAGTAAGCCCTCACATAAATGTGGGTCCTTTTATACAAGCTACATACCAATGAATCATGAAGGATGATTAGAGATTATGGTATAAGAAGATGAAACCTAAACCATTCTTCTAAGATAAAGTGAGTAGTATAATAAAGAATGATCATTGTTGGTTATGGGAATGACATTAGAAGTAGATGACATGGTACCCTTATCTAAATATAAGAAATAATATGAACAAAAATGTACTGAATGATGATGACAAGTTAAAGATGAAACTTATGAAGTTATTATGATGAAGTCTTAAATCTCTTATTTAAATTACATGTGGATTAACCCAAACTTAATGAAATATTACTAAAACTAGACTTCGATGGATATCTATGAAAGAGAAGAAGTGTATATCAAGTTAATTAAAATGATTGGTTCCAATAATGTAATGAACATGATAGAAAGATGTTGAGACTAATGAATATGAAATGAAGGGAAAATATGAGAATTAGTAGAAAAGTCTAAGAACCTAACTCTAACCCTAAAATGATGAGTTAGATTATGCTAATGAGTACTGATCTCAAATGAGGGTTTAAGGAATACACATAACTATAGTTGAATTCAATTAAAAGATGAGCTTCAAGCATTTGAATTGATTTACAAGAATGTATTCTTAGATTGTGATTATTTGATAGAATAGTTTTACTCTGAGGATGGAATATTGCTATGGACTTCAAATGATATTCAACATGTGGTAGTGAGTAACCCTAACTGAAGAATGTGAAATAAAAAAAGAAGGGAACTAAGTGTGTTATGCATGTTTATGCATGAATTGTTTTCGTATCTATTGATATTGGATGGAATAAGTATATGTTGTATGACAGATCTATTCTAAGTATGACGAATGATGCAAGATACTCATATTCTATTTTTATTTCTACTTCTAATGTCTCTGTGAATATTTTTTGAGAACTATGATATAGAGGGAACTGATAAAAAATATGTTGAGATTGAATTTAACATGCACATATTACATTTGGGAAACCTTGATGAGAGTCAATGTTGCATAATGAGATTATGTCTAGGGATGAAAGTCCATTGGTGATGATAAAACCCTAATGGGGTAAATGTTGGATAATGAGATTATGTATTGAGATGAAATCTCACTGAAGATGAATTCTATGAAATGATGTGGAAATGTAAAAAAAACTATGTGTTGCAAACTACAAACTATTATGCTTCTTGTTTTAGTCATTGTCTTTCTTGATAAGCTTAATCTATTTTATGTTATCCTAGTTACAAGATAATACACACATGATATATGATGTTTTGAATTCTTTTAAGATGAGTAAAAGAGACTAATAACAAGTGAAATGATGAAACATCTAGTTAAGTGACCCGAACACCATGATTTTCCCTCAAGGACCACACTGGGGAAACAAAATTGATCTCCTTGTAGTAATCGATGAATTATGAGAAGGATTTCTGGAGTGTGGATCAAGACCTCAAAGGTTAGACCACCAGGATTTAGGAGTGAGTCATCTGGAGTGGCTCTAGCCCTAAATCCTTGATGTGAAAGTCTATGTCCAGATGGAATAGACTATGGTGAAATGAAATATGTGAAATGTTGTGATGTGTGATATACTATTTTGTTGGTTCCTATCTCATGTACCCAAGATGAAGATGTGAGCCTCTTTAGGAAACCCTGAGGTGGATAGGGTATGTTGTTTATATCTTAGGGTGGTCGGTTGAACCCTAAGATAGTGACAGTGAGTCATTGACATGAGAATCAGACGTGATGACTTCTACTTGGTGAGGTACAAGCCAAGTAGTTTTAGGGAAAATGAATAAAATATGATAAGCCATGTGGAACATGATTTGAATGGTTGTTACATTTCTTGTACCGCTACTTGATGATTTGTTATTGTTGATTATAATTCTTGTTGTGGAAAGTAATCATATTGCTATGGATATTTTCTATTTCATATTATGATTTGTCATGTTGATAAGTTATAAATGTTGGGATTTATATCCATTCTGAATATGAGTTGGATTGATTGCTATTTGATAAGTATTGTTTGGTAGATATGTACTATGTGTACTTCAGCTTTAGACTGTAGGATGTGTTCCTAATCTGACAGGTGGGGTGTCACAAAGATAATGTTATTGTTATGTACTGATTCAAAATGCTTTAAACTTGACTTATTACTCTTGTAGTAGGATTCTTAATCTGAACTAAGAAGTATCTGTGATTTGTCCATAGACATTCTCTAAAATATGTTTCAAAGTTATAATTGGTTTAAGTGATTGCCTTATCTATTGGATTATATTACCATTGTAAGCTAGACTTGACTTATGATAGAAATATCTACTAGACTTTTTAATATCTACATGTTTCTATTACGTTTATAATACTTAATATGATGTTGATGCATGTACCTAGCTTGAGTGGGAGGTATCCACTCATTGGGGCTCTTTATGAGTCTCATGAGATTGTTTCAAATGTTTTTTTGGTATAATTATATCTAACGAAGAGGTCGTGGAAAAGAAGATATAAATAGAATAATCTAGATAGAGTATATTGTCCCTGTACTCTCTCTTTCCTAGAATGGGTTGTAGACTAAGTTTGTTCATTTATGTACATGTATCTGATGTAAATTGAAATGTATATGAGAACAAGATTTGATTCTGGATTTAATGGAATTGAATAAGATTTGTGATACCTAAATGTGATGTCCTTGGTGTGACATTGGTTGTGAAAATTATGAAGAAAGAAAAAGGAAAAATGTATTTGTGATTTTCATATATTGTTTAATTGCCTTTGTCAAAAATTCATTGTTTGATTTCATAATCTGGGTTTAGTTTTTGGGATTATCTCTAACAGTTGCTATTTATTCTAACAAAAAGAGAGGTCTTAATAATTATTTTCTTGGATATCCTAAAGAATCTAGCAGATATTACTTTTATTCCCAATCTGACAACAAAGTGTTTGTTTCCAGGGATGCCACATTCCTTGAGATGGATTTCATTTCCAAAGGAATCAGTGGGAGAAAATTGGATTTCGAAGAGGTTCGAGACCAACAAGAAATCATTGAACTGATAGATGAACAATAGGAACAAAGAGAATCACAAGATGTTGTGGAGTCTCAAATTGCTCACGTAACACAGAAACCTCATAGATCTAAGAGGACATGCCTTGAGCCTGAAAGATTTGAATATCTTGTAACTCAAGAAGGCAGTGAATTGGTCATAGATGATGATCCAATTTCCTATCAAGATGCTATAGAGGGACCAAAGTCTGAGAAATGGCTTGAGGCCATGAGATCTGAGATGAAATCCATGTATACCAACAAACTATGGACTTTGGTGGATCCACCTGAAGGGGTAAAACCCATAGGGTGTAAATGGGTTTTCAATAAGAAGATCGATATGAATGTAAAATTTCAATCTTATAAGAGCATATTGGTTGCAAAGGGTTTTAGACAAGTTCAAAGTGTTGACTATGATGAAACATTTTCTCCAGTGGCCATGGTTAAGTCCATCAGGATCATGCTTGCTATTGCAACTTATCATGACTATGAGATTTGGCAGATGGATGTTAAAACCTTATTCCTTAATAAGATTCTTGTTGAGTATGTGTATATGACACAACCTGAGGGTTTTATAGATCCAAAGTCTACAAATAATGTTTGTAATCTACAAAGGTCAATCCATGGATTGAAGCAAGCATCTCAGAGATGGAATCTTCATTTTGATGATATAGTTAAAGGGTTTGGCTTTATTAAAAATGAAGATGAACCATGTGTGTACAAGAAGGTTAGTGGGAGTATGGTGACATTCCTCATATTGTATGTAGATGACATACTATTGATGGGGAATGACATCCCTACTTTACAAAAGATAAATGCATGGCTTGGAAATACATTCTCTGTGAAAGAATTGGGAGAAACACCCTACATATTGGGGATAAAGATCTATAGAGATAGATCCAGAAGGCTTCATGGACTAAGTCAGAGCACATACAGTGACTAAGTGTTGAAGCGGTTCAGCATGGAGAACTCAAAGAGAGGAAACATGCCAGTGTTGCTTGGAGTGACCATCTCTAGAGCTCAATGTCCTAGTTCTTATTAAGAAAGGGACTACATGAGTTTGATTCCATATTCCTCAATAATTGGATAAATCATGTATGCAAAGTTGTGTGCCCCTCCAAACATCTCGTATGCCTTGAGCATGATGAGCAGATATCAGTTAGATCCAGGTGATGCTAACTAAACAGTCGCAAAGAACATCCTCAAGTACTTGAGAAGGACTAAGGACTAGTTCTTTGTCTACGGTGGAGAGGAATAGTTGGTGGTAAAGGGTTACATCGATGCAAACTTCTAGGCTGATCAAGATGATTACAAATCATGATTACAAATCACCTGGATCTAACTGATATCATGTTTTGCCTCAATAATTGAGATATTAGATGAAAGAGTTCCAAGCAAGAAATAGTTGTTGATTCTATAACAGAGGTCGAGTATATTATTGTATTGAGTGCATTAAAGGAGGATGTATGGATATAGAAGTTCATTACTGAATTTGGGGTCATTCCAAGCATCATCGATGCAATCGAGCTATATTGTGACAACAATGGATCTATTACACAAGCTAAGGATCCCACATCACATCAATGCTCAAAGCATATACAAAGGTGGTTCCATATCATACAAGAGATTGTAAAAAGAGGAGATGTAAAGATTTGCAAAGTACCAAAGGAGAACAATGTTGTTGATCCCTTGACAAAGGCACTTTCACAACAGAAGCATGATGGTCATGTTAGGTCACTCAGAATAAGTTTCATGGGTCATTAGCTCTAAGCTCAAGTGGGAGTTTGTTGGTATATATGCCCAGAGAGCAAATCATGTTATGATTGTAATGGCATAATTGTTAATGATTTGATTAAAAATATAAAGGCAAACTTCCAATTTATTCTATTCAATTCAGTTATGAGATAATGATGTAACATTATAAATGTCTAGATAATAATATTATTGAATGACGTATGTCATCGGGGAAATGAGATCATACAAATGCTAAGAGTGTATATATATATATATATATATATATATATATATATATACATATTCAGTTTGTCCTTGATCGGTTGTCATTGTGGAAGGTTGATAGACAACAATGACACATAAGATAAGAGTGTGAGTTGGTTGATGAAAGAATCTCATTAGTCATGATATAGAAATATCAAACCAATCACACAGACACATGTTAGAAAACAATATATCAGACAGGACCAGCATGATAGTGACACATGGGAGCCATCATCATGGAAGTCATAATTAGGTCTAACAGTGATGATGGTGGTTGTGGCTCTTAGACCTAAAATCACTACACTCATCACATGTTGTTGGGTGTGCTTTGACATCATCAAACACAATCCTGAAACACGGGTTGTTATAAAGGTGATGATTGGGTGACTTTGACACATGGGGATAGATTGTGAGTGATAGAAGTCGGAGAAGTGGAATATGTCCCTCATACAAGAGTTTGATGTCCTAGGCCTCTTGATTAGTGAAACTGAGAAATGCATGGACATGCACATGTGAGTTAATATGTGATATTAAACTTACATATATCTCAAAAAGTCTACTCTTGGTTCAAGAAACAAGATTGAATGTTGAAGAGGGTGACTAATCCACCTCGAGTTCAATCTAGACATCAGTGACAAAGAAACTATACAAACACTACAACACCATACATAGATTGTAGGTTGAAGTTGTTCTCCAGCATTCCATTTACTTAGGTAGCATTGATGTGTGACTAGGCACTGCTCATTACTTGTGATGTCATAAGTTGTTATTGACATTTACTATCAACGTAATATAGGACCTATAGGGTCACACACATAGGTCTCAACCTTGAAGAGGAGTTTGATCTTGAATGACGGATGAATTAATTGCTAAAACATTTAGGTAATTGATTCACAGAACCAACAACCTGGCTGCATTGCCAGACACCCATCTCATGGCATGAGAAGGCCGTCTAGAGTGCCAAACAGTTGTCTCAAGGGTTGAGATGCTCGTTTGGAGTGTAAGACTGATTCAAGTTGACATTGGCTATGGATTTCACCGACCGGCCTGAATCGAGTCACCAGACATCCATTTGGGTGATCGATACAGCCGTCTCGCATGGGTGAGATGGCCCAGTTTTGCCAAGAGAAGGTTCTATATATTTCCAAGTTTATTCTAGTTTCACATTACTTGTTGTGTAAGGAAATTAATATGTGATATTAATTATAAAATGAATTGTCAATTTTGTGTGCGATTAGGAAATTGTAAAACCTCCATCACACAGTATGAGACACCCATATCTCACGTGAGATGACCATTTGCTGTGCCATATAGCCATTTCGGTGGTCGTAGGTTGTGAAAATTTGAGATCTCCAGGTCCCTTTCACTCTCACCTCACCTATAAATAGAGGGATATTAGGGCTTCCCATAACACAATACAGACAATTGAGAATCACTTTCTCTAACAAACATTGTCCTCTTTGGTTGTGGTAACCACAAGAGCCCAAGCAAGTCCTACCCAACTAGGGAGGGATAGCAAGGGAGAGAACAACTGAGATCATTATTGTGGGAGAGCAAAGTTGCTGACTAGTACGCCAATGGGAGGGACAACTCCTTTTAGTCAGTTCTAGCATGATGATAGGAGTTCTAGGCAGTCCGTGTGGACTTCTCTAGAGGTAGGAGGCCATTGTCTATTTCTAAGGAGGACATCACCAACCAATAGTTGGTGATGAGAGCAACAATTGCAGAAGATGACGTTTGAGTCTGATGTCTGTGGAAGAGCAGTCATGCGAGTCCCAATGCAACCAAGAGTCAGAATTTCACAATGACAACAATGAGTAATTGTCACTAGACTTGCTCTATGACCAGGTATATCCTCGAAACCATCATTTCTATATCATAGTTATTGACGCAATCCACTGGTTATGAGGAATACGGTAGATAAAATTTTTGTTTCTACTGCCTGCTCTGTAGCCATATTTCCCTTCATTTTGGTGGTGAAACAACCATACTTTGTTAGCAGTGTCCTTGTCTAACCTCGCAAACAAGCATTGCCTTTGGAAGTGAATGACTGGCTAGCCTCTCCTAAGTCATCTAGTTTGTTATCGAGGAGACAGTCGTGGAATTAGGATGAGGAAGGAGAATCAAAAACTTGCTCCCCTTTTTTTCATACCTATTCATCATGGTATTGAAGTCTTTGGCAACCAACCAAGGCTCATTGCATAAAGACCTAAGGGTGAGGAGGCACGAATAGAGTAATCACCTCCTAGAAGGATTAGGAATTCCATAGATAGCAGTGAAGAACCGTTTGTTGCTAATGCGGCAATGAATAAATTGGAAACAACTGAGGAAGACCTCAATGTTGCACCATGTATTATCCTACATGATCCATATGCCACTAGAGATCCAGGGACTCTACTCTATGAGACGAAGGAAAATCAATTTTGTGGATGATATTTCCAATAATAGAGCCTCTACATCACGATTCAATAACAATCAACTGTGAAAAAAATCATCGATGTGTGTAACGGTTGTGAGGTGACATCACCTACACTAAGATACCAAACAATGGAGAGATATTATCTGAACAATGAACCCACCTCAAGGGAATGTCCTTTGAGTAGGAATCA
Source organism: Alisma plantago-aquatica (assembly GCA_963693085.1). Lineage (NCBI taxonomy): Eukaryota > Viridiplantae > Streptophyta > Magnoliopsida > Alismatales > Alismataceae > Alisma > Alisma plantago-aquatica. Next base: position 420,932,910 of record OY856412.1, read on the forward strand.
AATCAGGGGCCTACAAACCATGCCGTCTATGTGCGATTAGACAAAGGAAGTTGTGAGGGTAGAATTAGTACATGTGATGTTGATGTCTATGTTTCAGGGAAGTGTGCAATGTGAATCTTTATGATTTGTTTGTTCATGGTCTATGTGACCTTAGTTGTGGTTGCAGGATAGGAGTTGAATATAGGGTTGGTTAATAATCCTTCTGCACTGAGTGTAGAATGATACAATGAAATAATTTACATGTTGTTTCTTTTGTTATTTTGCATGTTATCTCATTGTCACATGTTATCAAATATTCCAACTTTTATACCGTATGTTCAATTTTTTGTCTTCTCCATGTATAGACATTTATCTCATGTTACCAAATGTTCAATATCCATATGATCTTCTTAATTTTTATTGATCTTCTTACATTGATGTTTGTCTAACTCCTCTAGCTATGATACTTGTTCCCCTCCTACCATATGTTAAAGAATGTTTCAAGATTCATTTTATGGATTTTCTAACTAGATCCTGGTGGGAGTAGCATCAGGCTAATACAATTGAATGCTATCTGATGTTCAAATTCCTAATGTCTCATAGGAGGATAATCAAGTGAATATAACATATTGAATTCTTGTGTAAACAATAGCATGTAATACACATATTTGAAGATGTAATAAATTTTTATGGATGCTATATGTTGTTTGATCCTTCTTCCATAACATCCTCAGGTCTTAATCTCCATGATTAAGAGTTAATTGTGGAGGTTGAAATTTGAGATGTTATATGAGGTTCCCAAGATGAGGATATGAGCCTTGTTAGGAAACCCCATGGTGGACCATTGTCTATTTTTCATGTAAAGAAGCGAAAACCACCTCTCTACTAAAAATTTGAACAATAGAACCTCCAGTCCAAACACACTCAGAAGGTATGATGGAGTGGGTGTAAAATTTTCAAATCTTTATATAATGGTAACAAAAGACCAAAGTATAGCAGCGGAATGAAAACATGACTATCTTCAATTATAAAACAAAGGGTTACAAACTTACATCACAAGGATCCATGTAGAGGAAATCTAAACCACCTCAAGATTATCTCCAAGCTTTAACATCACAATCTATGTCCAGGTCAACATGTCAGGTCATCCAAGTCCTCCACCTAGGGTTGGAAGTATACCTCAACAAAAGGAAAGGAAAATATGATATCAGTAAAGGCTGGTATGTGCATACTAAAAAGAAAATTGAGCAATTTATAAAGAATAAGGGACATCAAAATAAAAGGCTTCCCATGCAAGAGATAAGGATTACCCAAGTAGGCATCAAGAGAAAAGAATCATCATCATCATAAAAGAAGATACTTTCCATAATCAAAACAATAAAGTAGTGCCACATAAGCACATATCAAGATTTTTGGGCTCATAAACCATCAATATCTTTGGGCATGTAACCATCATCAATTTGGGCACATAACCCACCATAAACATCATCAACCTGCATGCATGTGAGATAAGCATAGCCCTGGAACAATATAAACACAATTGGCAGCCAACCCTCATAAAGTTGAAACTTGATAGAGAAAGGAATACTGCCAATCTCCCAATATATAAAGTTGAGTATGGATTACTGCCACACTCGATTACAGAGGAATGGTATACTACCACCCTGCAAATAAATAATAGGGGATTACTGCCCCAAAACCAATGTAATTACACTTCTCTAGTGCTACTAAATCACATATCATGTTTAATGTAGAGGCAAGTAGAAAAGTATAGTCAGACGATGATACAAATGTTTCCATTACACAATGGACAACACAAACATATAAACATCCACATCATAGTGGGCATATATCAACAAGCACACTTCCACATCACAGTGGGAATATAATATCAAAAGTCCAACTTGCACCAAGGCAACAAGATAAGATTTCAAGAGAATATCTATCATCGCAAAATCAATAACAAAATAAGATAGTTCACAAGATCCATGATATCAAAAGAAAAGAGCAATGTGTGTAGGCTATTGTCCATAGGACCAGAGAAAGAAGAAACATAGGCTAATTGCTCAAAAGAATAATCAGGGATGCAAACATACCTCAACTTCGGAGTCAAATGATCCAAAGCCACTTCTAGGTCCAAGCCTAGGCTTCCAAAGCACCTATTAGCATATATGTGGGATTAGGGTTAGATTTATATTAATTTTAGAAACCCTAAAACCACCTTATATTTTTTCAAAATCATGTCATATTTTAGATTAGGTTATTAGGATTCCAAAACATATTTTATTATATTTTTCTGACTTATAGATAATTAGTTATGAATTTTGCAAGTTAATTCATATTTAATTAGATTTATGAAAACACATGTTATTAAGTATTAAATTTATCCATTAAAACTTATACCATTAGAAATACCTTCTTTTTTTGAATCCAACGGGTATTTTTGCATATTTTTCTGACCATTAATGAATCAGTTATGAATTTTTAAGCATCGACCAATCAGGAAATTGCAAATTAGAAAACCAGAGGCGAGAGAGAAGAGAGAGAGGGAGAGGGTCTCGGCTCTGAGTTGGCCCAATCAGATCTGACCAACTCAGCTGGACACTTAACCACATCAGCCGATCACCGATAAGGTCAAAAACTAGAAGAAAGAGGTGAAACTACAGTACCTTCAAATCGAGCAAACCAAGAACCCCTGTAGCTCTCCCATGCTTCAAGGAGTCGAACCCGACCAAGAGACGCCGCCACCGAGCCCTAAGAGACCACCGCCAAAGTCGCCGGTGATGAACCAAGTAGTTGGAGAAGAGAGCAGCAGTTGCAGGGCGATCGAGTCCAAAGCGGCCGTTGGCGACGATCACAGGGTGCTTGAGGATCGTCGGGGAGGCCCTATTTATAGGAGTGGAGCTAGGGTTCCACGGGAAAACCGTGCGAAGAAGGAAATAGGGGAGGTAGGGGAAGCTTCTCGTCGACTGGGCCATTGAGAGAAGGATTCCCCCATCAAAGTAGGGATCTCCAAAATGGGAAAAAAGCGAGGATTGAGAAAAGAAAGCCAGTAATCCATGAGGATAAAAGGGGAAAGAGATTTAAGCCACAAAAATCGTCTGCCACCATACAGAGAAATCCAAGTTTGAGTCAGACTAGGCGGGTGAAGGAGGAGGGTCCAGAGCCGTCGATTGAATCCGTGAAATCCGAGATTAAAAGGTAGCCATCCGATTAGGTCGAAATAAAAGGAAATAAAAATCCAAGCTGTGTGATAACATATAATTTAGAAACTATAGTCCCAATGTGATTAGGATTAAAGTGACATTGCAATTAATGTACTTTTTATCTTTCCTCTTTTAAGGGTCCAAAACTTATCCAAATTAAACCAAACTTGACACACAAGTTAAGTTAAACATGTAGATTTTTAATCTCCAATTAGATTTTACTTTTGGAAACATTAGATATGTGATTTAATATATTATTTGTTTCTATTTCTTGATGCATTAATGACAGATAGATTATCCAAATTAGGTGAAACTTCATCCACAAATTAACTTAAGGGTGTTGAATATGAATTTTCCTTTATTTCCATCTTTTGGTGTAATATATCATATTTATTTATTACTTACATCTTTTAGATAGTTTCTCTCTCCTAACTTGCTATATTATTCCAAGGTTATCCAAATTAGATGAAAATTGACATGTAGCCTTATTTTGATGTGTAGATTACAAATTTTGAGTTTGTTTTTCACTTTTGAGACTTCCTTATATGAGTTATATCATTTGTCCCATTAGAGGCCCGTTAACCATATTATGCAACAAATCAAGTTATTTATCTTCTTATTATCCCAAATGAATTATGTGATATATTAGATTACATTATTCATGCATTATATTATTAGGATCATTCTAACCTAATCCTTGTTTGGTCAAACCCAAAAGGTCAAAGTTCCACGGTAGGGTCCAAGATCTAGTATGTTACAGTTCATGTCTTAGGGTGGTCAAATAAACACTAAGATAGTGGTTAGTCGTTGACGTAAGAATCACGCATCATTACTTCTACTTGGTGAAGTACAAACCAAGTAGTTTCATGAGAAATGAATGAAAAGATGACAAGCCATGTAGAACATGAGTTCAATGTTTATTGCATTCCTTATACTTCTACATGATGAATATGTTGTTGTTGATATGTTTGTTATTATCGAAATTAGTCATTCATTTATGAATACAATATGCTGATTTATTCTTGTCTATCAAGTATGTCATCATATCTTAAAGGGTGACAACAAGTTGATGATGGAATTGTATATCCACTATGATTTATGATTTGGATTTATTTTTCATTTTAATAGTCTTGTTTGGTAGACATGTCTTATGTCGACTCTAACTTTAGGACTGTAGGATATGTTCATAGTCATGTTGGTGGGGGTGTCACAAAGATGGTGCTCTTATTTTGTATTGATTATAAATATTTATATTTGACTTGCTACCTTTTTAAAATGTCAAGACTTGACTAAATGGATGCCTTTACAATTAATGAGATTATCGTCATGAACTAGAAGTCATACATACTTGAATAATTAGTCAGACTTAGAAATATATGCAATTTTCTTCTAAGATCAATATATTTAATCAGATGAATGATGATTGTGCTCAGCTTGAGTGGGAGGTATCTGCTCACTGGGGCTCTATTTGTGTCTCATGAGAATTCTTCAAATATTTCTAGTAATAATGTTATTCGATGGAGAGGTCGTGGTAAAGAAGATGTAAATAGAATAATGTATCTTAGATTGTCCACGTACTCTCTCTTTCCTAGGATGAGTAGTCCACCGAGTTGGTTCTTTCATGTATGTGTAAGTAATGTAAACTGAATAGCTATGACCAATAATATTTGATTCTGGATTTAATGGAATTGTAAAATATATCTAATAATGTGACAGATCTATTAGGTCTAATGATAAAGGAAAAGAAAAAAAATTATATGTGTTTTTCATATATTGTGTTAATCATGTTTGTCGAGAATGGGGTGTATTGTTTATTAATATGGGTTAGGTTTACGATTTCTCTCTAACAATTGTAATTTATTCTAATTAAAAGAGAGGTTCTGACAGACCCAAACTCAAGGGGTCACATAGTGTTATACCCCAATCTCACAATTACCACTAATCATGAGATTAGGGCATAAATTGAGGATTTAGCATAATACAAAGATCACCCTTAACTTTTTCTTCTTTTTCAAACTCTTTGTTTTCTTGCATTGAACCACATAAACTAACTATACAAGGGAATCTAAACATTGATTTCTCTAACCTGATTTCAACAGTAAAAATACATGTCTGAACATTCATTATGTTTCTCATACTTTTAAGCACATAAGACTTGTTGATTCACATATATTGCTAAAAGAGGAATAATGTTATACATCATCATTTACAACTCTCTCTTATCTCTTTACAAGGACCGACTGAACTTAACTATACTCAGACTTAACTCTTGTGGCAGATCTACTCTGATGCAATGATATCTTCAGTCCACGAGTTATCCCTAGAAAATTTGAGTAGAGGGGTGAGCCTACTCGCTCAGTGAATGAGTACTTCAAACAAACAGTCTAAAGCATTGATATAATTACAGATATAATTTTTGAGCAACTAATATCACTTATAATAGCAGTAAGCTTAAGAGACTGATCATTGACAATCATAAATATGGCATGATACTCTAAATATCAACAAGAGTAAATCAATATATGAGCATGCTTGATTAATTTCAAGAGAACTAATAATTCAGAAACATACAAAGAATAATTGTCGGGAAACTGTACTCGAATCTTTCTTAGCCTTTCTTACTTATAAGAAACTCTTTAAACATATATGAACATATTTTAGCTTATGCCCAGATCATATGTTGTGTACTCTACATATGAAGACTTGTAGAGAACTACGATCTCACTGTACAAGACTTAGCTTAAAACCCGAGAAGCTAAGCCTAGAACTGAATTCGGGTCAAGAAAAAAAGAGTTCTATAGAAGAATAGGTTCGTGCTTCCTTTGTTGAGATAAGGACAAATGATCTAATTCGTGATTTCTAAATAATTCTGACTAAGGCAGCTAAACAACTGACCTTTAACTGGACCTCTCCTTCTAGGCTGAATACACAGGAGGAGGGTCTCAAACGCTCTGTGGGCCTCATCTTGGTACGCTCTGTGGGTACCTCTAGGTAACCACCAGAATCTCCGGTTCATGTTGGGTAACCTATCTTCTCTTAGGAGACTTCCTCAAGGGCTTTGTCTCCCCGCACACTCTGTGGGTGCGTTTCGATCCCCGTATACTGGTCACTGGCAGGGTGGATCATTTCCTCCCTACAGTGCAGACATCCGTAGGGAATCTATGGTGTTCAGGGCACCTATGTCTATTATTTTATTATTCTTGGAAAGCTCTTACTATATTGTATCTCTCTCTAACTTATACTTGACTCTGATATCTCTATGGTACCGAGTCTATTTATTTGAAGTTTATAAATACTACATGTATGTCATCCTTCACTTGGCAAAGCAGTAATCAAAACATTGTAATATTTTGAGTAATCATCATACTATACATACAGACAGACTAAAATTCTTAATTAAATAGAATACATGTCAACTTGGCACTTTATACACTAGAATCATGCAATTAAACTTCTTAATACACTGATAAGATTTAATTACTTTATATATGAATAATCATCATTAGCACCTGTAAACTATTCATTTCATAGACCATAGGATAACATTTACCACAATTGAACTGTTAAACATCACCACATCTCATATTGAGAACGTGGTAATCATAATGTTTGATTCATTGAACACCCTATCCTTAGGGTTTGATTTACCTCATTCACTTATCACATGGCTCTCATAAGGATTTCATGCGACATAAACATTCAGTGAATAAAGACTCCTATCAACCAATCATATAAAATCAATATATGTATGAAACTTTGGAATTGAGCTGAATTTGGGTTTCCATGCCATTCATTGAGATAACATACATCAATAATCAAATTGAATAATTAAAGTCTATCATGTCAAGAAAATCCATTCAAATAGATTTCACGATATCTATTTGCAAATATCCAACTTTCCTCACATCTAGGGTTTCACCCTCTTTACTGAGATATCAAACAAACACTATTCACCTTAAATAAAATCCAAGATAGTATCTTACATATATGTACTATGAACTCAGATAAGCAATCATTCATAACCAAGGGGATCCAGATAAACAAATTTCTCTATTTAATTATATAGCAATTTCAATCATAGACAAATTCCCTATATTTTAGTTTACTCTTATAACCTCTGCGAATACTTAGGGAATTCTCATTAGGATGTATTGTATACATTTCTAATATGATTTTATCATCTGAAATTCATCCAAACAGTGGAAGATTCCATTTCATGTCATTTTGCAACAACATAGATCAATAGACAATTCAGGGTTTGTAGTCGCATACTAAGCAATTAAAGATTATGGATGATTTAACCAATTTTCGTGCAATATATTATTTAAAGGAAGTTCCCACTCACCCTAAGGTGTGAAAACATCTTAAAAAACACAGCTCATCCCTGAAAATCTCGATCTCATATCAAATCCCTAGCAATTCACCTGATTCTTCTTCCTTTCAACTCGGAAACCCTAGAATAGAAGATTAGGAGAGAAAGAGAGAGAAAAGGACTTGATTTGATATGATTTCAAATCCAATCCAAGGAGGAACGGAATCTTGACATCTGAGAGAAGATTCACCATGAAACTATATCCAAAGAAGCTAAACTTACATGATTTCATCATTCCTCAGATTGCAAAACCCTAGGTCAGCATCTCCATCAATTTCTCCTCTCAAACCCTAACTCTCCTTCTCTCTCTAGGATTTCATTTCTTTGGTTCGAATCACGAATTATGATATCTCCTTGTGTGTTAGGTTGACCATATCGAGCAATTGAGCTGCTTGGGTCAATTGCAGATTTGACCCCTCAGTATACTTTCTCTTATTTCAGCTGAATTTTTTGTCATAACAATATTACTGTAATTCGTCTACTGATAAGGTCTAAACGCATCCAACAATTACGAAAATTTTATATATTGTTTATGATTAAGTTTCAGATCTCCATTTAAAATTTCAGATCATTTGGAGTTACCAATAAATAAATAAAAATAAAACACTATGCTGTTGAAAAGCACTCTGTCAGCATTTTGGTCGAAGTATAGTTCGACCGAGAACCACATTAAAATAAAACTCAAAAATTATAAAATTTTCTCCAATATGTATAATTGAGTTATCCATATCATATCCAAAATTCAATTAAATAAAAAATTTGTATAAAATATGAAAAATCATTTACCACACTGCTATCCTGATCAAATTCCATATTCATGTACTATCAAAACCCGAATTTTTTGCCAGTTAGGGTTTACATTTCTCAAACCCTAATTCTTCAAACTAAAATGATAGTTAGAGTTTCTTCTTAGGTTTGAAACATTACAATTGATCTAATATCATTAATAAAGTCTAAACGATGTTCAATCTAATCAAACATGTAATCATTTCGGTAAACCCTAGTTTACCACTTAAGCACAAATGTAGTCATTACAATTCTCACCCCCTAAAAAGGTTTCGTCCCCGAAACATAAATACACAAATAAAGTATATTCAAAGTTTATTTTAAGCTTATGAAATCTTACTTGTCATTATATTTTTGTATTTCATACTTTAATGTAGTTTTCAACATTAAGTCCTTCATTTATTTTCTAACAAGATGTTTGAAATAGTTCTCAATGACAACAAACAAATTCTCTATGCCACAATCAATCATAGTAGAGAGAGAGAGAAACAACCATTTCAATATTTTTTTATACTCTTGAGGTGTTACCTCAACATTGATAATCTGATCTAACTATCTCAATTGATACGGCTCAATATGTACTATTGTTATGTATTACCTCTAAGTCACAAAAGAGAGCTCACCATGTTGTTTTGAATTTTTTTACTATTGAGCTACTCAAATAGCAAAACCGTCTTGAATTGGAAGACTAGATTCAACAACAATTATACAATACTACTCATGGCATCCCCATTGCATCGTGGATACATAAGGTGAAGCATTACCATCACATTCCATATTATTCTCAAGTATGAACCCACACATAATTCAAGGTGTAACCATCGGGTTATAGCATACTAGGGTTTCAACAACAGTAACAAAGTACTCCATTATTGTATTAGTCATTGAAGGACTATTCATACCCAATTACCATCACTTAGTTATATTAAAGCTAGGTATAACAAGCTATACCTCATTAGGGTTACATATCAATACAATATGGTTATCATCCCTTCTATTCATATGAGTGAATAGGTAAGACTACCTTATTCAAGGTAACCCTCCATTTGTTCCATCATCATTCAACCCATATCACCATACCACAATTGTACAATACTAAGATGGATTACTGGTATGAATGACTACAACTATTGGACACCTTTAATTAGCATATTGCTTGCACATGTACACTGAAATCATACGTAGAACCAATTTTACATCCCTTAATATACCTTCAACAAATTATACTTCTAAAAATAAATTCACATATTACTAAAAGCCATTGTTTTATATTATCTCTCTCCTCATTCACTACTACTTATGTTTTGCTATTTATTCTTCTCATTTTAATCATGTAGGTTAAACATTCCTAAAATTGAAACATACAAGGTACAAATAGATTATTCATCATTCTTGCTATCACTGTAGGAATTTATCTCATATTGCACTCCACTCATATTGTACTTCTCCTTTTGTTCAAAACACACTTGTTACATTTCAAATTTATATCTTACTCTTTGCTCCAAATCATTTCCATATTGGATATCTACCTTTTAGATTATCTACCTTTAAACCCTGGATTACTATCAGTGCTAGTTTACTTCTCATAGTACAAATATCATAATCTTATTTTATAGAGATGCTAGTATTCCAGGCCAAATCACTAGTGACATCCCTTTAACTACTACAACTCTAAACATTCTAGGGTTTGGTCCTTATCAATAGCATGATGTTATTGTGATGTGACTTTGCTTCCTTAATTTGAAATTCAAACTTTGGATCTCACAAGTTTTACTAAAGTCTTATTTATCTTATCAATTGAATTTCCTTTCTCTTACTTGGCCATTCAGATAGATTACATTCTCAATTACCCCACTAGAGTTTCATCATCATATTGTGTGTCATTATCACAATTACTAGATGTCTCTACCATGGTGGTTTTGCATCATATACATTTCATTTTCCTAGCACTTCATTCCCACATTGCTCTTATTAAGGAAGATATGAAAGAGAAGATGATTCTGAGACTTTAGAATTCTTATCTTCAAACATTCGATAATACATTTCTCATATGTATGTTTAATTAATTATCAAAAAGGATACTTGACTAATTAGCACTTTCTTGAATCTCACAATCTCTTTCTTTTATAATCTATATTACTCTATTATGTTTCAAACCCTTCTTTGCTTTCCATAATTCCCTTACCATATACTACTATTCCACATGTCATCTTTAACTTCTAGTTTTCTCTTATGATCATGTTGCTTCTTTTATGTGTATGATCATGTATACCATGTTGCATATATTTCCTTTTTATCCTTCTACTAATGTGCAGTTGATATTCTAAATCAATAATCTCTCTACTAGTTTCACCTCATGTTTAATACATTACATATCCTTCATTTTAAATCAAATAGCTCATGCATGGGTCAAACTTAGTTTCTCTTTCAATCAAGTTTTTCCTTTCTGAATATAGTCTACCTTTGTATGACTTATTCATTTATTTAGCTACACTTTTGCTCTTCTTTTAGAAACTAGTTTGTTGTTCTATAGAGACTTAGAATCTAAAGGCAGTAAGGATGAATGTATTAAACTTTATAATAAAGGTATACATTCCATGCTCTCAATTATATCATAATCCTCATTCCTTAATCAAGCTCATAATTTCTAACATTTCTCTTTGTTTCAACTAAGTTTGTTATTCTAGTCTTATGATTTACATGTTCATCCAATTCTCTTTACTTTAACTCTTCTAAAGACTCTTCACTTCTATGTACTTATTGTATACTTAGCTCTTTTCTTCTATTTTCCCTTTGCTTTGGAGTACATAAAAACATTGTACTCGGTTATATAATCCATTACTCATGATTGATTCTTACTATCTTGGCCCCTTACATACATTTCTCATATCTTTTCCATATTTCATATTTAGAGTTCATATAATACTAATAATGAAACTTAATTTGAACCTTATGTCGTATTCCTTTATTCCCAATTAAGGGTTTCTCATATGAGGTCCCAAAGTTGGATCTCAGATATTAGTTCCAACTGATTCTTAGCTATTCTAATCTTTCCCATATGTTTCAACATCTTTGTGTATGTACATTCTCACTATGATGTGGGTCTAATTTATCCAGAGTCTACTCTTATCATATTGTTAATAGGAGTCATTAGATCCCAGTAATGCATCCTGCCAGCTGGACCAGGCCCAACCTGCAGTCCTGAAGCAAAGAGATACTCAAGATTAACCAACTCCTATTAATCTCAAACATGTGGAAAGAATATCCACTTAGGGCAAACTCATTCAAACATAACTTCTAGTCTACTTGATACAAAGAATATAAATAGTAACTAAATCACTTCATGATACACAACAATAATAAAGAACCATATATATTCTACAAACTGATAATATGAATTCATACATATAAGAGCATTTCTATTGATTTCCAATCATAGTAACAATATGAAATAAGATCTGCATCACATTCTATTCTTATGCTCAATCTATTTATCTCTTTCTAGTCTTCTAACCCTAATATTTCTAGGGTTTCTCTCTAGCCCGTCCTTCCACTGCATGCCTGGCCAGGGCATTCAGAGAAGAATAGACAAAGTAGCTCGATACTGGTCAACCTAAGTATTCAGATACCGGGCTAGGGTATCTAAATAATCAGACCTCCCAGAGCTATAGACACATCATCTCCTATCTGCCACACTTATAACTCTAACTTTCTATCCTAATGGTCCCTGATGACTCATCCTAAGCTCTGATACAAAGTTGTTACACCCCGATCTTACAATTACCACTAATCATGTGATGAGGGCATAAATTGAGGATTTAACGTAATACAAAGATCACCCTTAACTTTTTCTTCTTTTTCAAACTCTTTGTTTTCTCGCATTGAACCACATAAACTAACTATATAAGGGAATATAAACATTGATTTCTCTAATCTAATTTCAACAGTAAAAATACATGTATGAACATTCATTATGTTTCTCATACTTTTAAGCACATAAGACTTGTTGATTCACATATATTGATAAAAGAGGAATAATGTTATACATCATCATTTACAACTCTCTCTTATTTCTTTACAAGGACCTAGAGTGACAAGGACCGACTAAAATTAACTATACTCAGACTTAACTCTTGTGGCAGATCTACTTTGATGTAACGATATCTTCAGTCCACGAGTTATCCCTAAAAATTTTGAGTTGAGGGGCGAGCCTACTCGCTCAGTGAATGAGTACTTCAAAGAAACAGTCTAACGCATTGATATAATTACATATATACTTTTGAGCAACTAATATAAATTATAACAATAGTAAGCTTTAAAGAGACTGATCATTGACAATCATAAATATGGCAGGATACTCTAAATATCAACAAGAGTAAATCAATATATGAGCATGCTTGATTGATTTTAAGAGAACTAATATTTCAGAAACATAAAAAGAATAATTACTGGGAAACTTTACTCAAATCTTTCTTAGCCTTTCTTACTTATAAAAAACTCTTTAAACCTATATGAACATATTTTAGCTTATGCCCTGATCTTATGCAGTGTACTCTACATATGAAGACTCGTAGCGAACTACAATCTCACCGTACAAGACTTAGCTTAAAACCTGGGAAGGTAAGCCTAGAACTGAATCCTAAAACATACAAGGTACAAATAGATTATTCATCATTCTTGCTATCACTGCAGGAATTTATCACTACTACAGAAACGGCCTTTGGCGTCGGTCGTTTAACCCCATTTGGCGTCGGTTTCCGACCGACGCCTATGTGGGCGCCGCTAAAGGTCGAACACTTCGGCGTCGGTTTTTTAACCGACGCCTATTTATTCTATAGGCGTCAGTTGTTTAGTAAATAACCGCCGCCAAAAGTGTTCGCGCCACAGGAAATGGCGTCATCTAGGGCACTTTGTGCGTCGGTTATTTACTAAACAACCGACGCCTATATGGAATAGCGTCGGTCTTTTAGTAGATAACCGACGCATAAAGTGCCCTACATGACGCCATTTTCTGTGGTGCGAACACTTTTGGCATCGGTTATATACCAAAAGACCGACGCCTATAGATTAAATAGGCGTCGGTTTGATACGAATATCCGACGCCATTTCCAGGACTGCTTTGGCCACATCAGGCGTCGGTTTTTATCAAATAACCGACGTTGTATGTCTTTGCTGACGGTTTCTATAAATAACCGACGCCTATTTATATATATTTTTTTCATATCAGTTTGCAGGCCTGCTGTGGCTGGTCAGCAGGATGAGAACCTGCAGTTCAGTTTTCTAAACTGCAGGTTTACGACATCCATTGATATCAGCCTACAAACAGTCCGCAAACCTGCAAAAGTCACAAGGAAAATTCTACACAAGTACATACATTCAGACATCAATTCAATTCTCACATTCACACATATAGAAACATACAAATACATGTATTAACATTCAGAAATATTCATTTACAAAGTATCATTCATTATCGCTATCAACATCCCAATTATATCTTATAGTTGCCACTGCTTGTATGGCTTTTGCCCATTCTTCTCTTACTTCATTTAATGCTTCCATCGTATATGGAGCATGTATATTTTTTAAGCGTTTACCTATAGTGTGGTCAGTTTTAAACACCTGCAAAGAGAATGATGTATATATATAAGTAATAATATAAAAATAAGATAAGATTGATATATTTCATACTAACTAATGAGACTATATATAATACCTCATGTATGGTATCGATGTCCAATGCGGCATATTTGATAATCATCGGCATAAATCGCATCACATAGTATGTGCATGCCCAGCCATTGTCTTGTGTAGCACACTATAAATTGAAACATACAAAATAATACAACTAAGCACAATTCACATCAATAATATATATATTCGAGTCGGGAACTTACTTGTACGTTCTGCCAATTTATTGGCTGGTTCTTTTTCCTTGGGACCGTTCCTCCAGCCTTTTTGAATGCATCTAAACCCCTACATGTTAATATAACACAATAAATTGCATAAGTAAATAGTAATGTAATAAAAGATGTTAACGGATATAAAAATGAAATATTTCTCACCAGAATAATGGCATTCTCATTACGTGTCCAATTTTAGTGTTCAATGTACTCCCCGCAGGATCTAGATAATAAACAGTGAATGTCCCGGGGACAATAACTAGTAACTCCCAATGTCTACCGCTAGAAGTAAGAAGTTAACAATTAATAACTCAAAATGCAAAATAAAAATGGAATTTTCTTAAGTCCAAATTATAAATAAAGTAAACTTACATGACATTGAATGGAGCTATTATTATCGTCTTCTTTTGCTGACCAAAAATTGTAAAAGCATCTATACAGTATTGTTGAACATTATCAGGGTCTTTAGCTACCAAACTAATCAATGATGGAATCAAAAATCCCACATGATCAAATGCAAATTGTTTGCAATGATCTTCGACTAAGTAGCTACAAAACATATAGGTGTATGCATTAATATATAAGAAACCAGATCACCGGATCTTACACAAGGTATATGGATGTATAAACAAGATCTCACCTTATCCATGTCTCTATCATTGATGTATTCAGCCAATCATACATAAACAACTCAATAATATCTTGTATAAATAAAGAGCTATCGTATGATCGACCTGCATTTGGTAATGCGGGAAGTGGAGGTGGAGGCCTAGGTGCTCCTGGTGTCTTCTTTTTAACCTGTATATATAATTTCAGATCCGTTGACATCATATATACACATTAACAGTCTAAATCAATGTAAATTTATCTTACAATTTCAGTCGTGTAGACGACATCTGCTTTGGGCCACAATATGACCCCGCCTTCTGTCTCACCAAGTGTATCAATATCTGGGTGGGCATATGGCAACACAACTTCCCTCCAATCGGGTAACACACGTAATGGGCCCACACGAACATAGCCCTGTGGCATTGGAGTCCCGTGAAACCTTTCCCCAGGAAGGGACGGGTAAGCTTGCGCCTCTGCAACAACATAGTCTTGTATTCTTAAGCGGCATGGCTTCAATGCCTACAAATTTACGTAAAAAATGTTATACATATATACATATAATCTTGAAAAGACTAGCTACAATGTCATAAACAATGCTTACAGCAGACGTGCTAGGCGATGGGTCTCCAGAATTACTCGCAGTCTGTGCATCAGGAGAAGAGTGGGTCGCCATAGGCTGATTGGAAGCCTGAGATGCCTGCCACCGCAGCAATTCTTCCTTGACCTTCTCAGCAACTACATCGTTGACCTTCTTAGAAACTAAATCCTCAACTCTCTTATTCTCCTATACATGGATAAAAGAAACATTAGCTTCTTATTAATGAATTTCCTTTTGTAGTAACATTCTAAAAAAAGAATAGGTTACCTCTTCTTGAGAAAGTCCCGCTCTAGGTTTGCGCTGGGATGGCCCAAAGAATGCTTTGATTCCAACACCAGCGCCGGCACCTCTAACACGTCCAGGATGCTCTGGGTTACCCAGAGCAACTGTCAATTCATCCCTTGTGCCCTGAGGGATGAACGTGCCTTTTTTCCTCTGCTCGTGCAGCTCCCGCTAATCAGCATAAACAGAAATTGGTAAGTTAACACCACAAATAATCAATATTCAAACGATTTCTCTAAGAGTTGTATTTTACCATTTTTGCAGCCGCCTCAGCAGTTACAGGCTTCTTTATTTCACCCTTCTTGTTTTTCCTGCCAGCTATCCAGATATCATGGCGAGGCATGGGTGTGGCAGACTCCTGAGTAGGAGCAGACTCCTGAGTAGCAGCAGACTGTTGAGTAGCCGCAGACTCCGCCTGTAGTCTTTGGCGAACGCTTGCATAGCCTTTTGGACCCATAGTGTGGTCATGCACATTCAGTGCACGCCTTGCTTTTTGTGCGTCACTGAGGGCCTAGTTAGTATACACATTAATGATTTGGTTAGTAGCACTAAATGTTAATTAAATTGGGAGTGACGCCTAATACCTTGAATTCTTCAGATTTTCTTGAAGCAACAAAATTGTCCCAATCTTCTTTGTCCAAGAAGTTCCATTGTTCAAGGGCTGATTTCTTCTTCTTATCACCCTCTTTTATGTATTCTCTGTTCAGATTTGTCCTATAATTCCTAAGCATCTTTCCAGTGCATTGCATCACACTTTTACGATGCAACTTCTCATCCAATGCAAACAGATTCTGTAAAATAGAAATGTTATTAACTAGTATCCAAAATAGAATTGCAAATAATAGAATTTGTAATCTACAAAATAGAATTGCAAATAATAATAACTCACGCATAAATCCTTCCATATCAAGTCTTTTTTCCCTTGAGGAACTTTATGCCAATTATCATACTTAACACCACAATGGCTCCGAGTGGTACACCCAAGATAGTTTACAAAATTATTGTGGTTCACTCCAATTGCATTTCCTCCATTATCAAACTCCACCAACAATTTGGATCCACTACCACTTAGCGCTAATAACTTCTTCAATAGAGTGATGCCCCTTTTCTTGTTAAGTGTTTGGTGCTGCGCATCAAGTTGCTCCAGTGCTTCAGTGGGTACAGGTACATCATCAACCTAAAATTTGACAAAAATAAACACACTAAATTAGCCCAATATAGAAATATAGGATATATGACATAACTAGAAGATAATGAATTTTATAGAAATACAGGATATGTTTTTAGAACTTACATTGGTATCCTCGCCATGCTCGTCATGGACAGCATGCTCATCATGGACTTCATGCTCATCATGGACATCATGCTCATCATGGTCAACCATCTGAAAATGTCATTAAAAAGGCAAACATTTAGCATTTGTATTAACTAGAAAAAGGCAAACATTTAGCATTTGTATTAACTAGAAAAAGGCAAATATTTAGCATTTGTATAAACATACATGTATCTAAAATTGTGATCTTTTATCAATTAACAATCCTTCATTGTGATCTCCGCGCACATATAAGTCATCATTAGCTTCAATATTTTGTGGAGTTGGCAACCCAACTGAGAATGGACTGGAGTCATCATACTTATCATAGTACTTTTCTTCATATATAGGATCTTCAATGAATTGTCTTTTACCATGAAGAACAACCGACCATTTATCATTCGCAGGATCATCGATATAGAATATTTGTTTCTCCTGTGATGCCAATATGAATGGTTCACCCTTCTCGCCAATCTTTTCAAAGTTCACCAAAGTGAAACCCAATTCATCCACTATAACTCCTTTGGTGTTATCAACCCAATTACATTTAAAGAGCGGAATTTTGAAATCTATGTAGTCAAACTCCCAAATGTCCTCAATGACACCGTAATATGACATTTTAGCTTCACGTGGACTCTTATCCTTTGCACTTGCAAAGTACATAGTCGACGCTTGAAGAGTGACCCCACTATTTTGGACGACACTCTTATCATCTTGGCGCTTTGTGTAATATGTGAATCCATTAATGTCAAACCCTTCATAAGACATAACATTCGGTTTTGGTTTAAAGGCGAGGCATTTGATAGTTTCTGTAATATCATTTGGTGTTTGAGATAGTTGATGTAAGACTTTATCTTCAAACCACTTAGTAAAAGTCTTATTATGCTCTCTAGCAAGCCACATTGAACTTGCTCGAGGATGTTGTCTCTTTATGAAATTGGTATGTTCCTCGATATAAACACTCACTTCGTCCATATTATGTAATATATACAAGTGAGCTTGTTCCAACTGCTCACGGCTGATTACTTTCACCCGTGATCCCAAAATTTCTTTGCCCTCCTCAATATTCTTGTCATTATCAGGAGTGTCATTACCACCGAGAAAGTCATTGCAAAAATCCATAACCTCTCTCGCCACATAACCTTCAATAATACTCCCTTCAGGCCGATAACGGTTTCGAACATCACCTTTAAAAATGCTCATGTATCGTTCAAAGGGATACATCCAATGCAAGAAAATTGGTCCCAACATTTTCACTTCCCTAGTCAAGTGGACAACAAGATGTACCATGATATCAAAGAACGAAGGAGGGAAATACATCTCAAGCTGACATAGGGTAACAACCACTTCTCTTTGCAAATTATCGAGAGTATCAGGGTCAATAACTTTACTGCATAGACTGTTGAAAAAGAAACAAAGTCTGGTAATTGCAAACCTTACATGCTTCGGCAATATAGATCGAATTGCCACGGGTAATATTTGTTGCATTAGAGTGTGACAATCATGAGATTTAAGACCTATCAACTTCAGATCTTTCATTGATACCAATCTAAGGATGTTGGATGAGTAACCATGTGGCACCTTAACATTTACCAAGAATTCACAAAAAGTTTTCTTCTCCTTTCTAGACAACGTGTAACAAGCGGGAGGTAAGTATGTTCTTTTACTACCCATTTCACGTAATTCTGTTAATTCTGACCTTATTCCCATTTCACGTAGGTCCAGTCTGGATTTTATCCCATCTTTAGTCTTACCTGGTATATTTAACAGAGTACCAATGATGCTATCACAGACATTTTTCTCAACGTGCATTACATCGATACAATGCCTGACTGTCAAAGAACTCCAATAAGGAAGATCCCAAAATATTGACTTCTTCTTGAATGAAGAATTGTCACTCCGTGTGGCCATACTACATTGTGATTTCTTACCAAATTCATTGACAATGTCTTTTACTCTTTCATAAACAACATCCCCTGGTATAGGTTTAGGTGCACTCCGTTCATCATTTCATCCATTGAATGCTTTGCGCTTCCTACGATACGGATGGAATTTTGAAAGAAACCTTCGATGACTAAGATATACAGTCTTGCCGCCATGTTTTAGTCTTATTGAATCAGTGTTTTCTTCACATATAGGACACGCTTTAGCTCCTTTGACACTATATCCAGACAAATTCCCATATGCTGGAAAGTCATTAATAGTGCAAAACAACATAGCGTGCAAACGAAATGTCTCTCTTGCTGAAGCATCATAGGTCATCACACCTTCAGCCCAAAGTTTCTTTAAGTCATCAATCAAAGGTTCAAGATAAACATCGATATCATTTCCGGGTTGTTTAGGGCCCGATATCAACAATGACAACATAACGTACTTATTTTTCATACACATCCAGGGAGGAAGATTGTATATAACAAGCATGACTGGCCAAGTGCTATGTTGGCTGCTCAATGTCTCGTACGGATTCATCCCATCTGTACAAAGCCCAAGTCTTAGATTCCTATCTTCTTCACCAAATTTGGGGTACAATAGATCAATCTTCTTCCACTGTGGGGAATCAGACGCATGTCGCAGGATCCCATCATTATTTTTCTTAACATCTGCATGCCACCTCAAATTCTTTTCATCTTTCGGATTTGCAAACAAGCATTGAAACCGTGATATTATAGGTAGATACCACAACACCTTGGTAGGAGAACCAGTTTTGGACTCCCCCGAAGTCGTCAATTTATACCGTGACGCACCACATTTTGGACAATCTTTCAAATCTACATAGTCCTTTTGAAATAATACACAATCATTCGGGCATGCGTGTATCTTCTTGGCCTCCATTCCCATTAGGCACAACATTTTCTTTACCTGGTATGTTGAGATTGGCAGCTCGTTTCCTTCAGGAAGCATTTCTATCAACAAATTCAACAATGAAGTGAAGCTTTTGTCGCTCCATCTATTGTTAGCTTTCAACTTATACAATCTCAACACAGCGCTAAGCTTCGTAAACTTAGCACAACCTGTGTATAACGGTATCTCAGCATCATGCACAATGTTTCTAAAGATAGGAGGTGGATCGGTGTGCTCTACCCTACAACTATCCAACATCGCATCAACGATGTCTGCTGGAACTGGTTCGTTCACATTTACGTCATCGGAGGCAATTTCTTCTTCCACCCAAGCACTGCTATCGACATCTACTGGTTTTAATTTTGAAATCTCTCCATGCCAGTGCCATTCTGTATAGCCTTGTACAATCCCGTTGCACATGACATGACTTTTGATTTCCTCACCAGTGTTGACTTTCAAGTTGTTACCGCAATGCCTACATGGACAGTAGAACCTATCTGTAGGTTTTTTCCTATGTTCCTCGGAAAATCTAATAAACTGATCAAGACCAGATATAAACTCTGGGGTGCAACGATTACGAATGGACATCCATGATCTATCCATTCTATGATCAGAGAAAACAAGTATATATTAGGAAACAAGTATATATTAGGAAAAGATTAGGGTATACACTTACATCCTAAGTGTATAATGTGATGTCATTCTTATATATAATAAATGTGTACCACCTATCCCATCCTTGAACACCTAATCTCACTAGTAAGTGTATAATGTGTATTGGGTTTTCAAGAAAATTTCGGCAGCATTTCCCCGTTGTTCTCTAAGTACATATGTACTTAGAGAACAAACGGGGAAATGCTGTCGAAATTTTCTCGAAAACCCAATACACATTATACACTTACATCCTAAGTGAGATTAGGTGTTCAAGAACAGTCCCAAACCGGGGACTATCCAAGATTTACTCCTAATGAGTCAATCTTGGACGGGTTTCTAGGCCAACAAACACATTTGATGTCATTCTTATATATAATAAATGTGTACCACCTATCCCATCCTTGACCACCTAATCTCACTAGTAAGTGTATAATGTGTATTGGGTTTTCAAGAAAATTTCGGCAGCATTTCCCCGATGTTCTCTAAGTACATATGTACTTAGAGAACAAACGGGGAAATGCTACCGAAATTTTCTCGAAAACCCAATACACATTATACACTTACATCCTAAGTGAGATTAGGTGTTCAAGAACAGTCCCAAACCGGGGACTATCCAAGATTTACTCCTAATGAGTCAATCTTGGACGGGTTTCTAGGCCAACAAATACATGTGTTGTCATTCTTATATATAATAAATGTCTATAAAGTACAGGCAACATGGTTAATCCTAATCAACAGAGCATTATTAAATAATAAATCAAGAAATCAATAGACATCCTAAAGTGCCACAAATCATATAATAACATTAAACGCTACTCAAGTCCTAATCTAGAGTTTAGGTTTCCTTATTATCCTGTTATCATTAGGGTTATTCTTGAACCCCCAATTCCTAAGTTCATTGATTTAATGACATAAAAAGATCTAGTTCATATTATGTTTAGCCATGATTATAAAACTATCATGTTATGATATTAGGACCACTTAAAGCAGATTAGGCACATTAAGCAAGCAGAGTAGGGAGCCAATTTCACGCAAGCAGATTAAGCAAGCAGAGTAGGGAGCCAATTTCGCGCAAGCAGATTAGGCAAGCAGATTAGGTCGGCACATAAAGAACCAATTTCGCGCCTGGGTAGGTCGGCAGGTACTTGGGCAAGCAGAGTAGGGCGAGGTTGAGCTGGTTGAGTACGTGGGCGGCGGCCGGCGAGCTCCAGAACCAGCGGCAGCGACTCCGACGAGCAGGGAGCGTCAGCGGCGGCAGGCAGGCAGGCGGCCAGGCGGCGGCAGGCAGGTAGCGGCCAGGCGGCGGCAGGCAGGTAGCGGCCAGGCGGAGGAGAAGGAGAAGGGGGTGCAGCGGCGGAGGTGAAGGAGAAGGGGGCACCGGAGAAGGGGGCGCCGGAGTAGCAGTGGCGGCATGGCGACGCTGTCGTGGAGAAGAAGGAGCAGAGAGTCGGGCGACAGCAGAGAAGAAATCGCTCACAATGAAACAGAAGAAAGGGGAAGAGTCGGGCGATCAAGGGTTATGAAGTTCCCAAATAGCGTCGGTTGTTTACAACAACCGACGCCTAAACATCTTTCGCGTCGGTTGTTTGCAACAACCGACGTCCAATTGGACGATATTTTCATGAAAATGTTTGGCGGGAACCTTCTTCAGCGTCGGTTATACAAGGATAACCGACGCTGAAAGTGACATTTTCCGCGCAAATTTTCATCGCACATAGGCGTCGGTTTTCTAGGTATATAACCGACGCTGACAATGACACTATTTTTTTTTAATCAAAATATGGATTTCGCGGGCGACTTTAAGCGTCGGTTTTTTATAAACAACCGACGCTTAATACAAAGCGGTACCTGCATCTGGCTGGTCTTCGAATATAGACGTCGGTTTGCTTAAACAACTGACGCCTTATATGTTAGATGTCGGTTTTTCATCTCCTATCTGCCACACTTATAACTCTAACTTTCTATCCTAATGGTCCCTGATGACTCAGCCTAAGCTCTTATACCAAGTTGTTACACCCCGATCTTACAATTACCACTAATCATGTGATGAGGGCATAAATTGAGGATTTAACGTAATACAAAGATCACCCTTAACTTTTTCTTCTTTTTCAAACTCTTTGTTTTCTCACATTGAACCACATAAACTAACTATACAAGGTAATCTAAACATTGATTTCTCTAATCTAATTTCAACAGTAAAAATACATGTATGAACATTCATTATGTTTCTCATACTTTTAAGCACATAAGACTTGTTGATTCACATATATTGATAAAAGAGGAATAATGTTATACATCATCATTTACAACTCTCTCTTATTTCTTTACAAGGACCTAGACTGACAAGGACCGACTAAACTTTACTATACTCAGACTTAACTCTTGTGGCAGATCTACTTTGATGTAACGATATCTTCAGTCCACGAGTTATCCCTAAAAATTTTGAGTTGAGGGGTGAGCCTACTCGCTCAGTGAATGAGTACTTCAAAGAAACAGTCTAACGCATTGATATAATTACATATATACTTTTGAGAAACTAATATCAATTATAACAACAGTAAGCTTTAAAGAGACTGATCATTGACAATCATAAATATGGCAGGATACTCTAAATATCAACAAGAGTAAATCAATATATGACCATGCTTGATTGATTTTAAGAGAACTAATATTTCAGAAACATAAAAAGAATAATTACTGGGAAAATTTACTCAAATCTTTCTTAGCCTTTCTTACTTATAAAAAACTCTTTAAACCTATATGAACATATTTTAGCTTATGCCCCGATTATATGCAGTGTACTCTACATATGAAGACTCATAGCGAACTACGATCTCACCGTACAAGACTTAGCTTAAAACCTGGGAAGGTAAGCCTAGAACTGAATCCGGGTCTACTTGACTCGAACCGTCACATCTGACAAAGTCGGCTAAACAGTTGGCCTTTAACTGGACCTCTCCTTCTAGGCTGAGTACACAAGAAGAGGGTCTGAGACGCTATGTGGGCCTCATCTTGGTACGCTATGTGGGTACCTCTGGGTTACCACCGGAATTTCCAGTTCATGTTGGGTAACCTACCTTCTCTTAGGAGACTTCCTCAAGGGCTTCATCTTCCCTCACGCTCTGTGGGTGCGTTCCAATCCCCGAATACTGGTCGCTGCCAGGGTGGATCGTTTCCTCCCTACAATGCAGACATCCATTGGGAATCTACGGTGTTCAGGGCACCTATGTCTATTATTTTATTATTCTTGGAAAGCTCTTACTATATTGTATCTCTCTCTTACTTATACTTGATTCTGGTATCTCTATGGTACTGAGTCTATTTCTCTGAAGTTTATAAATATGACACGTATGTCATCCTTAACTTGGCAGAACAGTAATCAAAACACTGTAATACTCTGAGTAATCATCATACTATACATACAGACAGACTAAAATTCTTAATTAAATAAAATACCTGTCAACTTGGCACTTTATGCACTAGAATCATGCAATTGAACTTCTTAATACATTGGTAAGATTTAATTACTTTACATATGAATAATCGTCATTAGCACCTATAAACTATTCGTTTCATAGACCATCTGATAACATTTACCACAACTGAACTGTTAAGCATCACCACATCTCATACTTAGAACATGGTAATCACAATGTTTGATTCATTAAACACCCTATCCTTAGGGTTTCATGTACCTCATTCACTTATCACATGGCTCTCATAAGGATTTCATGCGACATAAACATTCACTGAATAAAGACTACTATCAACAAATCATACAAAATCAATATATGTATGAAACCTTAGAACTGAGATGAATTTGGGTTTCCATGTCATTCACTGATATAACATGCATCAATAATAAAATTGAATAATTAAAGTCTATCATGTCAAGAAAATCCGATCAAATGGATTTCACGATATCTATTCACAAATATCCAACTTTCCTCGCATCTAGGGTTTCACCCTCTTTACTGAGATATCAAACAAACACTATTCACCATAAATGAAATCCAAGATAGTATCTGAAATATATGTACTATGAATTTAGATAAACAATCATTCATAACCAAGGGGATCTAGCTAACCAAATTTCTCTATTTAATTATACAATAATTTCAATAATAGACAAATTCCCTGTATTTCAGTTTACACTTATAACCTTTGCGAATACTTAGAGAATTCTCATTAGGATGTATTGTATACATTTCAAATATGATTTTACCATATGAAATTCATCCAAACAGTGGAAGATTCCATTTCATGTCATTTTGCAACAACTTAGATCAACAGACAATTCAGGGTTTGTAGTCGCATACTAAGCAATTAAAGATTATGGATGATTTAACCAATTTTCGTGCAATATACTATTTAAAGGAAGTTCCCACTCACCCAAAGGTGTGAAAACACCTTAAAAAATGTAGCTCATCGTTGAAAATCTCGATCTCATATCAAATCCCTAGCAATTCACCTGATTGTTCTTCCTTTCAACTCAAAAACCCTAGAATTGAAGATTAGGAGAGAAAGAGTGAGAAAGGACTTGATTTGATATGATTTCAAATACAATCCGGGGAGGGATGGAATCTTTACATTTGAGAGAAGATTCACCATGAAACTATATCCAAAGAAGCTAAACTTACATGATTTCATCATTCCTCAGACCGCAAAACCCTAGGTCAGCATCTCCATCAATTTCTCCTCTCAAACCCTAACTCTCACTCGCTCTCTAGGATTTCATTTCTCTAGTTTGAATCTTGAATTATGAGATCTCCTTGTGTGTTAGGTTGACCATATAGAGCAATTGAGTTGCTTGGGTCAATTGCACATTGACCCCTCACTATACTTTCTCTTATTTTAGCTGAATTTTCTGTCATTAAAATATTATAGTAATTCATCTACTGATAAGGTCTAAACACATCCAAAAATTATGAAACTTTAACATGTTGTTTATGATTGATTTTCAGATCTCTAGTTAAAATTTTAGATCATTTAGAGTTACGAATAAATAAATAAAAATAAAACACTACACTGCTAAAAAGCACTCTGTCAGCATTTTGGTCAAAGTATAGTTCAACCGAGAACCACATTCAAAAAACACTCAAAAATTCTGAAATTCTTCTCCAACATGCATGATTGAGTTATCCATATCATATCCAAAATTCAATTAAATAATTTTTTTTAGAAAATATGAAAAATCATTTACCACACTGCTATCCTGATCAAATTCCATATTCATGTACTATCAAAACCCTAATTTTTTTCCGATTAGGGTTTACATTTCTCAAACCCTAATTCTTCAAACTAAAATCATAGTTAGAGTTTCTTCTTAGGTTTGAAACATCACAATTGATCTACTATCATTAATAAAGTGTAAACGATGTTCAATCTAATCAAGCATGTAATCATTTAGGTAAACTAGGGTTTACCACTTAATCACAAATGTGGTCATTACAATTCTCACCCCCTTAAAAAGTTTCATCCCCAAAACATAAATACACAAATAAAGTATATTCAAAGTTTATTTTAAGCTTCTGAAATCTTACTTGTCATTATATTCTTGTATTTCTTACTTTAATGTAGTTTTCAACATTAAGTCCTTCATTTCTTTTCTAATCACAAGATGTTTGAAATAGTTCTCAATGACAACAAACAAATTCTCTATGCCACAATCAATTATAGCAGAGAGAGAGAGAGAAACAACCATTTCAATATTTTTTTATACTCTTGAGGTGTTACCTCAACATTGATAATCTGATCCAACTATCTCAATTCATACGGCTCAATATGTACTATTGTTATGTATTACCTCTAAGTCACAAAAGAGAGTTCACCATGTTGTTTTGAATTTTTTTTACTATTGAGCTACTCAAATAGCAAAATAGTCTTGAGTTGGAAGACTAGATTCAACAGCAATTGTACAATACTACTCATGGCTTCCCCATTGCATCATGGATGCATAAGGTGAAGCATTACCATCACATTCCATATTATTCTCAAGTATGAACCCACACATAATTCAAGGTGTAACCATCAGGTTATAGCATACTAGGGTTTCAACAACAGTAACAAAGTACTACATTATTGTATTAGTCATTGAAGGACTATTCATACCCAATTACCATCACTTAGTTATATTAAAGCTAGGTATAACAAGCTATACCTCATTAGGGTTACATATCAATACAATATGGTTATAATCCCTTCTATTCAAATGAGTGAATAGGTAAGACTACCTTATTCAGGGTAACCCTCCATTTGTTCCATCATCATTCAACCCATATCACCATACCACAATTGTACAATACTAAGATGGATTACTGGTATGAATGACTACAACTATTGGACACCTTTAATTAACATATTGCTTGCACATGTACACTGAAATCATACGTAGAACCAATTTTACATCCCTTAATATACCTTCAACAAATTATACTTCTAAAAACAAATTCACATATTACAAAAGCCATTGTTTTCTCTTATCTCTCTCCTCATTCACTACTACTTACTTTTTGCTATTTATTTTTCTCATTTTAATCATGTAGGTTAAACATTCCTAAAATTGAAACATACAAGGTACAAATAGATTATTCATCATTCTTACTATCACTGCAGGAATTTATCTCATATCACACTGCACTCATATTGTACTTCTCCTTTTGTTCAAAACACACTTGTTACATTTCAAATTTATATCTTACTCTTTGCTCCAAATCATTTCCATATTGGATATCTACCTTTTAGATCATCTACCTTTAAACCCTGGATTACTATCAGTGCTAGTTTACTTCTCATAGTGCAAATATCATAATCTTTATAGAGATGATAGTATTCCAGGACAAATCACTAGTGACATCCCTTGAACTACTACAACTCTAAACATTCTAGGGGTTGGTCCTTATCAATAGCATGACGTTATTGTGATGTGACTTTGCTTCCTTAATTTGAAATTCAAACTTTGGATCTCACAAGTTTTACTAAAGTCTTATTTGTCTTATCAATTGAATATCCTTTCTCTTACTTGGCCATTCAGATAGATTACATTCTCAATTACCCCACTAGAGTTTCATCATCATATTGTGTGTCATTATTACATTCACTAGATGTCTCTACCACAGTGGTTATGCATCATATATGATTCATTTTCCTATCACTTCATTCCCACATTACTCTTATTAAGGAAGATATGAAAGAGAAGATGATTCTGAGACTTTAGAATTCTTATCTTCAAACATTCAATAATACATTTCTCATATGTAGGTTTAATTGATTATTAACAAGGATACTTGACTAATTAGCACTTTCTTGAATCTTGTAACCTCTTTCTTTTATAATCTATATTACTCTATTATGTTTCAAACCCTTCTTTACTTTCCATAATCCCCTTACCATATACTACTATTCCACATGTCATCTTTAACTTCTAGTTTTCTCTTATGATCATGTTGCTTCTTTTATGTGTATGATCATGTATACCATGTTGTATATATTTCCTTTTTATCCTTCTACTAATGTGCAGTTGATATTCTAAATCAATAATCTCTCTACTAGTTTCACCTCATGTTTAATACATTACATATCCTTCATTTTAAATCAAACGGCTCATGCATGGGTCAAACTTCGTTTCTCTTTCAATCAAGTTTTTCCTTTCTGAATAAAGTCTACCTTTGTATGACTTATTCATTTATTTAGCTACACTTTTGTTCTTCTTTTAGAAACTAGTTTGTTGTTCTATACAGACTTAGAATCCAAAGGCAATAAGGATGAATGTATTAAACTTTATAATAAAGTTATACATTCCATGCTCTCAATTATATCATAATCCTCATTCCTTAATCAAGCTCATCATTTCTAACATTTCTCTTCATTTCAACTAAGTTTGTTATTCTAGTCTTATGATTTAAATGTTCATCCAATTTTCTTTACTTTAACTCTTGTGAAGACTCTTCACTTCTATGTACTTATCGTATACCTAGCTCTTTTTTTCTATTTTCCCTTTGCTTTGGAGTACATAAAAACATTTTACTCGGTTATATAATCCATTCCTCATGATTGATTCTTACTATCTTGGCTCCTTACATACTATTTTCATATGTTTTCCATATTTCATATTTAGAGTTCATATAATACTAATAATTAAACTTAATCTGAACCTTATGTCATGTTCCTTTATTCCCAATTAAGGTTTTCTCATATGAGGCCCCAAAGTTGGATCTCAAATATCAGTTCCAACTAATTCTTAGCTATTCTAACCTTTCCCATATGTTTCAACATCTTAGTGTATGTACATTCTCACTATGATGTGGGTCTGATTTATCCAGAGTCTACTCTTATCATATTGTTAATAGGAGTCATTAGATCCCAGTAATGCATCTTGCCAGCTGGACCAGGCCGAACCTGTAGTCCTAAAGCCAAGACTTAGTCAAGATTAACCCACTCCTATTAATCTCAAACATGTGGAAAGAATATCCACTTAGGGTAAACTCATTCAAACATAACTTCTAGTCTACTTGATACAAAGAATATAAACAATAACTGAATCACTTCATGATACACAACAATAATAAAGAACCATATATATTCTACAAACTTATATCTGAATTCATACATATAAGACCATTTCTATTGATTTCCAATCATAGCAACAATATGAAATAGGAGCTGCATCACATTCTATTCTTATGCTCAATCCATTTATTTCTTTCTAGTCTTCTAACCCTAATATTTCTAGGGTTTCTCTCTAGCCCATCCTTCCATTGCATGCCTGGCCAGGGCATTCAGAGAAGAATAGATAGAGTAGCTTGATACTGGTCAACCTAAGTATTCAGATACTGGGCCAGGGTATCTAAATACTCAGGCCTCCCAGAGCTATAGACACATCATCTCTTATCTGCCACACTTATAACTCTAAATTTCTATCCTAATGGTCCCCGATGACTCAGCCTAAGCTCTTATACCTAGTTGTTACACCCCGATCTCACAATTACCACTAATCATGAGATTAGGGCATAAATTGAGGATTTAACGTAATACAAAGATCACCCTTACCTTTTTCTTCTTTTTCAAACTCTTTGTTTTCTAGCATTGAACCACATAAACTAACTATACAAGGAAATCTAAACATTGATTTCTCTAATCTGATTTCAATAGTAAAAATACATGTATGAACATTCATTATGTTTCTCATACTTTTAAGCACATAAGACTTGCTGATTCACATATATTGCTAAAAGAGGAATAATGTTATACATCATCATTTACAACTCTCTCTTATTTCTTTACAAGGACCTAGAGTGACAAGGACTAACTGAACTTAACTATACTCAGACTTAACTCTTGTGGCAGATCTACTCTGATGCAACGATATCTTCAGTCCACAAGTTATCCCTAAAAATTTTGAGTAGAGGGGTGAGCCTACTCGCTCAGTGAATGAGTACTTCAAAGAAATAGTCTAAAGCACTGATATAATAACAGATATACTTTTGAGCAACTAATATCAATTATAATAGCAGTAAGCTTTAAAGAGAGTGATCATTTTCAATCATAAATATGGCAGGATACTCTAAATATCAACAAGAGTAGATCAATATATGAGCATGCTTGATTGATTTCAAGAGAACTAATAATTTAGAAACATACAAAGAATAATTGTTGGGAAACTGTACTCGAATCTTTCTTAGCCTTTCTTACTTATAAGAAACTCTTTAAACCTATATGAACATATTTTAGCTTATGCCTTGAGCATATGCAGTGTACTCTACATATGAAAACTTGTAGCGAACTACGATCTCACCGTACAAGACTTAGCTTAAAACTCGGGAAGCTAAGCCTAGAACTGAATCCGGATCTGCTTGACTCGAACTGTCACGTCTGACTAAGGTGTATAAATAGTTGGCCTTTAACTGGACCTCTCCTTCTAGGCTGAGTACACAGGCGGAGGGTCTGAGATGCTCTATGGGCCTCATCTTAATACGCTCTGTGGGTACCTCTGGGTTACCACCGGAATCTCTGGTTCATGTTGGGTAACCTATCTTCTCTTAGGAGACTTCCTCAAGGGCTTCATCTCCCCGCACGCAATGTGGTTGCGTTCTTATCCCTGTATACTGGTCGCTTCCAGGGTGGATCGTTTCCTCCCTATAGTGCAGACATCCGTAGGGAATCTACGGTGTTCATGGCACCTATGTCTATTATTTTATTATTCTTGGAAAGCTATTACTATATTGTATCGCTCTCTTACTTATATTTGATTCTAGTACCTCTATGGTACCGAGTCTATTTCTTTGAAGTTTATAAATACGACATGTATGTCATCCTTAACTTGGCAGAGCAGTAATCAAAACACTGTAATATTCTGAGTAATCATCATACTATACATGCAAACAGACTAAAATTCTTAATTAAACAGAATACATGTCAACTTGGCACTTTATGTACTAGAATCATGCAACTTAACTTCTTAATACACTGATAAGATTTAATTACTTGACATATGAATAATCGTCATTAGCACCTATAAACTATTCATTTCATAGACCATCTGATAACATTTACTACAGCTGAATTGTTAAGCATCACAACATCTCATACTGAGAACATGGTAATCACAATGTTTGATTCATTAAACACCCTATCCATAGGGTTGCATGTACCTAATTCACTTATCACATGGCTCTCATAAGGATTTCATGTGACATAAACATTCACTGAATAAAGACTACTATCAACAAATCATATAAAATCAATATATGTATGAAACCTTGGAACTGAGCTGAATTTGGGTTTCCATGCCATTCACTGAGATAACATGCATCAATAATAAAATTGAATAATTAAAGTCTATCATGTAAATAAAATTTGCTCAAATGGATTTCACGGTATCTATTCACAAATATCCAATTTTCCTCGCATCTAGGGTTTCACCCTCTTTACTGAGATATCAAACAAACACTATTCACCTTAAATGAAATCCAAGATAGTATCTGACATATATGTACTATAAATTTAGATAAATAATTATTCATAACCAAGGGGATCTAAATAAACAAATTTCTCTATTTAATCATACAACAATTTCAATCATAGACAAATTCCCTATATTTTAGTTTACTCTTATAACCTCTGCGAATACTTAGGGAATTCTCATTAGGATGTATTGTATACATTTATAATATGATTTTATCATCTATAATTCATCCAAATAGTGGAAGATTCCATTTCATGTCATTTTGCAACAACTTAGATCAACAGACAGTTCAGGGTTTGTAGTTGCATACTAAGAAATTAAAGATTATGGATGATTTAACCAATTTTCATGCAATATACTATTTAAAGGAAGTTCCTACTCACCCTAAGGTGTGAAAACACCTTAAAAAACGTAGCTCATCCTTGAAAACTCGATATCATATCAATTCCCTAGCAATTCACGTGATTCTTCTTCCTTTCAACTCAGAAACCCTAGAATTGAATATTAGGAGAGAAAGAGTGAGAAAAGGACTTGATTTGATATGATTTCGAATCCAATCAGGGGAGGGATGGAATCTTGACATCTGAGAGAAGATTCACCATGAAACTATATCCAAAGAAGCTAAACTTACATGATTTCATCATTCCTCGGACCACAAAACCCTAGGTCAGCATCTCCATCAATTTCTCCTCTCAAACCCTAACTCTCCCTCGCTCTCTAGGATTTAGTTTCTCTAGTTTGAATCACGAATTATGATACCTCCTTGTGTTTTAGGTTGACCATATGGAGCAATTGAGCTGCTTGGGTCAATTGCACATTGACCCCTCACTATACTTTCTCTTATTTCAGCTGAATTTTTTGTCATAAAAATATTACTGTAATTCGTCTACTGATAAGGTCTAAATGCATCCAAAAATTATAAAAATTTTACATGTTATTTCTTATTACGTTTCAGATCTTCAGTTAAAATTTTAGATTATTTGGAGTTACTAATAAATAAATAAAAATAAAACACTATACTGCTAAAAAGCACTCTGTCAGCATTTTGGTCAAAGTATAGTTTGACCAAGAACCACATTCAAAAAACACTCAAAAATTATGAAACTTTTCTCCAACATGTATAATTGAGTTATACATATCATCTCCAAAATTTAATTAAATACAAAATTTGTAGAAAATATGAAAAATCATTTACCACACTACTATCTTGATCAAATTCCATATTCTTGTACTATCAAAACCCTAATTTTTTGCCGATTAGGGTTTACATTTCTCAAACCCTAATTCTTCAAACTAAAAACATAGTTAGAGTTTCTTCTAAGGTTTGAAACATCACAATTGATCTACTGTCATTAATCAAGTCTAAACAATGTTCAATCTAATCAAGCATGTAATCATTCAGGTAAACCCTAGTTTACCAATTAAGCACAAATGTGGTCATTACAATTCTCAGCCCCTTAAAAAGTTTCATCCCCAAAACATGAATACGCAAACTAAGTATATTCAAAGTATATTTTAAGCTTCTAGAATCTTACTTTTCATTATATTCTTGTATTTCATACTTGAATGCAATTTTCAACATTAAGTCCTTCATTTCTTTTCTAATCACAACATGTTTGAAATAGTTCTCAATGACAACAAACAAATTCTCTATGCTACAATCAATCATCGAAGAGAGAGAGAGAAACAACCATTTTAATATTTTCTTTTATACTCTTGAGGTGTTACCTCAACATTGATAATCCGATCCAACTATCTCAATTCATACAGCTCAATATGTACTATTGTTATGTATTACCTCTAAGTCACAAAAGAGAGTTCACCATGTTGTTTTAATTTTCTTACTGTTGAGCTACACTACAAAAAAAGTAGGCATTAACTACATTTTGTTTAGTTACATATACGTCAACTGTAGTTAAAAATTATTTTTCTTTACAATTTGTAAAAATGAAGTAAAAATTAGTGTAGTTAATAAAGAAATTAAACAATAGCTAAAAATTGATTACAATTATATTAAGTGTAACTAACTTTGTGTCGAACCAAAGGGACAACACATTGCTTTCTTTCCCTCAAATTTTAGTCGCGCTCAAATTTTTTCTAACCCGCCACTTACCTTGTTTTCAAAGTCTTAGTTGCACCTTCCATCATTGTGTTTCTCCCCAAATCAAGGGTGTTTTCCCCTTTCCATCACCCTAACTGTACAATTGCGGGAAACCTAAAGTGGGATGCGCTCATCCACATTTCCGCAATCTCTAGGTAAGCTTCTTTGTCGATGTTGTCTCCATTCCATCACTCACATCCTTCTCTTTCTCACACCCTTCCTATTTGCGTCACTGTTTGCGTGTATTTGCTAATTGGTCACCCCTTTTCCTGGTGTTCCTACCACAATGCAATATGGAGATAGATGGCTAGGAGCTAGGAGTCGCTCATATACCTCATCACCTTCTCGACCTCAGCTTCTCCGATCAATGATTGTCCTCACTTAGTAGATCGATCGTTCTCAGTGTTATCCCATCAATGTTGGTGGAAGGTGGTTAGCCCATGCGTAGAACTGTGTACTCGCACATGTCAGTGTGAATGCTCTAGGTTTGGATGTTGTTTCTGGTTTCTATACATGCATGATGAGATTTTCAAGCTCTCCTAATCTCTAGTCTGGTATCCTGGTCGTTTGACTTTACTGGCCAATTGCAGGAATCTCTTATATTGACCATTCTATTATTGCTAGAAAAGGCTTAGACTCTCTACTTCTAGATGATGGATGATTTGGTATTGACATATGCTGGCTCGAGATCATACAGATTCCTTATCAGTTATGAAGTTTTGTCCCTGTGGCGTACTTCATGTTTGTTGCTTGTACAACCCCCTCTTAAAGTATTTCTGTCTTCTGATGTGTTATGTGCTGCTAGCTTGTGGATGTTTTAAATTTGTGGCTTTGTTTTTTTGCTACTTGTGCAATCTCTTCTAAAGGTTTTATGTTTTGTACAATTGATTTTTTTGTATAGATCAATTGTTTTGAACCCGTGGGTCAATTTCTTTTGCTATTCGTTTATAGGTTTATGAAATTGTTACCTAGATGTTCATCACATGGCTCAACTTTTGAGCTCAGTGGAAATGTTGATCACATGTCTTGATCTTCTAAAATAATTATTATGAATATTCATTACTCCGACCTATTTATGAGTGCCATTCTAGCCAAAACAAGTCCTTGGAAGGTTCTCCATTTCAAGTTGTCTATGGGGAAATCCTTTATGCTCCATGCATCTATCATTTGCAGTGCAAGCCATTTTTTGTCATCTGTGTCACTAAGGATTCTTCTTCTTCATTAAAAACAACATTTACTCACATGGACAACCAACCATATGAGTTTTTACAACATTATGTTTCTATTGGTGCTATTTCACATTGGACTCTATGCTAAATACAGTTTGTGACTATCTTTGGCCTCTTTTTGACTGTATGACAAATTAGGATGCATAATGCAGCAAACATGGGCATAAAACTAGTAGAGTCGCTAATGATATATTTGAATTATTGATATTTTAATTGCATCTACATGAAAAACTAGTACAGATGTCATGAGATCTCATATGCTCCCACCTACAATTTTATTTGGCTGTTGATGATGGCATGGGCATTTGTCATGTACACTCGCTTATATCCTTGCTTACAAATTTAGGTTTTTTGGGGTAAGACATGAGGCTACACGATTGAGACAAATTATAGTTCATAGTTGTGCTACTGTTACAATTAGATTTAGAACATATGATTCCAAAATAGGTTCTCAGTTTCACATAATGGTGAATGTCAATGCGGTGTTTAAGGTTATACTTGGCCAGGCTGGTTGGTCTCACACATTACTATTTGGGTTTGAATCTCCAAAATGTGTTATGAGTGGATCATTATCCTTACCAATCACTATCCATGTCTAGATATTATCACATTCCCCATTTATCAAGTTGATCATTGTCTTGTTTCCTGTTTCTGCCAAAGTTTTCTTGAGATTGGAGTGCCAAACTTCATAATGTGCAAGCTCTATAGAAGCTAATTATAATCCCATCACTATTTTTGTAAATAGTCTTACAACTTTTCAGGTCAGCTACATTTATGTTGTTTTAAAACATGACCATTATAGTAGCTTGATTTTTCCTGACAGTTGTATCAGTGCTGCATTCGACCCATCTATCTCTTAGTTTGGTCCAACTATCCTATGTGTGTTAGATGGGTCTTCTCCTCTTCTCCTAATACATTCTTTTAAACATTGTCTATTTATTTTAGCACTTTAAGTGGATAAAATATTGTCCTTATCTGTCATTAAATTCTAGATATATCAAGTTTGACACGATGACACCTGCAATCTTATCAAACAGATGTTTGATGTTCGTTGTGCTCCTTTCTTGACTAGAAAACCCAATCTCATTGAGTTTTGAAGTTTTTTTTTATGCACAATCTTTTCTCTGGTCAGCCGTGCATGTTTCCATTTATCCCCAAAAATATTTAGAACTCTATATATGAATTATAGGTCAAACACAAGTTGTAGATTACCTGAGTTTGTGGATGCAAGTTTTCTATAACTTCGTCTATGCATTTGTGGTATTTTTTCTTCAAGATCTAGTTCCACATCAAAATTATTCTTAAGGTACTTATAATTGTGTGATGGGGTCTGTTCTTGAGAGAGATGCCTTCATAGTTTTCATGTTTGGGCTTTATTCAGGCATGATTTGATGCTTTTTTTCTTTGACATGTCTGTTTTCCAGGCATGGTTTGATGTTTTTTTTTCTTTGACATGGTTGTTGTCCTATTGATACAACATAAGAAATCTAGTGACCGAATGCCTGATTTCTCTATTGATGGTTTAACAAAGGCTTCCAAAATTTTTCATGTTTATGGATTTCCTTATAGATGTTCCTGATTTTTACCTTGGATATATTAGATAAAGTGGTTGAGCTAAGAAGTTGCATATATGCAAGACTTGAATTTGGCTTGTATCTTGAGTTTGGTTTACATGACATTTTGAAGGTTATTTTTTCCAATGGATGGTATATGCTTCTTCCAGGATTTTTTTTGTTATGCATATGCTTTGAATTTCCTTGCTTCCGGATGAGGTAGAGCCTGCTTTTTGCAGTACCTTATGCTTTGCTGCTCTTCATGAAAAAGGGACTACTGTTGGGATTGAAGACCCTCTTTTAGTGAACTTTGATGTTTCAAATCCTGGACTCCAAATCTGATATCTAGCGATAATTATGAGATGGATCTCGACTATGTACTTGAGTGTTTCCTTATGCTCTTTACTTGGAACTGCAGTTTGAGTCTTGTTTTTTGTTGTATGAGTTTCTGGGGTAAGTTGATGGGCATTGAATGTTTTTCAAAATGTTATATTTGAAGGTCACATGGCTTCAAATTTCCTAGGCTGACTGACAAGTTTATTTTCCTATTGAAGCCTTGAGTACTAATTTTTTATATTCTTCCTGGAATTGGAGGTTGATCTTTACCCCGTTGTGTTACAATTTTGTCTTGATGTTGGAAAGGGATATGTATACATGTACCCTTTTGTGGAGGTTGAGTTGCATTGAAGTTCATGAGATTATTTGTTGTTGAGGCCTTATTAATTCAATTTCTGGACCTACTAGTGCTTGGGGTATCGAGTTGGCATGCTATATACTATGCTATCAGAGATTTTGACCTTAAGAGCTTGAGTCTATATGACTTGATCCTAGAGATATTAAATCTAACAAGAACCTACTGAGCTGGTTTTCTTTCTACTGTGGAGTCAAGATTTACATTGTCATACTTTAGAAAATCTCGATTTGACAATAACATTAAGTTCACAACATGCACTTCCTATTGTAGATAACATATTTGAATAATTTTACTTTAGAGAGTAGCCTAATTGTAAGGGCTAGGCTGCCAATGTTCTCTAAAATCATGTCAATGCAATGGGCAATGCCAAGGGTCTAGTAGACTGATGATTTTTTTTTTCATCACGTTCCTCCTAGCCCTTTGTAATGGTCCATTGTCTATAACTAAACTGTAGTTGGTGTTGTGGACAACTTCAAATGAAATGTGGTTCTATCTTCATGGATACCTTCAAATGACAGTAAAATTTTGATTTTTGCAGGTGCATGGCAAAGTAATACTAAAAGCACCCTCTGAATCATATGAAGAAGCAAAGACTCTTGTTGTTGAATGCTTCTCTAAAGCTTTCCATGGCATTAAAGACTTTCTGCTGGTGCTTAGTGTGCACAAAGTTGGTCTTCTACTAAGTGATAGTGCTACAGGTGAACCAGAAGTTATCGTCATTATTGCTGCCAATGCTTTGGTGCTTCTATGGTCTCTTGGCAAGTCTCAAGATAAGTCATTGAAAGATGGTAAAAGTTTCATTGATAAACACTCAATTCCAATTTTATAGTTCCTAAAGTACATTTTGCCTAGTTCTCCTATGGATGGTATCTAATTATTGTAATTAATTATATGGTCTTACATTGCACATATATATGGTCAAACTGCTTTTGTAGCTGAGCAGCTGGATGGGTAGGGGAAACGGCTTGAAAATTTATGATAGAATGTTAAATACATCTAGCTCTAGTGCTTAGGATTCTACCTACCTATGGAACCCATTCTCTAGATTTTAACAATGTTAGCAGTTAAGATATTGATTATTGTGACAACTCACATGCTAGATATTATTGCTCAACGTGCATATCTCAATATGTTGATATTATTACTTTAGTTCCTACACCTGCTTTGTACCTACCTTTGATGTTGCAGACTTGTAAACCATAAAGGAGTGCTTCATTTGAGAGATTGAGAGGAATGGAATAACTTATATAAACCAACTCTACTAGTTATTCGTTTCCCCTTTTGAGACTTGGTCTTGTCTGTGCAAGCTGGAGCATGAAAGTTGAGTAATGTATTCTGGGTTTGGGTATGTATCCCCTTAGTTATTTGAAGTCATTCTATGATGTTCTCTTCTATAAATATCATTAGTTTGTAATGCACTCTGTAAAATGCAGTAATGTGACCCTGTTCCCCTACCAAGTACTACCAAGCATTACCAAGAACGTCATGTTGATGCACACTTTATGCTCCTCTTATTTAGATGTGTGCTTTAATTAGTTAGTTGATGTCATGTAGATTAATTTTGTGGGTCAATATCCTTACTTTAATGGAAATATACCCTACACTTCATTCAGGATTAGAAACAAATTTGAACTTTTCTTAGATTAAAGTATACTACATAGAGATTCAAAAGGTTAATTGTTTCAAAACTTTGTAATTAGACTTATAAAACTTTTTACACGACCATCAAGGGGATTAGATGTTTTGTAGGAATCAAACACCCATTTTATTTTAGTGTTGCTTCTTTTAGGTATAGTTCACATTCTGAACGTTGATCTATTCGTTAAGTATATTTGTCATAATGAAAACACTTCCCCACTTTCAACTGAGCCACATGAGCAAGCAAGTCGAATGCACACTATTGTCATATTTTGTAGCTAAATATACACATTTTAGAACTGATATATGGTGATTCTTGAGAATTGGTTGCAGGCTCTAACTATATAAAATAAGCTCCTTTGGAAATTTTATCTTAAAAGGATTCCCACTCATGATATTCTTAAGAACTTTGGGTTCGTTATGACATATGCTTGTTGTTTGTGCAGGCATGAGGAAGAAAATCTGGAGCATCAATTTTTCTCTTGTGATTATGCTTTAAAGATTTGGGAGCTCTTTGAAAAGGATTACATTATTTCCCCATATCCTTCTCATATAACATTTCCATTAGTTTGAGTGAACCTAGGATTTTTCCTTGTTTCATCCTATATGGGATTTGGCTACAAAGGAATGACATATTGTCTAATGATAGGAAAAGAGATAGTAACAAGATTTGGTTGTATACATGTAAATCTTATAGGGACTTTAGTTCTTGAAAGGTCTCTGTATTTGAAGTTGGTTTGTTTGAAGGTTTATATCATTTTTTCTCCCCCCCTGAGTTCTAAAGGTTTAGTCTCTTGTTATCCTCCTGTCATCTCAATTTTTTGGGGATTCTTTACTTGTTTTGTTGGTCTGGAGACTTGTTCCCTAGCTACATTTTTGTTTGGTCATGTGTGAAGTTCTCTATTCTACTGCTAAGTCTTGTGATCTGTGGGCCTGTTGGGATCAAGCTCAAGTGATTATGGGCTTATCTAGATCCGATATATTTTTTAGAGTTATTTGATATATGTTTTGTTGCACTCCTCCATTTCAACCATCCTGTAGTGATCCGGTGAAATGGAGGAGTGCAACTGGAGTTTTATGCGATCAGAAGATCCCTCTCAGGTTAAAAACTTAGTTTTATAGAACAGCTATACGACCAGCCATGCTCTATGGGAGTGAATGTTGGGCGGTGAAGAAACAAGGTCTCAACAAGATGAACGTGGCCGAAATGCGTATGCTGAGATGGATGTGTGGGAAGACAAGAAAAGATCGTTTGAGAAATGACTATATCAGGAATAAAGTGGGGGTGGCGAGCATTGAGGACAAGTTGCGTGAGGGCCGACTCAGATGGTACGGACATGTGCAACGCAGACCTACTAGTGCGCCTATACGAAGCAATGCTATTGAGCCAAACACTATAAATAGAAGAAGAGGAAGGCCTAAATTAACATGGGATGAACTTATAAAGAGAGATTTTGAATCTCTACATCTCAATCAGAATATGACCCATGATAGAGCTGAATGGAAACGAAGGATCCATGTAGCCGACCCCAACATAGTTGGGATTGAGGCTTAGATGATGATGATGATGATGATTTGATATATGTTTTCTTGAGCTCTTGCTATTCCTCTACTTATTTTTCTTGATAATTAGTTACACGAAGATGAAGAGCTCACGGGTGTTGTAAGTTTGATCTGAAGTTTTATTTGAGCTGCAGATTCTGTGTTTAAGCAGTTGATTTTATTAAAGATGAGTTTTATATTGATGTTTTCTTGTGTTGACTATGGTTTCTTGTTTATCACCCTGATGTTGACCCTGATGACTGTGTTTTCGTGGTTATTACCATAGGGACTAGTTTGGCTGCTAACTTGTTAAATCCTAGTAGTTTGATAGATGGCACAAGTGTTTTAAGGTGTTGAGGGAGGCTAGCTACACAGAATTTGCTGATTGCACTGTTAATCCGTAGGGAAGAAAGGCGAAATGTGACAGAAGATGCTGGCGTTCTCAATATTTTCGGTACTGGCGTGACTGGAAAAAATCGTCTGTAACCATTGCACCTATTCTAGAACGGTAGTTACTAGTTTGGCATATAACGTGACAGACTATCAGTTACTATATTAATTACCAGGATTTATGAAGTTGGCGGCCAAAGTAGGCCTAGTTGTTTTTTCCTATCTTCTATATGCTTTGAGAGTTCTGTTATATATTTTTGACCTGAGTTGAAGGCGGATAGTTAAGAGGTTGAATGTTTCCTTTGTAGTTCCCTTGGTATGGGTGTGATCATGGTTCTGTCTGGGTCCACGTTCTTATGATATGGGAGATGATGGGTTGTTTTTTGGATATGATATAAAGTACTTATGTTCAAGAGTTGGAAAATTCTTCTGTGTGTTCCGTATTGAGATGTTCTTGTATATGTTTTTGAATTTGGTTTTCTTTTTTCTGGTGATTATGAGCTTGTAGGTAGTGGTTCTTTTTGCATGATGATCTTTCTTACTGGTTTTGAGATGAATATCTGTTGGACCTTCTTAACTGAGGGTTTGAGCTCAGTCAAAGCTGGTTATGGATAATTACCTATGCTAAATGCTCTAGTCATGATCTTGGGTTTGGCATTAGTTACATTTTTTGGTCCTTACTGTTCTGGAGATGAGGGTCATATTTTGACTATTTTTTTTTCTTTTTTAGAAGACTACTAAGGCAAAAATGATCTAAACCAGGTAATTACATCTAGTACAACCCTCGTTTTGCATTTTATTTTATTGAACTATACAAGTACCGTCATCCCTTTTTTCATTATCTCTCATGAACTATCAGTAGCATCGTCACCAGCTTTGGTGACATCCCCCGTCCCTCTAACAGCAAACAACTTTAAAGGGTGGAAAGAGATATGAAAGACAAATGGGAAAAGAAGAGGAGGTGACAATAGAGTAAAAAAGGAGGGTGATAATTGAAGGTCGGGGATAGGGGAGAGAGTTGGAAAGTTGGAAACATGCATCATTAATTTGTTGTTAAATAAAGGTGAATTGGTGATCAGGAAATTGTTGATAGCTTATTTATATGTTTATGCTAAATATCTTGTGGGTCATACATTAAGTCTTGTTAGTCTCATCAATAAGTCATGTATTGCACTGATCTATTTAAATACAGTAGACTATTTTATGTTTTCATTCAGTTGAGATTTTTCATGATGAAACTTTGCTGAAGGTTGAGAAATCATTGTCTGCTACTTCTAATCACCATACAGGTCTGTTGTACTGCTACTGAATTATGATTCTTCTACATCCTCCTCTTTTTTGAATCAAAATTCATCATTTCCAAGGAGCAGCAACTAAATCAATGAAGTGATTACTCCTATTCTGCTTTGCTAAATCACATGTGAACTGAATATTTGTAAACTTGGGCCTAAGACTATCAATCTCTTTGTGTATAGCCAAGCCATATAAGGACTTTTTCTAATGCACTATTAGTTTGTGATACAGTTTGTGAGGTAGTTAGTGAGTATTTTATGTCATGTTCTTCTCCACTCCTCAATGTCCCTCTGTTTTCAATGACTATGTGGGCGTATCTGCTTGCTTAATTAGAGTGGCTTGAAATATATGCAAGTTATTATCTGCTATAGTCCCTACATTTTTAGATTGGGGATCATGGGATTATAAAGGAATCATACTGAATTGTATTGAAGTACATGATTTCTTGAGTAATTTTCTTCTTCTTTTGAGTTCTGCATTGTAATATCATTTCTTACTGACTCTGGCACTTAGTGACAACTTTTTTGGACCTATAGAGTTTTAGATTTCCAAGTCAGATAGCCAGCACTGAAAGGTTGGATTCTGGAGAGACTTCAACTAAAACACAACCTCCTGGTGCTTGGTCTAGAATCACCCAAACCCCTAGGTAGTGTTGGCTATGATGCTATAAGCTTATAATCAAAATAATTGACCTTGCTATATTATTTTTGCATTTGTATACAGTCATTTTCCTGTTGCTGACCTGCATGTTGTCTAATTGACAGTGAACATTCTTGATGAACAATTTTATCATTATTATGTTGTAGACAAGAATTGGAAGACTACCAGGTACATCTGATCATGTCCATCCAGCTATATAGTAGTAGAGTCAATCAGATCTGGGCAGTAAACAGAACTCACTGTCAGCTAAATATTGCAAGTGATAGACATATTTTTCTTTTTCCTAGACACAGGATATATCATGTTGTTCATGGACACCACATTTAAAAAGGGGTTGGAGCACTAATGTCATTGTGGGTGAGAATGAAACTAGAGAGATCATGTTTAAGACTGCAAGTATCAAAGCTATTCACTCAACATTATAAGCTGAAATAGTGGCAATCATAGATGCTTTGAAATATGCATGGAATCAAGGCATAAAGAAGATATAGATACAGTCAGATAGTAGAAAAGCATGTGATTGGGTTAATAAAGACATCAGCGGCTGGCCTATCATGTCTAAATGGCGTGAAGATTTTATTAAGCAGAAATCTCTGAATTGGGATTGGAACATGATGCACATAAGAAGTCAAGACAATGGAGAGGCTGACATACTAGCCAAAACTACCCTAACGCCGATAGGTCTCCCCCATGTTCTGATAGCACTTTTAATCGCTCAGGTATTGTCAACTCTATCTCTGTAATGAGCCATCATACTTATGATCCTCATAGTTGGGGTTTCTAATTGGCTTGTTGCTTGTTATAAGCATGAGTCAATATGTTTTGCATTCTTAGGCTATCCAAAATTTCTGGCTTGCTTGTCTTTTGTTTTCTATCAGGATATTCTGGCTGAATGGTCCTCATGAGGTATCTAGCTGATCTTTTTCCTATAGTTCCATGTCGCAGGCTTATGGTTCTTGGTTTTTCTCTTCGAGATGAACTTATTAATTGTCTAAGCTGAGACATGATAATATGTTGGGAGTGTTCTACAATTCTGGAACTTATTGAACATTCGATAAGGCAGAAAGAGTTGGTAGACTAGGGTATGTACTTGCCTTGTATATGATGATGTTGCTTCGTGAGTTTGCGCACTGCTAAAATCACCAAATTTCGAATGAGTTCATTCATTTTGCTTTGTTTATGACCCTATTTTCTTTAGGGATGTATCTGTTCTAGTGATGAATAACTACACAGGTGATGAATAAGATTTGGCCTATAATAGGTGGTTGGTGAGTATGCATATCTTTTGGCAAGTATGTGTATCCAGTATAGATGACTTCCACTTAATGTTTGGTCTCTAACTACTCATGTCTACTAATTTGAACTAATTGCAATAGAAGAATCTATGTGGGCTAGAGCAATGAGAGCTGCAAGGAGTAAAGGTTCAGGTGGTTTTTGTCATCCTGATGCTCACTTGAATGTGTTTAGCGTCAAGTTTAACGCATGCATCATTATATCTTATTTCCCCTATTGAGCAGTTAAGTCCAATGACGATAAAACCAGTGTTAAGTGATCATTGAATCCAAGAGAGGATAGCTTCTCTCATGCGTTTAGAGTTTCCCTATTATCAAGATCATAGTAGGAACATTTCTTTTTTTAATTTAAATTCCATGTAATCTGACTTCTTCACCCAAGACTTCATCTTATCCCTTTACTCTACTTGCATTTGTCCCTCTCTATTTTATATTGCTTATGTTGAGGATCCTTATCTTTCTGTAGAAGGTTTTGGGTTGATGTGTACATCTAAATATTCAGTAGAAATCTAGGTGGGTTTTGTGAGTAGTACGGCCGTGGTAGGTCACCACGGTCGTGGTAGGTAGGGTAGACCACAGCCGTGGTAGATGGGTAGGGTCGTGGGTTTATTCCATCAAAGTTAATAGGGTTTTGGTCGATTTTGGGATGAAATGGCCATGGTTGTGGTGATCAACATGACCGTGGTGGTGTCAGGGTGCCACAGCTATGGTGGCTAGCACAGCCGTGGTGGGCTGGGTGAAGTTGGCCGTGGTGATGCTGCACAGCCGTTCTGGTCTGTTGTAGCACAGCCATTTTGTGGTGCACGGCTGTGGTGGTTGTCACTGGCATGGTCATTCTATTCTGCACGGTCGTGCTACTCTCTGCTTGAATTGGAGGTTGTTCTTTTGATTTGTAAGTGACCTAGCACAGACGTTTTGTGGTACCATGGTCATGCTGGGTCCTGGAATAGCACTTTGACTGTGTTTTTTGGATTTTCTTGGACATCTTTGCTTCAAATGATCTTTGGCCACTAGGGGTAGGTTG
The DNA here is from genome assembly GCA_963693085.1 of Alisma plantago-aquatica. Taxonomy (NCBI): domain Eukaryota; kingdom Viridiplantae; phylum Streptophyta; class Magnoliopsida; order Alismatales; family Alismataceae; genus Alisma; species Alisma plantago-aquatica. Next base: position 420,977,831 of record OY856412.1, read on the forward strand.
AGGGAGCCTCAGACTTCACTTTAGGTCTCTCCAAGGGTAGAGGAACCCTAGGATCACTCCTTCTCTCTCTCTTCCATAAAGTGTGGTCTCAAATTTAGCTTTTACTAGAAATCGATAATGGATTTTTTTATTGTAACTGTGAGTTGTGCCAGCACTTAACTTGGCCGCATTCATCTCTGTTGGGTAGAGTTTTTACACTGTCATTGCTGAAACACTACCTATTCATTGCTTTTCATGTCCTCTTTAATGTAGCAATGGTTGGTTGCACAGTCTCTTCATTGAAGAGAGTACATTATTCTTTGCTATGCTTTTCATGAATAAAGGGGGTTGCAGTTGGGATTGAAGAGACTAGTCATTCATTATGGTATATTTACATGCAATGTTGAGTAGATGAACTTAAATTCCATCATAGTTCTCTCTGGGGTATGACTTTGTATAGTTTATAGCTGAATAATACATAATACCAAACTATTTGATTGTTGAATTGAAGCTTATTTTGTATCTTTCAGTGTGCTTTGCTCAAAGGGAAATATAATGCATTGTATGCTTTGAAGTTGTTGTTGATTCTTTGTGAATATCAAAGGCTTATAGAGAAACTTCTACAATAAAGGGAGGCGGCCAGAAAAGGATAATACAAGTGGTGGAATAAATATAAAAAAAAATCAAGATACAAGAAGATGTGCATGATCATGTGGCATATAGAGTCTGCAGTGAATAGATGTAGTCAGAAGAACATATTGTATACATGTGTCTTTTTCCCATGCATATTGTAAAATAGGGGCCAGGTTAATGTCCTCCCCATGTGTACTCATTTTTCAAATGTAAATAAAAGTATCATTTTTGACATTGTAAGCATAACTCAACCTTGATTAACATTCATATGTTTTCTTATTGAAAACCCCTCTATATTGGCAAGCAACTAACTGGATACATAATGTCTCTCACTACATATGTATGTATAGTACATGGTGTCTTTCACTACACACTATCTATAATTACATGTGTAGCAAGTGCTAATTTTTGCTATACATGAACTACAAATACAATTGTAACCAATGCCATCTCTCCCTACATATTATAGGTACAAATTGAATTGTAGTCATACATTTGGATATAATGGAAACTACATTTTTATGTGTAAGGACATTTTTACCTACAATTAGGGTTACATATGAATTTGTAGCCAGAGGCATAACTAACTACACGTTTGAAAAATGTAGCCTAAACAATTAGCTACACAGGTATTAGCTATATATTATAAATGTAAGGATAATTGTAGCCAAAGCTTTTGGCTACAAATTTTGGGGTTTTCGCTATAATTTTTTGTAGTTAAAGATCATATTTTTCATAGTGCTACTCAAATAGAAAAATAGTCTTGAGTTGGAAGACTAGATTCAATAACAATTATACAATACTACTCGTGGCATCCCCATTGCATCATGGATGCATAAGGTGAAGCATTACCATCACATTACATATTATTCTCAAGTATGAACCCACACAAAATTCAAGGTGTAACCATCGGGTTATCGCATACTAGGGTTTCAACAATAGTAACAAAGTACTCCATTATTGTATTAGTCATTGAAGGATTATTCATACCCAATTACCATCACTTAGTTATATTAACAATAGGTATAACAAGCTATACCTCATCAGGGTTACATATCAATACAATGTAGTTATCATCCCTTCTATTCATATGAGTGAATAGGTAAGACTACCTTATTCAGGGTAACCCTCCATTTGTTCCATCATCATTCAACCCATATCATCATACCACAATTGTACAATACTAAGATGGATTACTGGTATGAATGACTACAACTATCGGACACCTTTAATTAACATATTGCTTTCACATGTACACTGAAATCATACGTAGAACCAATTTTACATCCCTTAATATACCTTCAACAAATTATACTTCTAAAAAAAATTCACTTATTACTAAAAGTCATTGTTTTGTCGTATCTCTCTCCTCATTCACTACTACTTACTTTTTGCTATTTATTCTTCTCATTTTAATCATGTAGATTAAACATTCCTAAAATTGAAACATACAAGGTACAAATAGATTATTCATCATTCTTGCTATCACTGCAAAAATTTATCTCATATCGCACTTCATTCATATTGTATTTTTTCTTTTGTTCGAAACACACTTGTTACATTTCAAATTTATATCTTAATCTTTGCTCCAAACCATTTCCATATTGTTTATCTACCTTTTAGATTAGCTACCTTTAAACCATGGATTATTATCAGTGCTTGTTTACTTATGATAGTGCAAATCTCGTAATCTTATTTTATAGAGATGCTAGTATTCCAGGCCAAATCACTAGTGACATCCCTTGAACTACTACAACTCTAAACATTCTAGGGTTTGGTCCTTATCAATAGCATGATGTTATTGTGATGTGACTTTGTTTCCTTAATTTGAAATTCAAACTTTAGATCTCACAAGTTTTACTAAAGTCTTCTTTATCTTATCAATTGAATTTCCTTTCTCTTACTTGGCCATTTAGATAGATTACATTCTCAATTAACCCATTAGAGTTTCATCATAATATTGTGTGTCATTATTACATTCAATACATGTCTCTACCACGGTGGTTATGCATCATATATGATTCATTTTCCTATCACTTCATTCCCACATTGCTCTTATTAAGGAAGATATGAAAGAGAAGATGATTCTAAGACTTTGGAATTCTTATCTTCAAACATTCAATAATACATTTCTCATATGTAGGTTTAATTAATTATCAACAATGATACTTGACTAATTAGCACTTTCTTGAATCTCGCAACCTCTTTCTTTTATAATCTATATTACTCTATTATGTTTCAAACCCTTCTTTACTTTCCATAATTCCCCTACCATATACTACTATTCCACATGTCATCTTTAACTTCTAGTTTTCTCTTATGATCATGTTGCTTCTTTTATGTTTATGATCATGTATACCATGTTGCATATATTTCCTTTTTATCCTTCTACTAGTGAAGTTGATATTCTAAATCAATAATCTCTCTACTAGTTTCACCTCATGTTTAATACATTACATATCCTTCATTTTAAATCAAACGACTCATGCATGGGTCAAACTTAGTTTCTCTTTCAATCAAGTTTTTCCTTTCTGAATATAGTCTACCTTTGTATGACTTATTCATTTATTTAGCTACACTTTTGTTCTTCTTTTAGAAACTAGTTTGTTGTTCTATAGAGACTTAGAATCCAAAGGCAGCAAGGATGAATGTATTAAACTTTATAATAAAGGTATACATTCCATGCTCTCAATTATATCATAATCCTCATTCCTTAATCAAGCTCATCATTTCTAACATTTCTCTTTGTTTCAACTAAGTTTGTTATTCTAGTCTTATGATTTACATGTTCATCCAATTCTCTTTACTTTAACACTTCTGAAGACTCTTAACTTCTATGTACTTATTGTATACTTAGCTATTTTCTTCTATTTTCCCTTTGCTTTGGAGTAAATAAAAACATTGTACTCGGTTATATAATCCATTCCTCATGATTGATTTTTACTATCTTGGACCCTTACATACTTTTCTCATATCTTTTCCAAATTTCATATTTAGAGTTCATATAATACTAATAATTAAACTTAATCTGAGTCTTATGTCGTGTTCCTTTTTTCCCAATTAAGGGTTTCTCATATGAGGCCCCAAAGTTGGATTTCAAATATCAGTTCCAACTGATTCTTAGCTATTCTAATATTTCCCATATGTTTCAACATTTTAGTGTATGTACATTGTCACTATGATGTGAGTCTAATTTATCCAGAGTCTACTCTTATCATATTGTTAATAGGAGTCATTAGATCCCAGTAACGCATCCTGCCAGCCGAACCAGGCCGAACATACAGTCCTGAAGCCAAGAGCTACTCAAGATTAACCAACTCCTATTAATCTCAAACATGTGGAAAGAGTATCCACTTAGGGAAAACTCATTCAAACATAACTTCTAGTCTACTTGAAACAAATAATATAAACAATAACTGAATCACTTCATGATACACAACAATAATAAAGAACCATATATATTCTAAAAACTAAAAAATCTAAATTCATACATATAAGAGCATTTCTATTGATTTCCAATCATAGCAACAATATGAAACAAGAGTTGCATCACATTCTATTCTTATGCTCAATCCATTTATTTCTTTCTAGTCTTCTAACCCTAATATTTCTAGGGTTTCTCTCTAGCCCATCCTTCCACTGCATGCCTGGCCAGGGCATTCAGAGAAGAATAGATATAGTAGCTTGATATAGGTCAACCTAAGTATTCAGATATCGAGCCAGGGTATCTAAATACTCAGACCTCCCAGAGCTATAAACACATTGTCTCCTATCTGCCACACTTATAACTCTAACTTTCTATCCTAATGGTCCCTAACGACTCAACCTAAGCTCTGATACCAAGTTGTTACACCCTGATCTCACAATTATCACTAATCATGAGATTAGGGTATAAATTGAGGATTTAACGTAATACAAAGATCACCCTTAACTTTTTCTTCTTTTTCAAACTCTTTATTTTCTCACATTGAACCACATAAAGTAACTATACAAGGGAATCTAACCATTGATTTGTCTAATCTGATTTCAACAGTAAAAATATATGTATGAACATTCATTATGTATCTCATACTTTTAAGCACATAAGACTTGCTGATTCGCATATATTGCTAAAAGAGGAATAATTTTATACATCATCATTTACAACTCTCTCTTATTTCTTTACAAGTACCTAGAGTGATAAGGACTGACTGAACTTAACTATACTCAAACTTAACTCTTGTGACAAATCTACTCTGATGCAACGATATCTTCAGTCTACGAGTTATCCCTAAAACTTTTGAGTAGAGGGATGAGCCTACTCGCTCAGTGAATGTGTACTTCAAAGAAATAGTCTAAAGCACTGATATAATTACAGATATACTTTTGAACAACTAATATCAATTATAACAATAGTAAGCTTTAAAGAGACTGATCATTGACAATCATAAATATGATAGGATACTCTAAATATCAACAAGAGTAAATCAATATATGAGCATGCTTAATTAATTTCAAGAGAATTAATAATTTAAAAACATATAAAGAATAATTGCTGGGAAAATGTACTTGAATCTTTCTTAGCCTTTCTTACTTATAAGAAACCTATATGAACATATTTTAGCTTATGCCCTGATCATATGCAGTGTACTCTACATATGAAGACTCATAGCGAACTACGATCTCATTGTACAAGACTTAGCTTAAAACCCAGGAAGCTAAGCCTAGAACTGAATCTGGGTCTGCTTGACTCGAACCGTCATGTCTGATTAAGGAAGCTAAATAGCTGGCCTTTAACTGGACCTCTCCTTCTAGGCTGAGTACACAGGCAGATGGTCTGAGGCGCTCTGTGGGCCTCATCTTGGTACACTCTGTGGGTGCCTCTGGGTTACCACCAGAATCTCCAGTTCATGTTGGGTAACCTATCTTCTCTTAGGAGACTTTCTCAAGGGCTTCGTCTCCCCACACTCTCTGTGGGTGCGTTCCGATCCCCGTACACTGGTCGCTGCCAGGGTGGATCGTTTCCTCCCTACAGTGCAGACATCAGTAGGGAATCTAAAGTGTTCAGGGCACCTATGTCTATTATTTTATTATTCTTGGAAAGCTCTTACTATATTGTATCTCTCTCTTACTTATATTTGACTCTGATATCTCTATGGTACCGAGTCTATTTATCTAAAGTTTATAAATACGACATGTATGTCATCCTTAACTTGGCAGAGCAGTAATCAAAACATTGTAATATTCTGAGTAATCATCATACTATACATACATACAGACTAAAATTTTTAATTAAATAGAATACATGTCAACTTGGCACTTTATGCACTAGAATCATGCAATCTAACTTCTTAATACACTGATAAGAGTTAATTACTTGACATATGAATAATCGTCATTAGAACCTATAAACTATTCGTTTCATAGACCATCTGATAACATTTACCACAACTAAACTATTAAGTATCACCACATCTCATACTGAGAACATGGTAATCACAATGTTTGATTCATTAAACACCCTATCCTTAGAGTTTCATTTACCTCATTAACTTATCACACGGCTCTCATAAGGATTTCAAGCGACATAAACATTCACTGAATAAAGACTACTATCAACAAATCATATAAAATCAATATATGTAGGAAACCTTAGAACTAAGATGAATTTGGGTTTCCATGCCATTCACTGAGATAACATGCATCAATAATAAAATTTAATAATTAAAGTTTATCATGTCAAGAAAATCCGTTCAAATGGATTTCACGATATCTCTTCACAAATGTCCAACTTTCCTCGCATCTAGGGTTTCACCCTCTTTACTAAGATATCAAACAAACACTATTCGCCTCAAATGAAATCAATGATAGTATTTGACATATATGCACCATGAATTCAGATAAATAATCATTCATAACCAAGGGTATCCAGATAAACAAATTTCTCTATTTAATTATACAACAATTTCAATCATAAACAAATTCCCTATATTTCAGTTTACTCTTATAACCTCTACGAATACTTAGGGAATTCTCATTAGGATGTATTGTATACATTTCTAATATGATTTTATCATCTGAAATTCATCCAAACAGTGGAAGATTCCATTTCATGTCATTTTGCAACAACTTAGATCAACAAGCAATTCAGGGTTTGTAGTCACATACTAAGCTATTAAAGATTATGGATGATTTAACCAATTTTGTGCAATATACTATTTAAAGGAAGTTCCCACTCACCATAAGGTGTGAAAACACCTTTAAAATGTAGCTTATCCCTGAAAATCTCGATCTCATATCAAATCCCTAGCAATTCACCCGATTCTTCTCCCTTTCAACTCAGAAACCCTAGAATTGAAGATTAGGTGAGAAAGAGTGAGAAAAGGACTTGATTTGATATGATTTCGAATCCAATCAGGGGAGGGATGGAATATTGACATCTGAGAGAAGATTCACCATGAAACTATATCCAAAGAAGCTAAACTTACATGATTTCATCATTCCTCAGACCGCAAAACCCTAGGTCAGCATCTCCATCAATTTCTCCTCTCAAACCCTAACTCTCCCTCTCTCTAGGATTTCATTTCTCTATTTTGAATCAAGAATTATGAGAGATCCATGTGTGTTAGGTTTACCATATAGAGCAATTGAGCTGCTTGGGTCAATTGCACATTGACCCCTCACTATACTTTCTCTTATTTCAGCTGGATTTTCTGTCATAAAAATATTACTGTAATTCGTCTACAGATAAGGTCTAAATGCATCAAATTTTTTTTAATATTTTACATGTTGTTTATGATTGAGTTTCAGATCTACAGTTAAAATTTCAGATCATTTGGGGTTAGCAATAAATAACTAAAACTAAAACACTATGATGTTGGAAAGCACTCTGTCAACATTTTGGTCGAAGTATAATTCGACCGAGAACCAATTTCAAAGAACACTAAAAAATTCTGAAATTTTTCTCCAACATGCATTATTAATTTTTCCATATCATATCAAAAATTCAATTAAATAAAAATTTGTAGAAAATAGGAAAAATCATTTACCATACTGCTATCCTGATCAAATTCCATATTCATGTACTATCAAACCCTAATTTTTTGCCGATTAGGGTTTACATTTCTCAAACCCTAATTCTTCAAACTAAAATCATAGTTAGAGTTTCTTATTAGGTTTGAAACATCACAATTGATCTACTATCATTAATAAAGTCTAAACGATGTTCAATCTAATCAAGCATGTAATCATTCAGGTAAACCCCAGTTTACTAATTAAGCACAAATGTGGTCATTACACATAGTGTCTTTGATGAAGCTACATAAAAAATTCAGTGGCACTAACCTATGTTAATACCACAGAGATAAGGATGAAACATGATCCTTGGAAATCGACTAAATATGTTGTCACATACATTTTATCCACCTAAAGTTTGCTCATCTGGTATTCCCATTCCATCTTTGAGTTTGTTTTCAATAATAAGATCATTATCAAACTCAAATTGGGGGGTGGGATGCGAAGAGATTTATCTTATATTAATCTTATCTTTCATCCATATATCTTATTTCTCTTCTTTTTGTCTTTATATTGCATTGTAGTTATATTAGCTATTTTTGCTTTCTTATATTTACATTTTTTTAGTTTTTGCATGTATCCATGTCTATCTAGTCTAAAAAGTGGATTTGGAAAATTTCTCACATGAATCAACTGGTCTATGTATACCCTATTCTTTTAATTTTATTTTGTTCATCTAAGAGTTTGCTACATGAGGAATTGAGGGGATTAATCAAATTAGAAACATATGTGTATAAATTAACACCTAAATCTACCCTTGACTTTTTAAAGGAAGATGGTGTTTGAGTGCGGGGGAGGAGTGGTTCAGGTGGTTCGGCATGGTATCCCCTCATGAAGGGACCCGGGTTCGAAACCCAACGGTCACCTCCGAAATGGTACATGTCGCGTAGGTCGGCCAACTGTGCGCTTTAACCGGTTCCCAGGTGGGTGAGGCGCTCGGGGGCCCGAGAGTTTATGATGTCTGGGGGGGTCACAAAAGTGGCTCCTCTACAGGGGTGGTTCTCTTGTACTCCAAAAAAAAAGATGGTGTTTGAGTCCTATTAATTAGGCATTATCGTGACCTTTTATGTTAATTCAAGAATAAAATTTTGGATCACCCTCATATATTCAGGTAATAAAAAGAGATGAATCATGGTGATGAAGAGTGTGTCTTTTATTCACTTGATCTGATCCACCCTCACTATGTTTCATCACTGCCATAGACATCATACATGGTTCAAGACATTTTTTTTCTTTGATTGCATCTCATCATAATACTATACATGTAGTTTAGCCTTGCATCACATGAGTAGTTCATTCATATATGATAGTTTGCATAAAAAATTTCATGTAGTTGAATTCCTCATCTCATAATTTATATAGGTGTAAATATGTCTTTCACATTCGAATCTAGAGAGCAAGAAAGTTGTATGCATTCTTACTCCTCTAAAAGTTGTCAAATGCCTTAGCTTGCACAGAAATTCTCTAAAGATGATAGAGGGAAAAAGAGAAGAAAAAAAAAAGAAAAAATGTTAGAAAATAAAATAAAAGAAAAATATAAAGAGAATTAAAAAGGATAATAGAGAAAAAAGGGAAAAAATAAGCATCTCTCACTAGTACAAGGAATAAGATTGTAGAATTCTATGTTAAATCACCTTCCACCTCCACTCATCATTAGGATGAGGAATCTACAACATCCATCATTCCATCAAAAATAGTGGTAGTAGGACACATTCCATTTCATTCCATCCTTCATATAGTTACATTATTTTATTTTCTTACATAGATGACTTATATTATGTGTGATTTGTATTTTACATGCCACCCATTCCATCTTCCCACTATTGTACATCATAGGCCACCAAGAAAATTTATTCCCTACTTTCAATCATATTCAGGAAACTACTTCTATATTAGATGAAACTTTTAACAAAGCATTATAGATAGGGAGATCTTGTAACACACTCAGTACAACTTAGAATTTCCATGATATCTACCTACTTTGTCTTACTTATATGTTAGTAGCCTTATTTGATGTTTTATTTTTGTAATTGGTCACTTGGATAGTCGTTGCTTGCTCTATGGTTGCAGAGGAACAATTTGGGACCATTGAGTCAAGGATGATTAGAATCATTTCATTTGCATATGTGTCTCTCCTTTATTTTTTCAAGCAAACCCAAAGTAGTGTTTCTTGAGGGTGAGCAACATACAAGCTTAGAGGATTTTGATGCACATAATTTATCAACCAAAATTTGGGCTTATTTGGGAATGAACTCAAGATGATTTCTCTCATATTTTTGTGTTCTATGAACATTTTTCCTAAAATGCCTAAATAACACTTGTGCATTAATTTCATCCATTTTTACATGTATTTGGTCTGAATTGCTTTATATTATTATTTCTATAATATATTGTTGCTTTATTACAGATATGTCCAAGCACAAACCACTGAAAGTCGGTACCACCGACTTTTTCTGGTTGCACTGACATGAGAAGTAGGAGAACTGTCATACAAAGAAGAAAATATGAGAAGTGAAGAAGGAGAATCGCCAAAAGAATTCTCGGTACCATCGACCTCAGTCGGTGGAACAAAGATCAAAAGCCCTAGAACATAATAGAGTGAAGAAGTTGGTGGAATCACTACAAATAGGTGCTACTGGTATTTTTTTGACAGCTAAAATCAAAACAAGGCACATCTGACAATTCTTGGACAAGTTTTGTCCTGATTTTTCCTTTATAAACCCTAGAGGAGAAGCCACTAAAGACATCTCATTGGGGGGAGAATCTCATCTAGAGGCCATCTCATAGGTCGTCATTGTAGGAACCCGAGCCTAAGGAAAAGGAGACGAAGAGACATGGAGTAAGACACATCACAAGGAGTCATCAACGACCACGATGCCGTCAGACTTCAACATTATTCCTTTGCATCATGATACATGTTTTTCCCATACCTTTCTCTTCTTCCATCCCTTCCTCTGGATCTATGTTGAGTATGAGGGGATAAACCCCCATTTTTTAAGACTCCAAATTAGCCCGATGTTGACTCCATGTATGTTTATGTTTGATTCAATATGCCTTATTTTTTGTTGCAAATTTTAATCGATAAGTTTTTTTCCTTATTTATGTTTTATCGCCATGATTATGTGTTAGGTTGTTAACTGTTGTGGTAGTGCGATCAACAATAAGAAAGGACATAATCATCACAGTTAATAACATACAACAAAAGTGGGAAAACTTCTATGAAATATTAGTTCGAAGTTATACCTTACCACTTAACCTTTTATATTGATTATGTGAAAGCATATTAGTAATTGCACTAAAAGTATAATACACTATGAAAGTGGGTAGTACAAGCTGCAAACACTTAATCAAAGAAAGAAAGATAAGCTGACTTAGTCTAATAAAATGCATACATAGGTTGATACCATGGTGAAACTGGTTTCCTAAGAAATCTATCCATCTAATATTCCATTCACTTTACTTTTTGCACTTTCATTTCTCATTCTTAGTTATAAAAAAATTACTCAATCAACTCTTTGTAGGGCCTAGACAATCTATTTCAGTTATTAATAGTCTCTAGTAGTCCCAATTCACTTAGATTAACATTTGGGCCTCTTCAAGTGCCTTTGCTTCTTTGTAGAATGTGCTAATCGGTGGTATGATCTTTTTCTTCTCTATGTTATTATGTATAATGTCAACATATTTTTTCCACACTATGAGCTTTTTTTAATTTCTTTCAAGATGTATATATTCAACATTGGATGTAGATGTTGTTGCAACCTCCATGGTCTATATATGATATTTTTATATTGATCCAATACATTCCAAAATCGAGCAACTCAAAATACACGAGATCCCCAATGAGCAAATCGTGTATTAAGGATTATAGCTTTGTGGTCATCAATAACTTTGACACCAACCAACCACTTCTTCATTGAGAATTCGATTTCCAAGAAAGTACAACTTAATAAGCGATCTCGAACGGCCATGTACTCCAATTGTAACTAGTGTTGTTAATACAACCGGATTTGCATCATCTATGAATTTTTCAAACTTATTCATGTTATTTTGGTGATAGTGAACCGTGACCAAAGTATATGAGCATCCATAAGAGTATTTTGGTGCAATTAAAGTCAGAACCCATAAGCCAAGGAAAGTTTTTATAGTCCAAAGCTAATTCATGAAGTTTTCTGAAAAGCAAATCCATATTTGGTGTGAACTCACCACAAATCCGTGTGAAGATATGTCATCAATATTTTATAAAAGATATGAAAATACCATATTGTTTAATTTGAGTGTTCATTTAGAATTTTGATGTTGTCCCGTCCGGTCAAGATACCACTACTAAGTTCAACCGGAGTTTTTTTAGCCGAATTAGTGATAATCTTATCCCCCCTCCCGAGGATTTCAATTGTTGATCGTTGAGTGGTCGATATAGTTTTAGTTTTTTGAGTTGTTACGACTTGCACAATGATTTGTTTTAATATAAATCCTAATAGTTATGTGTCCATACCAATTATAAGTTTGCGATTTGGTGATTTATGTACCAATGGATCTCCACCGAGTGAAAAGCGGTACGTGTAAAATTTAGTTTGTGGAAATTCATAGAAATGGGATTAGATAGTGAAATTCATGGCATAAGTGGTGTGACATTGCATAAGTGGTGTGACAGAAATGTCGCTATATGCTAATCGGTCAAGTTCTTGCCCGTAAATTCAATGTCTTTAATTGCTTTTGAAGAAAAAATAACCTATGCTTTTCGTAGTGCCACCTGCTACCCAGAGCGCACGTCGTTGGTTTTTGTTTGGGTCGGGTTAGAGCTGTACATTTCTCGGTTCAAACCGGACCGGACCGGCTATTCGGTCCAGTTCGGTCTTGGATCCACTCGGCTTCCGGTCCGGTCCGCGGTCATTTATTTCTCCTGCATCCGGTCTGCGGTCATTCATGTCTCCTACATCCGGTCCTCGGTCCGGTCCGGTTCAAAACCGGTAGAAATCGGTCTGGACCGGTTGGACTGAATAATATAAAAAACTTCTTATACATATTAATTGAATCTAATATTTATGAAGGGTTGTGCGGATGTAGAGTATATTATTAATGACTCTAGAACTTATTAAAGCACAATAATATCATTATATCAATAAATCTCAATAGTCGAATTAACCATTATACTTATTATTAAAGCATCAAGTAATCATTAAATGAATTTGAATATTACATTACATTGTGATGAAGAAAAAGTGAAAGGGTGTTTCACATTGAGTTGAATTGTCGATAAATTAGTATATTATGTACTAACTATCATATAATCCAATTTTGTAATAACTGCAAGTGTTAGTTTTTGTGTGTTATAAATTTATGATTGTTGGTTTCAAACTTGTTATTATTTGTAAGTATTATATTAGTCATATTCTTAATAGTGTTATAATAGTTTACTATCTCGAGTTGAAAAAATTTATTTGTGTAACTTGGTTTGATTTACCAAATTCAAATGATATTTAATAATTTTTATAACATATTTATTTTATATTTTTTAATTAAGTCTGTATGAATATAAATTATCCGATTTGGTCTCGTCCGGTCTTGGTCCAATTCATAATTTTTTCGATCCGGTCCAGGATTAGACCGGTTTTTATTTGGTCTGGTCCTCGTTTCATGATTTTTTTATTAACCGGATCTCGCTCCTGTCCGGTCCAAGCCAGTCGAGTCCGGGTTTGGACTGATGTACAGCCCTAGGTTGGGTAAACAAAAAGTTCTCATCGTTGTGAGACTTTGTCGTCTAACCTGGAAGTCACCACGGCGGAGCGGTATGACATCATCGACAAGTGATATAGCATCGGTCTTGGGTCGTTAATGCGTGATATGGACAGCTTTCCTTGCTCGAAGGTGGACCCATGATAGCCTTGTGGCCTTATATGCGCCACGTCATATATAATTTTTCTGAGCTACTTACTTTGCGCAACTTCGGAGATGAGAATGGCTTCCAAAAACAAATAATGGTCCACGACCTAATATTCGCTCTCAAATCTGTGTCTAAGCAGAAAGGCACGAACCATGAAAATGAGCGTGTAAGGAGCCAAGTTTGGATAAGGCTTTAAACAATTCATCCATGAAATAAAATTCAGGGTGGGTATGCTAGGTCGTCTGCCCAGAAAATATATAAACCTTTTTTTCTCTTCTTCCTCTGAGTTAGTCCTCGGTCAATATGTCCATCTATCAAAATCACAAAAACGCGCTTCTACTTTTCACACCCGCTTATCCTTTTCGAGTATCCTCCATTCGTTTCGCCCTGCTTGGAATTTTCCATTATATTAAATAAAAGTCGCTATATAGATCCATTTTAAAACTCATAACAGAATCCCATGCACCACATATTTTATTTGTTATACTCTCAAATATATTGTGGAGAATGAGTGTGGTTTCATTTTGAGTTCCAAAATGGTGTCCACCTAGCACATTTTTATTAAATATTCCAAAGTCTATGAGCCCGGGATTTACTGTTACCGAATTTGTAAGGAGTAGACTGATTTTATTGTCATCCATTAACACGTGTCCCTGTCCATCGAATGGTAGGGTGGGAGTTTTGTGCATGAAATAGGTGGAGTGATCTTAAATTAGATACAGCGTGTTCTGCATTTAGGGTTAGTTTGGTTGGGTGTAGTAGGGTGCAGTTGTGTGAGTTCGCAATGTAAAAATGTACATTAAACACGCACTTTGTCATCCGGCTACACCCTACCAAACAGGCTAGTAACAGCAAATCCTAAACGAAAGTCTACAAGGTACTCTCTCCATCGCTCCGGCCATAACTGCAGTCTCCACCATCCGCTGCCCCGCTCCGATCCCAAGCGACGAACGGGGGCCATCAACCTGGTCCATCCGACGACCACAATTTTGTTGTCTAGTGCACAATCTTGTATTATCGAAGTTTAGAATATCAACAAACACTCTTCGTGTAATGACCCAGTACCTTCCGGGTTTCGAACTTGTGGCCTACTATTCAAGAAAGGTTTACCAGTTAAGCTACCGATTAAGTTCAATTTTTATAATGTGTCCCTAACATATACTTAAGAACGAATCAAAATCTTGTGAAACTTACTTGTCAAAGGCTGGTATCGGTGTGTTTGACTAGAAATGAGATAGAGTATTATCTTTGTATTTTCTTTCTATATTTGTCAAAGGTTCAACAGAGGCTACGGCTACATATTCCACCCCAAATCCTAACCCCGACCCATCCCTCATTCAACCTTGACCAGAGATGGTAATCTATGAATAACTTCTTACTTCGAATTTATAAACTCTATAAAAATAACTATCACGACAAATTGGCGTTGGTTTGCTCGACGAGAGTTATGAAATCATGCAAAAAAATTATTAATCCAACAAAAGAAATGGTCGTTTTCTTTAATTATATTCTTATTACATTTATACGTATACTATTCTAGTACATGTATGATACTCCTAACATTTTAGGCCAAAAAGAAAATGTGAAATTCCAAAAAATATGTGTTCAACTAATCACCTACCATTTAATATATTTATCTACTCTTTTAAATTCTTTCCAAGACTTCCCTCTAATTACACTTTGGATTTTAACCTACACACTACATCCCACTTAATAAAACATTCCCTCATATTTGTGTCTATCGTACTCCAAATCTATAACAACCTTTTTCGCACAAATAGAGAGATAGCATCCCCCAAATTGCACCACCCCCTCATCCAAATAACGCCACCCCTCATCAACCACCCACATCTTCATCATCTTCATTCCTCACCTACATTTTTCATTATTGCAAGTGGTCCTATTTTAGTGATTGTTTGACATTAAAACTCCACTTTCTTGGCATACTATTAGCTCAGATTTTGAAAGGTGACAATATTGTACATTGGAGGAAGGTATTGGTTCTACCAACATTTAGTGAAGACATAATACTAGTAGTTCAAATATTATTTTTCAAAATGATATAACAACTGGTTATGCTTGTTTAATTATGAATATGCGGTATGTTTGATTTTCACATTGTAAGGGAATGTTGAAAAGAAATAAGTTAATAGCCAATACGGAAAACTAGTCATTTCATTGGGCCTGAGACATTTGCAAGGAAACATCAAGATTTTGTGAGTATACCTTAAGTATGTGTATATATTTTTCATAGGTATCTTATTATGGATAATTCACTAAAATGGTCTTGCTGAGAGATACAAGTTGGATCAAGATTTGTTACATACTACTTACACTAGTAGTTTAAATAGTGTGTGGTGTAAAAGAACTCACGATGTCTCATAAGGGAGGGGTGATCCGGCAGCACGAGTGGAAGGGACTCCCCGACTAGGATAGGTCGTCGGATCCTGACGACACTGCTTCATTCAAGGATGTCGAGATATCGAAGGCTGAGGCGGTGATCCTGCCGAAACAAAATCTAGTAACACGAGCCAGAACCAGGGAAGTGTAGGATCAATGGGCTGTAGAAGGGGGTTGAATAGAGCTAAAACACTTAAACCAAATTCATTAGACCTTCAAATTACATCAAGAGATAAGATTGCAAATATGGAATTTGAGTGTGACCAAATATACATAGCAAAATGAGAGAGATTGAGTAAGATCAAGAACAAGCTATTTATAGTGGCTCCAAACTCCAAACTAGGAGAGTGTACATCCACTACCTAGAGAGATCAACCTATAGGATTTTGCAACCATTGCACCTTTCTTATATTCCATTATAAGATATATAATAAGACATTCCTTTTCCAGGGCAAGGATACCTAGCCTTCCTTTTGAGGATCAAAGGAGCCAATAACCTTACAAGGACTTACCTATCCTAGAACAAGAGTCTTCAACCTCTACAAGGTCTTACCCACTTTTAAAACGAGCTAGACACTTTCACCAAGGAACTCTCCTCTTGCAACAAGTCTTCCTCCTTGAAGGAATTACCCACTCTTCTCTTAGATCTTCAGCTTTCAACTTTACCTTCACCAAGGAGAAGCTTTCACCTTCATAGATTGAGAGAAATGATTGGAAGGAGGAAGATTGAGAGCTTCACAAGGAGTACAATGAAGTAGCTCTCTCATAAATAACCTATCTCACTCGAATTAATGTTGATCTATAGTAATCTAGAGAGAAAAAGGGGCTCTTAGTAGACAAAACCACTCAACTATAGCTAGGAGCATAAGAAGAAAACCTGGGATGAAGCCCAAGGGTCCCTATTTATAGTTGGGGGTATTTACCAGCCATTAGAAGCACTTGGGAATGAATTCTAGTCGTTTAGGGTGTTTTAATGGATCTATTTTTGAGTTTTGAAACACTCCAACGACTAGAAACACTTTTTCTACACATTCCATACAATGCAGTCGGTAGAGTTTCAATAAATGTAACTCACTCGATAGCACTATTGACAAAGAAAATTTGAGTTGTCAGTCGAGTTTATCCTAGATGAAACTCGGTCGATCGCTTAGATTTGATTTTCCTGTGTATAGGTGTCAGTCAAGTTTGTCCTAGGAAAACTCATCTGACCCTGGAAATTCCCAAAATCCATAAAGGGTGTCGGTCAAGTTTATCAAAGATGAAACTCGATCGACAAAGGTCCCTGTAATGAATTTTGAAAATTTCCATTAGAGTGCTTAAAGATTCATTTTAAGTACTCTTGGTTTTTTCTCTCCTTAATTACATGTAATAGCATCAATACAAATGATTACAAAAAAATCCCTAAGGCTTTTAGGGCATTTTCTAGAAAAGTACATTTTCATTGACTTTGTCTTATATTAGGTCAAGCTAGGGCTTGATTGAATTCATCCTTTTAATGTACCTAATACCAAAAATCAATCTCGAATAGACATATTAGATACATATGAATGGAACGATTATGTCATCATCAAAATATGAATAATGTATAACCATTAGGTCAACATTCTCCCCTTTTTTTGAAGATGACAAACCATTTCTCAACATATTGAAAAGTACTTAGAATTTAAACTTTTACCTTGTCGATTGTAGGGGGATACATGAATAAACAATAACAATTTCTCCCCCTCAATTCATGCTTACCTTTGACTGTATGGTTAGTTTCTTCAAAAAGTATCTAACCATAGCACATATATATACTTTTTGAGTCCATTTTCATATTCACATCATATTTCAGAGATTTATATAGAAAAGGATCAAAATTCAATATGTATTGAGCTCATTTCTCCCCCTTCTTCATATAAAAAAGGAAGGGGTTAGAAGTGCTAAAACATGTCTTATCCAATGCACAAATGACACATGTAACCACCATATGGAAGTGCCACACATAATCCAAAGAGAACGAATACACTAGACTCACAATCAAAATATGGAAGCAAAAACTAAGAACTCGTGACATATAGAAAAGCATAGAGTTAAAGGTATAGATAATAAGATTAAACCAATGGTATGTCCTCTCGAGATGAAAACTACAAAATAACAAAGAATAATGGCATTATATGAAAATAGTAGTCCTCGGATATAGTGCCCAATGTTCAATACATGAAAGCCTACAAAAAGATAGTATGAGCACTCTAGAATTCTATAAAACTAAAATGACAATCTCATCTATGTTGAAGACCTCATCAACATCGACATGGTAGTCTTCGCCATCATCAGAGGGTGCAACAGTGATAGCAGGTGTGTCCTCACCACCATCTCCATAATCATATGATCCATCATCACCATTTTCACCATCATCCTTCTCCTTATCACCATCACCCTCAACATCATCCTCATCAGACATCTCCTCATCCTCAAGAGGACCAAAGGAGTGAGTAGCTAGCCACTTGCGATGTTGCTCTGCCTAAAACATACAACATGCATGCAGTGCATTTTCTTGCTCAAAGTTAGGTGTAGAAACCCCATCAAAACTAGCAAGTAAAGTGGAGGTAGGGTTAGGAGGAAGAGCAAGTAGCTGAGAGGCACTTGACTGAGGAAAGGAAGTAGAGGTAGGCCCACTGTGATACCCTTTGCCACACAAAGTGAGATTACTCAAAACTTAAACCACGATCAACCATTAACAACGGATTATCAAAAATCACAGGAACTTAAAACTGATTTGCAACAAGCACCATGAGATGAGATTTATTACACAAGAATCAACACTTACATTTCATAACATATATTCAGAGTGCTACATCATTGTTTTCCAATCATCTGGTTACATAAGATAATAATTCTACATGTATGTACATACCACCAAAAGCACACAAGCCAAAAACCACATGTCGATCATCATATCATCAAAACACTTTGAGAACACCCCCAAGGACTTGAGTGTACAGGGATGACACATAGGACTCTATTACTAAACACTATCCATATACCATGATTCACCAGGTGTAGTTTCTCTTCGTGTTATGTCCTCAGTCACAAGATCTTCAACTCAGCATACATGTCCACCTAAAAGATTTTTAACCAGTGGGTTGAGACCAAAGTCCCAGTGAGAGATATAACTCTATGACAACTCTATTATTATCACAGATAACTAAACAGAAAGGGATATTATTATAAAATGAGAAGATTCAACAATTCTCTTAAGTAAATCAATTGTCACTTGTTAAATCAGTTTAGGCACCTACACTACACATTGGATTATCTTTATGCTTGAAAAGGAATACAAAGAACATGCATAAATGTTAAAAACTATACATTATAAAAGCAAAGCAAGGCCTAATCAAATGTTCTTGTCTTTGATCTGATACATGAATGCTACATGGCTGGTTACGTATTTTATTAAGCCCTGAGGATTTGAGTCATACCACCCAAATCCAACCGATCACTACTAAGTCAAAATCGGTTCCATACAAGGTCTAGTGGAAGAGTTGGAATCCATGACCTCACCCCCTCGGTAAGTACGAGTGAACCTACAGTGACATCACAAGTCAACTGCTTCCAGTGACATATAGTCTAGTTGTACAAACCTATCCCTCCTTTGTACAGGTCAAGGTGCTAGTAAAACTAAGCTACGACCTACAACTGCACTCTTCTAGGGTATGGCCCGCAGCCAATCCTGTAAAATATTATAAATATAATAACTTTGAGCTATGCCCCAAAGCCACACTCTTTCCAGGGTAAGGTCCACAACCAATCTTGTGTCGCATAACCTGAGGCATGATATGAGGCTCACGTATGGCTAAAGTCACTCTCGATTACTTGATATTAGGGTACCAAGCTATCCCCGCATACTCAGCAATATTCACTCTGAGTTTCCCGTAGGAGTTACTCATTTCACCATCCAACAAATGTTGACACATAATGGATCTATGGCATAGGGAAAGCTACATGATTAGATTCCACTTGATTAATTAGACCAATTAAAGTGTCTTCTAACATCAATCAAGTTACAATGTATCAACCACAAACAAATCCTTCAAAAGAAAGGGGTATAGTATTACAACAACAAATATCATCATTTAAACTATAAACTAATTCCCATCATCTCATAACACTGTATCACTACCATCCACAAGGCCTTCATCATCAACATATTATCATGGGATATCAATCCCTCATTCCAGTAT
The DNA here is from genome assembly GCA_963693085.1 of Alisma plantago-aquatica. Taxonomy (NCBI): domain Eukaryota; kingdom Viridiplantae; phylum Streptophyta; class Magnoliopsida; order Alismatales; family Alismataceae; genus Alisma; species Alisma plantago-aquatica. The sequence goes on from OY856412.1 coordinate 420,998,000, forward strand.
AGAGGATATCACCTCAACTAGGCACTAAGCCTTTTCCAGGTCCTAAGACCCATCCCATCATACTTATGATTCATGGTTGTCTCATCATGCCTTATTGGCATATAACCATTGCTTATGCCATTCACCACTTATGCCACATCACATGTACTTTCCATAGCAATCATTACCTATTACATTCAAGAAAATGTGTCAAAACACATTAAATGCCTTTTAAATAAAGCAAGCAGTGCATCATAAGTTCTTTGATTTAGGATTAGGCTTCATGCTTATCCCACATAGGGTTCTCAAGCATCATTCGATCTCAAATCTCTGACTTCACTACCTCCCATAAGTTGGAGTGTATAAGGCTAAGAATTAGACAGTGTAACAAAGAATGCATATTCACATATATTCATACTTCCTGTGTTCCCTTATCAAGGTTCATAGCCAAAGCTTAATATTATTTAACCATTTTCATCGTATTCACAAGTCATAACACCCAATTAACTCACTGGGTTAAAGTCATGTAATTTAAGAGAGAGAGAGAGAGAGAATGTACAATACCATGCTTTCTTTTCTTACACACCCAATAATATGACCTACCCTTAGAATTAGAGTCACTTCTCTTCAGATATAGCTGATTAGGGTTTTACCTCATGGTTACATCACCAAACCCTAATCACACCAATTTCCACTTTCTTGAAACTGATTTAGGTTTGAGAAACATTAGATAGATATGCATAGATTATTGTGTCATCAACATTAGGTATCACCATAGAATACATGTACATATGTATTACAACACTGCATTATGTAAACATATTGACCATGCATCATTCATAATGTTTCATCATTTTGTGACCCATACATTATTGCTTCTTACAAATCATCAACCGCATATCATACTAAGGGAAGTCAAACCTTAGATTACATAACTAGATGGTTTCACTTCAAACTATCCACAAGGCACTCATTAGATCATTAGAGTTGTTTATATGATTTCTACAAAAATATTGTCACCTTCTAATCCTACAAGGCTTATCACCACCATCTTATATGTTCACATAGTTGTGTCAGTAAACTCTCTTCACAAGTAAAGATTATATGAAAAGGAAATATAGTAGACACTTGTCATGGATTATAATCTTTCATTAAGATGAGCACATGGGTCATACTCTTCCATGATTAAGGTTATCATATGGATGTTCAACCATTGAACCCTACATCCATTACTTTCCCCATTGTTGGAGAGTTTAGGGCTAAGGTCTTTAGTTAAGGATGGAACATTCATAGTAACATCATCCTATGGTGCACTAGGTTTAGGAGAAGCAATTAAGATTAATTATACATTATCCAAAACAACACTCTTCTATATTATGCATTTCCCATATGTGTACATCATTGGTTATCCTAGCATACCCTACAACCCTCAACATGTGATATCGATTTCACCTCATCCACGTGTCAGCTTGATCTCATCACGGTGTGTCGAACAAGCTCATCTAAGGGTATCAGTTTAGACTACCTTGTGGTGTATCAGTTTAGACCATCTTGTCCAAGCATGTCGGTTTATCTACACATAAGGTGTCAGATTAACCACACAAGAGGTGTATCGGTTTAGCCCTCATGGTGTGTATCTATTTATCCCACATGGTGTGTATCGATTTAACCCTTCTTGAAGGTGTGACGGGCTATTAGGGTTAGGTTTTTAGCAAGGCATCACAGTTCACTTCCTCAAGGTGTATCGGGCAACCCTACACGAAAGTGTGTCAGCCTCTTGCTCAACCAAGGCATCACGATTTAGCACTCAAAGCAGACCAGCTATATCCTCATGGTCATGACGGGCTAACACCCTCAAAGCATAACTGTTTAGCATCCCCTAAGTCATGACGACTTGTCACATGGTGTATCTGTCTATGCACCACAAGTCATGATGACCACCCACAACATAGAGCATGTGTCAACTTTGTTATCTTCATCCTTAGGAAACATGGCCACTAGTCTATCTATTGTCATGGCAAGAAGGTGCAAGATGTAGGTAGCAACTTAAATGAAATTCCTTCTTCAAAATAGTTCTCAAAACCACCAACAACTACTAGCTAGCATACATGAGATAAATGATCTATAAATGAAGAACAACATAAGCATATGCAGGGTGAAAATAACAAAGGAGGTTAAGAGTTATATAACCCACCTCAAGAAGGTCTTCTTCAAGGATTCAAACTCCATGATCAAAGCTTCAAATCACACGTTCTCAAGGTGGAGGATAGTCCATGAAGACTCCCAACTCAACCTCAACATCACCTCAAGAAAGAAGAAGGTGACAAGGTTATGATAGCTCAAGAAGGAAGGAAAGAAGTAGATTACATGTCCTAATCATCCTTCATCCATGATATAATCCATGGCTAAGAGAGGGAGAAGAAGATGAAGAAGATAACTCAAAGAAATGACCATCAAAGAAACATAACTTACCAAGATGGAAGTTGAACAAGGAATCACCATGAGGAAGGAACTCGGCCTCCCAAGCTCCATGGAGACTTCCTATAGCTCCTTAAGCTCCCAAGCTCATCCACCAAGAGGAGAGGAACAAGAATGAATGAAAGGGTTTACTTGTGTGAAGAAGGAGGGGTTATATACTTGAGGAAAGGAAGAGAGATCAAAGGAGAGGTGTCATCACCTTAGGAGCTTAGGTGACACTTGTCCACTAGAAAAGGCCACATGCAACAACATGCAAGACATGGTGATAAAATCTAGGATAGATCTCACCCTCTTGGTCTCCTTCCAAGGTCATTCTCGATATGCAAAAACCCTACACACTTCACAAACCGATAGGGCATAACCCCACACACTCACAAACTGATAGGGCATAACCCGACACACTCACAAACATATAGGGAACCCTTCCATCTCTTGCAAACCAAGATGTATCTCCTACTACATACTCACCAGACTGAGATGCTTTCCCACAAAACTTCTCAAACCAATACACAGGCTCTCCAAGGCTCTCTAACCTGAGATAACACCACTAAGAGCAAAACACATCTCACTTATGTGTTCTAAACATCACCAAGGATGTCACCACACGAATAAGGACCAAACAAGGATACCACCTCTTCCTTTATCCTATAGATGATATAAAATAAGAGAAGTAACACTCTAGAGATGGTAAATTGCAGGTTAACTCTTCACTTTGGGTAAACTGCAATTTACACCAAGACTAGCACATAAAAAACAAGCATCAACCATACAAGCTCAACTTGGAACTTAGGATTTCCACAAGGCACCCCTTAGCATCATTCTCTCTCTTATGATTCTAAAGAACTAAGGGTACACTAATCATGTGACATATTTCAAGATAACCCCTCATCTTGGGTAAATTGCACTTTAGTCCAAAACAAGCAATCATTGCTCAAACATCATTCGAATAGAGCCAAACTTGAAACATAAATGTGTCACATGATAAAAAACAATCAAAGGATAAGATTAAAGTTCAAAGCAACTTACTTAAGTAGAACAAATAGGGTTAGCCCAAAACCTAGGTCAGGGTCCTTACATCCACCATCATAGGTAGGGGATACAATGGAAGCAACATGCTGGTAGGTTGGGTGGAACTGTTCACATGCATAAGACACTCAGTCAGCAGCTGGGAAGGGATGATAGGAGAGATAAGTATGGGAGAAGGAAAATTCATGTTTGAAATTATTTAAACAAGGTCATGGTGTAGGTTCTCCTAGACTTGCATGTTATAAGCTTGTTGGTGCATCATGTAGCACATGAGGGTTTCATTAGACACCTAAAGGGAGACATGATCAGGTCTAGGAGGAGATGAATCCTGGATAGAGGTTGAAGATTGGGGGTAGAGGAGGTGGGGTGAAAGGATTTCTTGACTATGGTGTCACTAATGGAAAATCCTTTCCTGCTGGCTTTGTAGCCAAAATCCTTGAAAAGGGATTTTTCAATATGATCTTAAAAGACACCACAAATCACATTTGGATAGAACATATGGGAGCCTCTAGTTTTCTTCTCTGTGTCAAAGCAAGTCATGTGATGTAGAATGTATCTTTCCCATTTGATATGGATATTTTGAAGAAGGCAATACATAATCACTGTCGAGTTTTATGCAATATCCATTTGATTCTTATATGGATGAATATTGCAGTTAACTAGGTGAGAAACCATGCGAGTCTTAATATCTAGAGAAAAATACGGTAAGATGGCTTTCTTCCTATATGAAACATCTAGCTTCTTCAAGGTTTTATGAATATCTAGGAGGGTTAACTCAGGTTCAAAACTCTTGTAGAAGGCTTCAAGATCAAGGAGGTCACGGTATGTAGCATAGGGGGTCATCCAATTAGAAGAGGAACAAGATAGGTAAGTATTCAGAGAATTCTCAAAGATTTGAATATTGACTCCCCCAATCATGGATGATAGAACAAATTGGGTATTGGGCAGAGATACTAAAATAGTGTAGTTCCAAGTAAGATTGGCATAGAACTCATGTACCACTTTTATACTCAATAGGAAGTTGTTATAGGTCATGCGTTCATAGAAAAGGGTATCAAGGTGTTGGGTTGTAACAAGATTCTTAACATCCTTCAAAAGCGCATTGCTAGGGATCAACAAGGACCTAAAATGGTATCGATTTCTAGGCAAAAGCTCCTTGTAGAGATTTACTACTTGAGAAGAGATGGAAGAGGAACCATCATATGATATGTGCCTAGAGGTTATGAAGGATGAAGGAACTCCCGCTGGACCAATCCACTTCCTATGGTTGGACACATTGGAGAAGAAACTTTATGAAGACAGCACCAAGGAGGGAAGAAAACAACTTCAGGAGGATGCCCAAGCTTAGGGTTAAGGTTGGGGGAGGTCAAACAAGGTAGACTAAGGCTAGGAAAGGGTTTGGGTAGACCCAGGGTTCAAGGACAATGGAGAGGGAGACGAATCAGTTGAGTTTTCTCCAGTTGAGAGGGAAAATCAGTTGACAGTCAATATGTATTTCCACACAACAATGTTATCAGTCAAGTTTGAGATTTGGGAAATTCAGTCAACACTATTGTGTGTTCAGTCCTTGGGTAGGTTTTCGGTCGAGTTTCCCCATAGCAAACTCAGCCGACAAGAAAGCATGTCAACAATATGTGGATTTTACTTCTAGGACATTAGAGTACTACATAAATATATTTTTCTATCCCATCATGCATCTTGAACATATTAAGGAACTATCCACTAATCATTGACTACTATTTTGTGATAAAATAAGAATTTGTGATTTAAAGCAAAAACACCAAAATAATCATTCAAAGTTGGCATGTGTAGCAAAAATAAGCATAAGATGAGAATTTTATGAGCAAGAACATATATATATATATATATATAAGATAACATCTAGTAGAAGGAATACTATTATCATCAATAGCGGTTATAACAAATTTGATTTAATAAAGTAAATTGTTCTCTAGCTAGAAGTTTAGTGAAAATGTTTACATGTTGGTTTTCCATGTCCAGATGAGTGTTATAGATATCTTTCTTAGTAATGTGGTCATGATGAAAGTGATGGAAGACCTCTATATGTTTAGATCTACTATGCAATGTAGGATTGTAAAATAAATTGATTGTACTGGTATTATCATAGTAGATAGGAGAGGCATAATAGAATACATTAAAGTTGTGGAGCATTTGCTTCATCCCTAGGATTTGGGCACAACAACTCCCACCTTCAATGTACTCAACCTTTGTAGTTGAAAGATCCATTGTGCTTTGTTTCTTAGAGAACCAAGAAACTAAGCATGGTCCTAGGAGGAAGCAAGTGCCACTTGTGCACTTTCTATCAATTAAGCACCTGACATAATCCACATTACTACAAGTTGTAAGAGTAAAGTCCCTTGACTTGGGATACCATAATCCAAAATTTGGATTTTGTCTAGGTACCTTAGAATCCTCTTGACAGTTGCAAGATGGTATTTTTAGGGCCTAGTTGAAATCTAGCACATAAGTCAACACTAAGCATGATATCCAGTCTAGAGGCAATTAAATATGATAAGCTACCAATCATACCTCTATAAAGCTTCCCATCCACCTTCTCACCTTCTTCATCTCTATCAAGTTTGGCAGATTGGACATGGGAGTATCTAGTGGCTTGGTGTTCTCCATCCCAAAGTGCTTCAAATTTCACTTGTGTACTTGTCTTGGTTGATGAAGTTTCCATATTGTTTGCTTGATTTGGAAGCTAAGGAAGACTATGAGCTACCCCATCATACACACTCTCAAATTCACTTTGCGTGAGATAACTAAACTCCTTGCAAAGATCAAGATCAGTTCCGCCAAACATGATATCATCAACATATATTTGAATAATAAAAACTACTAGAAGTGTGTTTAAGAAAGAGTGTAGAATCAACTTTTCCCATGACAACCATTGTCTAATAAAAGGTTTTTCATTTCCCATACCAAGCTGTAGGGGCTTGTTTGAGACCATAAAAGGGATTTTTGTAACAAACAAACATGGTTAGGAGATTGTCATGTTAAAAAATGAGAGGTTGAGCCACATAGACTTTATCCTCTATTCTACCATTTAAAAACACACTTTTAACATCCATTTGATATAGCCAGAAATTATTATGAATAGAAAAGACAAGAAGCATTCTATTAGATTCAAATCTAGCAATAGGAGCATATGTTTCATCAAAGTCAATACCTTCCTGTTGATTATAGCCTTGAGCAACTAACCTTGCTTTATTTCTTACTATTTTTCTATTTTAATCAAGTTTCTTGCGGTAGACCCACTTGGTGTCAATGATTTTTCTATCACTTGGTCTTGGCACTAAGGTCCTCACTTTGTTATTTTCAAACTTCTCTAGCTCCTCTTTCATTGCTAGGATGCATTCATCCTCTTTAAGAACTTGTTTGGCATTCTTTGGCTCAAGACGTGAGACAAAGACATTGTCAGCTTGTTCCTTGTTGAATGTATCCCACTTCTTCACCCTTTTAAAAGGATTGCATATGATGAACTATTTAGGATGATCTTTAGCAAACTGGAAAGTTAAATCCTTCTTTTCTTCTTCTTTTGATTTTTCATCTACTACCACCTCATTTCCTTTGTCATTGATGTTGAGTTCTTTAAATCTAAGAATCACCTCATCGACAACATCATCATTCACAACATTCTTGTAAATAGAGGGGTTAGTCTCAATAAACTTAACATTGATATATTCTTCAATATTAGATAATTCAATGTTAGAAACTCTAAATTATCTACTTGTAATTCTATGACCAAGAAAAAAACCTTATAAGATTTAGCATCATATTATCGAGAGAATATTTGGTGTTCAAGACAAAACAAGGACAACCAAATGTATGAAAGAAGTCAATAGAAGGCTTTCTACCACATAATAACTCATAGGGGGTTTTCTTAAGCATAAGATGAGTGAAAACCCGATTTTGCAAAAAGCATGCAGTACTAACGCTTTCAGCCCAAAACTTCTTGGGAGTATCATACTTCAAAAGTATTGTTCTAGCCATTTCTTGTAAAGACCTATCCTTCCTCTCAACCACTCCATTTCTTTAGGCGTACGAGGGGAAGAACAATTGTGTGTATGACCGGACTCATCACAAAAGCTTTCAAACAAGTCATTTTCAAACTCTCCCTCGTGATCACTACGGATACACATGATGCGGCAAGAAGCTTCATTTTCAAGGCATTTGCAAAAAGCCAAAAAGACATGAAGCATATCACTTTTTGAAACAAAAAATAAAGTCCAAGTGAAACTAAAAAAATCATCGACAATCACAAGATAATATTTACTACCATGAAGCGATTGAATTCTCATTGGTCCAAATATGTTATGACTGTATCTAAGATTAATCAGTAAGTTAGGGTTTATGTGGATGATTACATGCTTTACTAGATTGATAATTACTTAAACATGATTAATGATGATATCTCAATCATGATATGTTAAACCTAATGAGAACCCCAAGTATGATATCTCTTTGTATAATTAGGGTTTGAGGAAATATAAACCCTAGTCGGCTGAAATTAAGGTTTTCACCAAATAGGCTCACGTTGGGAGAATGAGAGAGGTATGCAAAGGAGAATGAAAATGGTAGTTGAAGGATAGGATAGCACAGATGTGGTGGGTAGCACGGCCGTGGTGGGTCGTTGGTGGCACGGGCATTCTAGGCCACACAGCCGTTTTGAAAGAATTGAACTATTGACTAACTTTTATACTCAAATCTAATGAAACCAATGCACCACAGCTGGGGTAGGCAGAACGACCGTGGTAGGCAGCAAGACCGTGCTGGGTCCATCTTAGCACGACCGTGGAAGCTAGCATGGCCGTTCTAGGGCATTTACTCTTCAACTGACATTTTTGTAGATTTCTGGATAACAGTGCAGTATTCTATTTTTAATTATTTATTGGTAGATTGGAATGATCTAAAATTTTAACTGAAGCTTTATAACTGAATTAAAACCATATGCTAAATTTTCATAATTTTTGGAGAAGATTTGATCTCTGAAATATACGAATTACAGTAACTTTATTATGACAGAAAAATCTACTGAAATAAGAAAACGTTTAGTTAGGGGTCAATGTGCAATTCACCCAAGCAGCTCAATTGCTCTATATGGTCAACCTAACATACTAGTAGCTCTCATAATTCATGATTCATTCTAGAGAAATGAAATCCTAGAGAGAGAGGGTGAGTTAGGGTTTGAGAGGAGAAAGTGGTGGAATTGCTGATCTAGGGTTTCTCTATTCGAGATATGATGAAATCAAGTAAGTTTAGCTTCTTTGCATAGCCTTTCATGGTGAATCTTCTCTCAGATGTCAAGATTCTGTCCCTCCCCTGATTGGATTCGAAATCACATCAAATCAAGTCCTTTTCTCACTCTTTCTCTCCTAATCTTCAATTCTAGGGTTTTTGAGTTGAAAGGAAGAAGAAAGTTACAATTAATAGGGTTTTGATATGGATTCAAGATTTTCATATATGGGATACGTTTTTAAGCTATTTTATAGCTTAGGGTGAGTGGGTAAAAGAATATTTCAGTCAATTGTACTCAATTAGATGATTTTAATTTATATTCTCGATTTCTCCATAGATGACAATAAATGAACAGAATTGTTCTTGAATTCAGTTTATAGCATACTTCAATTCATGTTCCAACTATGATCTGAAAACGTTTATATGATGACATGGATATAGATATCCATGTATCTTGAATACTACAGAATTAAGAAGTTTATTGAGAATCTTCTAAAGATCTGAATTTTCAAGTTATTTGGGTGCTTGAACAACATTATAGCTGAAATTCATATTTATGTTTATATGATCTTACTTATGTTCCTAGTGCTACATGTTTGATCTCTTAATTTGATATATGGACAAATAGAGTTTCTGATTTTCACAATACATATCATGTGAATAGCAATTAATCAATGATGGAAACCTAATCTAGTATGCTTTTACAAGTATACATATCTAATTTAGTAGTAAATGGCTGATTGAAATGATTCATGTGATATTGTGGGATTTTATCTGAATATTATCTTATATGCAAATATGCTTTGTTTATGAAATTTGGACTTTCTAACTCAAATACTTGTCATGAAATGCATATGTTGTTATGCTATTGCAAGTGGAGATATGACATGCCCTAGTTAGGTATGTTATCGATGCCATACATAAATGTGAGAAATGTTGAATGAGAATATTTATATTAGTAGACATGATATATGTTTGAATACATGAGAAGTGCTATATGTGCATGAGTAAGGAGAAACCCTAAGAAAGGGGTAAACAATAAGTTAAGCATTCAGTTCAGTATCATCAATGATTTCAATTTAATAGTCTGAGTAGTCATTAATATACAGAGTTAAAAGAGATTAGTCTAAGAGAAAGATATAATCAAAGTTATAGTAATAATACTAGCCCTGAACACCGTAGATTCTCTATGATAGGTCTGCGCCATAGGGATGAAACCACCTAACCCTAGCAGTGTCCAGTATACGGGGGTCAGATCGTACTAACAGGTGGTACGGGGGACGAAGCCCTAGTGGAAGTCTCCTTAAAAATATAGTATGTAGTGTCCAACAACAACCAGAGATCCTGGTGGCACTAGAGTACAAAAAAGCCAATAGGTGGCTTGACTTTCTGCCTGTGTGCTCAGGTTAGAGGAGGAGTCCAGTTTTACGGCCCATAGGTGTGCCGAGGCTAGAGAGCCATTTTCATGTTGCAGACCAACGATGTGGTCAGGCTTAGCATCCCGGGTGTGTCAGCTAAGTCTTGTACGGTGAGATAGTATTTCGTTATGATTCTTCATATGTAGAGTACACTGCATTTGATCAGGGCATAAGCTAAAATATGATAATATAAGTTTTAAATAGTTTCTTATAAGTAAGAAAGGCTAAGAAAGATTTGATTTCAGTTTTGCAGTAGTTGTTCTTTAAATGTAATATTGAATATAGTGAGGATTATATTTCCGTACTTGTTTATTTCTAATGATGTAGGCTTCAATGTTATTTGTAAGTTTTTTTGAATGTCTAGTCTTTTAATTTGAAATTACTATCTTGTTTTATTTTAATTATCCAAGAATGATAAATTTCTGATTCAGTATTGTAGACTGCATTATTGTTTTACTCATTCACTGAGCGAGTAGGCTCACCCCTCTACTCACAATTTTTAGGGAAACCACATGGACTTAATGAAGGTCAAAGCATCATAGTAGATCTACCATAAGAGTTAAGTATGAGATTAGTTAAGTTCTGTCTGTCCCTGTCACTCTAGGTCCTAATATAGATGTGAGAGTTGTTAGTGATGTTTTGTATCTTTGTTTCCTTAATAATAGTGTATGTATCTGATTATCATGTCATATGTATATGAAAGTGTGAAAAATAGAATGAATGTATGGATGTGTATTGTTTATGTTGAGATCATATTAAAGTAATCAAAGTTTGATTCTCTTGTAAAGTTGTTTATGTGATTGGATGCGAGAAAACAACGAGTTTGAAATAAAAGGAAAAAGAAAAATAATCAGGAGTGAACTTTGTATTAAGTATAATCCTTAAAGGTATGCCCTAATCTCGTGATTAGTGGTAATTATGGGATGTGGGTGTGACAATCTTTTGGTATCAGAGCCTAGGCTGAGTCGTCAGGGACCATTAGGATAGAAAGTTAGAGTTATAAGTGTGGCATATAGGTGGTGATGTGTCTTTAGCTCTAGGAGGTCTGACTATTTAGATACAATGGCCTGGAATCTAAATACTTAGATTGACTAGTATCAAGCTACTCTGTCTATTCTTCTCTGGATGCCCTGGCCAGGTATGCAGAGGAAGGATGGGCTAGAGAGAAACCCTAGAAATATTAGGGTTAGAAGACCAAAAAGTAATGAACGAGTAAGAGATTAAACATAGAATGTGATACAACTCTTGCTTTATACCGCTTCTTTGATTGGAGATAAATAGAAATGCTCTTATATGTATGAATTCGGATTATTATTTTGTCGAATATATATGGTTCTTTTATATTGTTTTGTATCATGAAGTGATTTCGTTATTGTTTATATTCTTTGTATCAAGTAGATCAGAAGTTATGTTTAAATAAGTTGCACTAAGTGGATATTCTTTCCCCATGTTTGAGATTAATAGGAGTCGGTTAATTTGAGTAGCTCTTGGCTTCAGGACTGTAGGTTTGGCCTAGTCTGGCTGACAGGATGCATTACTAGGATCTAATGACTCCTATTGAAAATATAATAAGAGTAGACTTTAGATAAATTAGACCGACATCATAGTGAGAATGTTCATAAACTAAGATGTTGAAACATATGGGAAAGATAAGAATATCTAAGAATCAATTGGAACTGATATCTGAGATCCAACTTTAAGGCCTCATATGAGAAGCCCTTCATTGGGAATAAAGGACCATGACATAAGGTTCAGATTAAGTTTAATTATTAGTATTATATGAACTCTAAATATGAAATATGGAAAAGATATGAGAAATGTATGTAAGGGTCAGGATAGTAAGATTCAATCATGAGGAATGGATTATATAACCGAGTACAATGTTTTTATGTACTCCAAAGCAAAGGGAAAATAGAAGAAAAGAGTTAAGTATACGATAAGTACATAGAAGTGAAGAGTCTTCAGAAGAGTTAAAGTGAAGAGAACTAGAAGAGCATGTAAATCAAAAAACTAGGATAAGAAACTTAGTTGAAAAAAGAGAAATGTTAGAAATAATGAGCTTGATTAAGGAATGAGGGTTATGATATAATTGAGAGCATGGAATGTATACCTTTATTAATAAGTTTAATACATTCATCCTTACTGCCTTTGGATTCTAAGTCTCTATGTACAACAAACTAGTTTCTAAAAGAAGAACAAAAGTGTAGCTAAATAAATGAATAAGTCATACAAAGGTAGACTATATTCTGGAAGGAAAAAAAACTTGATTGAAAGAGAAACTATGTTTCACCCATGCATGAGCCGTTTGATTTAAAATGAAGGATATGTAATGTATTAAACATGAGGTGAAACTAGTAGAAAGATTATTGATTTAGAATTTCAACTTCACATTAGTAGAAGGATAAAAAGAAATGTATGCAACATGGTATACATGATCATACACATAAAAGAAGCAACATGATCATAAGAGAAAACTAGAAGTTAAGGATGACATGTGGAATAGTATTATATGGTAAGGGGATTATGGAAAGTAAGGGAGGGTTTGAAATATGATGGAGTAATATAGATTATAAAAGAAAGAGGTTAGGAGATTCAATCAAGTGCTAGTTAGTCAAGTATCCTTGTTGATAACTAACTAAACCTACATACGAGAAATGTATTAAGGAAATGTTTGAAGATAAGAATTATAATTCTTAGAATCATCTTCTCTTTCATATCTTCCTTAATGAAAGCAATGTGGGAATGAAGTGATAAGAAAATGAATCATATATGATGCATAAACACCATGGTAGAGACATCTAGTGAATGTAATAATGACACACAATATGATGATGAAACACTAGTGGGGTAATCGAGAATGTAATCTGTCTGAATGGCCAAGTAAGAGAAAGGAAATTTAATTGATAAGATTAAGAAGACTTTAGTAAAACTTGTGAGATCCAAAGTTTGAATTTCAAATTGAGGAAGCAAAGTCACATCACAATAATGTCATACTACTAATAAGGACCAAAACCTAGAATGTTTAGAGTTGTAGTAGTTCAAGGGATGTCATTAGTGATTTGGCCTTGAATACTAGCATCTCTATAAAATTAGATTATGAGATTTGCACTATGAGAAATAGACAATAACTGATAGTAATCCAGGGATTAAAGGTAGCTAATCTGAAAGGTAGATAAATAATATGGAAATGATTTGGAGCTAAGAGTAAGATATAAATTTGAAATGTAACAAGTGTGTTTTGAACAAAAGGAGAAATACAATATGAGTGAAGTGCGATTTGAGATAAATTCTTACAGTGATAGCAAGAATGATGAATAATCTATTTGTACCTTGTATGTTTCAATTTTAGGAATGTTTAATCTACATGATTAAAATGAGAAGAATAAGTAGCAAAAAGTAAGTAGTAGTGAATGAGGAGAGAGATAAGAGAAAACAATGGCTTTTAGTAATATGTGAATTTGTTTTTAGAAGTATAATTTGTTGAAGGTATATTAAGGGAAAATTGGTTCTACATATGATTTTAGTTTACATGTGCAAGCAATATGTTAATTAAAGGTGTCCGATAGTTGTAGTCATTCATACCAGTAATCCATCTTAGTATTGTACAATTGTGGTATGGTGATATGGGTTGAATAATGATGGAACAAATGAAAGGTTACCCTGAATAAGGTAGTCTTACCTATTCACTCATATGAATAGAAGGGATGATAACCATATTGTATTGATATGTAACCCTAATGAGGTATAGCTTGTTATACCTAGCTTTAATATAACTAAGTGATGGTAATTGGGTATGATTAGTCCTTCAATGACTAATACAATTATGGAGTACTTTGTTACTGTTGTTGAAACCCTAGTATGCTATAACCCGATGGTTACACCTTGAATTATGTGTGGGTTCATACTTGAGAATAATATGGAATGTGATGGTAATGCTTCACCTTATGCATCCATGATGCAATGGGGATGCCATGAGTAGTATTGCACAATTGTTGTTGAATCTAGTCTTCCAACTCAAGAATGTTTTGCTATTTGAAATTCAAAACAACATGGTGAACTCTCTTTTGTGACTTAGAGGTAACACATAACAATAGTACATATTGATCTGTATGAATTGAGATATTTGGATCAGATTATCAATGTTGAGGTAACACGTCAAGAGTATGAAAATATTGAAATGGTTGTTTCTCTCTCTATCCTATGATTGATTGTGGCATAGAGAATTCGTTGGATATCATTGGGAACTATTTCAGACATGTTGTGATTAGAAAAGAAATAAATGACTTAATGTTGAAAACTACATTCAAGTATGAAATACAAAAATATAATGACATGTAAGATTTCAGAAGCTTAAAATAAACCTTGAAAGTACTTTGCTTGCATATTTATGTTTTGGGGGCAAAACCTTTTTGGGGGGGGAATTGTTATGACTGTATCTGAGCTTAATCAGTATGTTAGGGTTTATGTGGATGATTACATGCTTTACTAGATTGATAATTAATTAACATGATTAATGATGATATCTCAATCATGATATGTTAAACCTAATGTGAACCACAAGTATTCTATCTCTTTGTATAATTAGGGTTTGAGAAAATATAAACCCTAGTTGGCTGAAATTAGGATTTTCACCAAATAGGCTCACGCTGGGGAGAATGAGAGAGGTATGCAAAGGAGAATGAAAATGGTAGTTGAAGGATAGGATAGCACGGCCGTGGTGGGTCGTTGGTGGCACGAGCATTCTAGGCCACACAACCGTTTTGAAAGAATTGAACTATTGACCAACTTTTATACTCAAATCTGATGAAACCAATGCACCACGTTTGTGGTAGGCAGCACGACCATGCTAGGTACATCTTAGAATGGTCGTGGCAGCTAGCATGGCCGTTCTGGGACATTTACTCTTCAACTGACATTTCTGCATATTTCTAGATATCAGTGCACTATTTTATTTTTAATTATTTATTGGTAGCTTGGAATGATCTAAAATTTAAATTAAAGCTTTATAATCAATTACAAATAACATGCTAAATTTTCATAATTTTTGGAGAAGGTTTGATCTCTGAAATACACAATTTACAGTAACTTTTTTATGATAGAAAAATCTGCTAAAATAAGAAAAAGTTTAGTGAGGGGTCAATGTGCAATTCACCCAAGCAACTCAATTGCTCTATATGGTCAACCTAACACACTAGTAGATCTCATAATTCATGATTCATTCCAAAGAAAAGAAATCCTAGAGAGAGAGGGAGAGTTTGGGTTTGAGAGGAGAAAGTGGTGGAATTGCTGGTCTAGGGTTTCTCTATCCGAGATATGATGAAATCAAGTAAGTTTAGCTTCTTTGCATTGCCTTTCATGGTGAATCTTCTCTCAGATGTCAAGATTTCATCCCCCCTGATTAGATTCAAAATCATATCAAATCAAGTCCTTTTCTCACTCTTTCTCTCCTAATATTCAATTCTAGGGTTTTCGAGTTGAAAGGAAGAAGAAAGTGGCGATTGCAAGGGTTTTGGTATGGATTCGAGATTTTCAGATATGGGATACATTTTAAGTTGTTTATACAGCTTAGGGTGAGTGAGTAAAAGAATAATTTAGTCAATTGTACTCAATTAGATGGTTTTAATTTATATTCTTGATTTCTCCCTAGATGACAATAAATGAAAAGAACTGTTTTTGAATTCAGTTTATAGAATACTTCAATTCATGTTCCAACCATGATATGAAAATGTTTATATGATGACATGGATATAGATATCCATGTATCTTGAATACTACAGAATTAAGAAGTTTATTGAGAACCTTCTGAAGATCTAAATTTTTAAGTTATTCGGGTGCTTGAACAACATTATAGTTGAAATTCGGATTTATGTTTATATGATCTTAGTTATGTTCCTAGTGTATATAATTCTACATGTTTGATCTCTTGATTTTATATATGGACAAATAGAGTTTCTGATTTTCACAATACATATCCTGTGAATAGAAAGTAATCAATGATGGAAACCTAATATAGTATGATTTTATAAGTATACATATCTAATTTAGTAGTAAATGGGTGATTGAAATGATTCATGTGATATTGTGGGATTTTATCTGAATATTATCATATATGCATATATGCTTTGTTTATGAGATTCGGATTTTCTAACTCAAATACTTGTCATGAAATGCATATGTTGTTATGCCATTGCAAGTGGAGATATGACATGTCCTAGATAGGTATGTTATCGATGCCATGAATAAATGTGAGAAATGTTGAATGAGAATATTTATATTAGTAGACATGATATATGTTTGAATACATGAGAAGTGCTATATGTGCATGAGTAAGGAGAAACCCTAAGAAAGGGGTAAACAATATGTTAAGCATTCAGTTCAGTATCATCAGTGATTTCAATTCAATAGTTTGAGTAGTCATTAATAAATAGAGTTAAAAGAGATCAGTCTAAGAGAAAGATATAATCAAAGTTACAGTAATAATACTAGCCCTGAATACTGTAGATTCCCTATGAGAGGTTTGTGGTAAAGGGATGAAACGACCTAACCCTGGCAGTGTCCGCTATACAGGGGTCGGATCGTACTAACAGGTGGTACAAGGGACGAAGCCCTAGTGGAAATCTCCTTAAAAATATAGTATGTAGTATCCATCAACAACCAGAGATCCTAGTGTCACTAGAGTACAGAAAAGCCAATAGGTGGCTTGACTCTCCGCTTGTGTGCTCAGGTTAGAGGAGGAGTCCAGTTTTACGGCCCATAGGTGTGCCGAGGCCAGAGAACCATTTTCCTATTACAGACCAGTGATGTAGTCAGGCTTAGCATCCCGGGTGTGTCAGCTAAGTCTTTTACGGTGAGATCGTATTTCGTTACGGTTCTTCATATGTAGAGTACACTGCATATGATCACGGCATAAACTAAAATATGATAATATAAGTTTTAAAGAGTTTCTTATAAGTAAGAAAGGCTAAGAAAGATTTGATTTTAGTTTCATAGTAGTTGTTCTTTAAATGTAATATTGAATATAGTGATGATTATATTTCCATACTTGTTTATTTCTAATTATGTAGGCTTCAATGTTATTAGTAAGTTTTTTTGAATATCTAGTATTTTAATTTGAAATTACTATCTTGTTTTATTTCAATTATCCAAGAATGATAAATGTTTGATTCAGTACTTTAGACTGCATTATTGTTTTACTCATTCAGTGAGCGAGTAGGCTCACCCCTCTACTCACATTTTTTACGGAAACCACATGGACTTGAAGAAGGTCAAAGCATCAGAGTAGATCTACCACATGAGTTAAGTATGAGATTAGTTAAGTTCAGTCGGTCCCTGTCACTCTAGGTCCTAGTATAGATGTGAGAGAGTTGTTAGTGATGTTTTGTATCTTTGTTTCCTTAATAATAGAGTATGTATCTGATTATCATGTCATATGTATATGGAAGTTTGAGAAATAGAATGAATGTATGGATGTGTATCGTTTATGTTGAGATCATATTAAAGTAATCAAAGTTTGATTCTCTTGTAAAGTTTTTTATGTGATTGGATGCGATAAAACAAAGAATTTGCAATAAAAGGAAAAAGAAAAATAATCAGGAGTGAACTTTGTATTAAGGATAATCCTCAAAGTTATGCCCTAATCTTGTGATTAGTGGTAATCATGGGATGGGGGTGTGACAATCTTTTGGTATCAGATCCTAGGCTGAGTCGTCAGGAACCATTAGGATAGAAAGTTAGAGTTATAAGTGTGGCAGATAGGTGGTTATGTGTCTTTAGCTCTGGGAGGCCTGAGTATTTAGATACCCTGGCCTGGTATTTGAATACTTAGATTGACTAGTATCGAGATACTCTGTCCATTCTTCTCTGGATGCCCTGGCCAGGTATGCAGAGGAAGGATGGGCTAGAGAGAAACCCTAGAAATATTAGGGTTAGGAGACCAAAAAGAAATGAAGGAGTAAGAGATTAAACATAGAATGTGAAACTACTCTTGCTTTATATTGCTTCTTTAATTGGAGATAGATAGAAATGCTATTATATGTATGAATTCAGATTATCAATTTGTCGAATATATATGGTTCTTTTATATTGTTTTGTATCATGAAGTGATTCAGTTATTGTTTATATTCTTTTTATCAAGTAGACCAGAAGTTATGTTTAAATAAGTTTGCCCTAAGTGGATATTCTTTCCACATGTTTGAGATTAATAGGAGTCGGTTAATCTTGAGTAGCTCTTGGATTCAGGACTGCAGGTTTGGCCTGGTCCGGCTAACAGGATGCGTTACTGGGATCTAATGACTCCTATTGAAAATATAATAAAAGTATACTATAGATAAATTAGACCGACATCATAGTGAGAATGTTCATAAACTAAGATGTTGAAACATATGGGAAAGATTAGAATATCTAGGAATGAGTTGGAATTGATATCTGAGATCCAACTTTGAGGCTTCATATGAGAAACCCTTCATTGGGAATAAAGGAACATGACATAACATTCAAATTAAGTTTAATTATTAGTATTATATGAACTCTAAATATGAAATATGGAAAATATATGAGAAAAGTATGTAAGGGCCAAGTTAGTAACATTCAATCATGAGGAAAGGATTATATAACCGAGTACAATATTTTTATGTACTCCAAAGCAAAGGGAAAATAGAAGAAAAGAGTTAAGTATACGATAAGTACTTAGAAGTGAAGAGTCTTCAGAAGAGTTAAAGTGAAGAGAACTAGATGAGCATGAAAATCATAAAACTAGGATAAGAAACTTAGTTGAAACAAAGAGAAAAGTTGGAAATAATGAGCTTGATTAAGGAATGAGGGTTATGATACAATTGGGAGCATGGAATGTATACCTTTATTCATAAGTTTAATACATTCATCCTTACTTCATTTTGATTCTAAGTCTCTATAGAACAACAAACTAGTTTCTAAAAGAAGAACAAACGTGTAGCTAAATAAATGAATAAGTCATACAAAGGTAGACTATATTCAGGAAGGGAAAAAAACTTGATTGAAAGAGAAACTATGTTTCACCCATGAATGAGTCGTTTGATTTAAAATGAAGGATATGTAATGTATTAAACATGAGGTGAAACTAGTAGAGAGATTATTGATTTAGAATTTCAACTTCACATTAGTAGAAGGATAAAAAGAAATATATGCAAAATGTTATACATGATCATACACATAAAAGAAGCAACATGATCATAAGAGAAAACTAGAAGTTAAAGATGACATGTAGAATAGTAGTATATGGTAAGGGGATTATGGAAAGTAAGGAAGGGTTTGAAACATGATGCAGTAATATAGATTATAAAAGAAAGAGGTTAGGAGATTTTCTCAAGTGCTAGTTAGTCAAGTATCCTTGTTGATAACTAATTAAACCTACATACTACACAGAAATGGCTTATAACGTCACATTTACAGGCGTCAGTTGTTAACAAAAACTGACACCTAAAACCTACAACATCGGTTGAATACAAAAACCCACATAAATCTGTAGGGAGTGGCGAGACACGGGTATCATTTTTTATTTAGTGTCAGTTGAAAAATGTATTAATGGGATGTTTGAAGATAAGAATTCTAAGTCTTAGAACCGTCTTCTCTTCCATATATTACTTAATGAGAGAAATGTGGGAATGAAGTGATAAGAAAATGAATCATATCTAATGCATAACCACCATGGTAGAGGCATCTAGTGAATGTAATAATGACCTCAATAAAAAACCGACGCCTAAAATCGACTGCCAAATCCAAATTTTCCAATGAAAAAAAACTACCTCCAAAATTTAACATACGGTGTTAGTTGTTAACAAACCAACCAATGACTAAAGGTTTTCATGACACAGAAATTGGGCCCATTTTTAACGTTATTTTTCTTGTAATAACCGACACTTATGTGTTTCGCGCATTGTCCCCGCAAAAATTTTCACCCCCTTTGGCATCAGTTTTCTACGGCAATCGAAGACTATGGTTAGAATTTGAGAACATTTTTTTGGTCTACATAAGTATATAGACGTCGGTTTTTCATTTTGAAACTGATGACTATCATTGAGAAGAGGTGTCATATTTTTTTGGTAACCGACGCCTATTGTTATAAGCGTCAATGTTTTTAATAATCGATGCTGATGGTTTTTAATAACCAATGACTAAAGGTTTTTCATGACACAGAAATTGGGCCCATTTTTAACGTTATTTTTCTTGTAATAACCGACACTTATGTGTTTCGCGCATTGTCCCCGCAAAAATTTTTTCCCCCTTTGGCATCAGTTTTCTACGACAATCGAAGACTATGGTTAGAATTTGAGAACATTTTTTTGGTCTACATAAGTATATAGACGTCGGTTTTTCATTTTGAAACTGATGACTATCATTGAGAAGAGGTGTCATATTTTTTTGGTAACCGACGCCTATTGTTATAAGCGTCAATGTTTTTAATAATCGATGCTGATGGTTAACTTAATAACACCCACACAAAGCTGACTCTTCCTTTTTCTCTGTTTCATCCCCGTGAGAATAGGTCTGGTGATTCCTTGTGCGGTGCCGCCCATCGCTCCCTGCTATTCCGTGCTCGCCACCGCCGCGCTACTCCTTCTCCTTGCTCGCCGCCACTGGCGCTGTGCTCACCGGCTCCCTGCTCGCCGCAACCCTTCTCCTTGCTCACCGGCTCCCTGCTCGCCGCCGCCCTTCTCCTTACGCACTGTCGCCGACAATATGCTCGCTGACTCCCAGTTGTGACATGCTGTAACGTCCAGGCCCACTGCCCAAGGCTCTAGTAGAGTTTCAGGAATAATGACTGGCCCCACAGACCACCACTAGCCTTAACTGCGCCACACTGACGCGCAAGCCAGGATCAACTTCCCGACTGGTCACCCATCCTAGTACTACTCCAAGCTGAGCACACTTAACTATGGAGTTCTTTAGAGATGGGCTCCCTGAAAAGGAGGTGCACCTTGGTGATATGGGTAGTCCAATTATTCCTTTTAAGATCATGTTATCCGAGGCCTCAAATCCTAGGATGTTACAATCTCCCCCACTTAGACTCTTGACGTCCTCGTCAAGGCTCAATTATAAGGCCTCATAATCCGACCCCATTTCAGTGAAGACCCAGAATGACCAATGTACACCCAGCTCCCGATCACAGCTACCAGCGCAAGGGTGGCTCCATCTCGTCTCAACGGATAGCCCTTTCCAACTTGCCTGGACCGCACGGCTCAAGACCGGCATGCCACATGTCCATGTGGGCCCCACCTACTGGAGGGGTTATGGCTCTGATACCATTTGTAACGCTCGGGCCCACTGCCCAAGGCTCTAGTAGAGTTTCAGGAATAATGACTGGCCCCACAGACCACCACTAGCCTTAACTGCGCACTTTGTCCACACTGACGCGCAAGCCAGGATCAACTTCCCGACTGGTCACCCATCCTAGTACTACTCCAAGCTGAGCACGCTTAACTATGGAGTTCTTTAGAGATGGGCTCCCTGAAAAGGAGGTGCACCTTGGTGATATGGGTAGTCCAATTATTCCTTTTAAGATCATGTTATCCGAGGCCTCAAATCCTGGGATGTTACACATGCTCTTCCTCCTCCGCCTGCTCCCTGCCCTCCATCGCCCAAGGTCAGCCCCCTGCTCCCTGCCCTCTGCCTGCTCCTAATTCTTTGAGTTTACTTATTTAGTTGTTTCTATTGTAAATCATCCTAGGATATGAACAAAATCTTGTGCTTGCATATATTTGTTCTTCTAATCCTCATGCTTGACCTAATTCAGTAAATTTTGATGCATGTTGAAATAAGATTCAAAATCGTCCATTCTAGCATCCTAATTTGATTTGATTATGTGCTTTGAACCTTGAAACATGCGTATTGAAGATACATTGATGTCTCAAACTTAACTCACATGTGGGTCTTCTATTTCTAAAATGATTATATCTTCAATCTGCTTTTTTTCACCTTTATACTATATGCATTGCCTCTAAAATAGAAGATCTATTTGGTAGAACTGTCGACCTTTGTCCAGACCCTAAAGTGGACTCTATGAACACATCCAATTAAAGTATCATATTAATATGTAATAGTTTATTTATGGAAGTTACATAGAGACATGAAATTTTTAGTAACAAAATGATCAAAATAACCCCTATTATATTTTTCTACTGTAAAAAAGTAAACCTTAGGAATTGATAGTATAAATACATCTAAACATTCATAAGCTATTAATGTGTCACTTTGAGAGAAATGGACATACTCCTATTTAAGTAAAAATTACATAAGACATAATATGAAGTAATGATTAGTAACATGATGTGGTGGTTATCTATATGAAATTGATTATATATGCAATTCAAGTAGAAATACTAGAAAGAAAGATAATGAAACAAGCATGATATTGCAAATAACCTTAGATGGGAAAGAAAACTTCAAATCAATGCATGGTGTTTCATGGTCTCTCTTCCTAATGAGTTATGTTACAAATATCTGTATATTAGGTTAAGGACATGTTTCTGTTGTGACATATTGAGTTTCTTGCTATGTTATACCCACCAGATTTGTGTTATATATAAAATAATACATTGATTAATTTAGGAAGCATTGATATGTTGTTATGGCTGTCCATAAGTGTTTTATAAGAAAATTGTGTGTTGAATGGGGTTGTGAACAATACTATGATAAGTATGATGACTCCAATCCATTCTCAGTTGGGGTGCTAACACCACCAAATATTGAAGCTAATGATGACTTGTATGTGCGCAGAGATCACAATGAAGGATTGTTAATTGATAAAAGATTGCAATATTAGAGGCATGCATGTTTATATCTTTTTATATGTTTTATTTTTCTGAATGTGAACTTTACAATGTGCATGTGAACTTTACAATGTGAATTACTTTACAATGTGATTGTGAACTTTACAATGTGAATTACTTCACAATGTAAACTTTACAATCTAAATGTGAACTTTCAAATGGCTGAGCATTCATATGATGACCGTGCTGATGATTACCGTGAGGGTGAGGACGTCAATGTGACACCTCACAATGTAAGTTTTAAAAATATATCTCGCCTCACATTTATAGTTATATCCTGTAAGTGTGTTTTTTTGTCAAATTTTAGGTTGGTGATGTACCCCTGAAGAAATTGGGGCACTTGATGAGAAGCAAAAAAAATTGAGAAAGTGAGGGGCATCACAATGATGAACAAGTTACTACCGCAAAGGGGCAATGGACCCAAACTGGTTGTGGATTTCGATCATGCAGGAAATCCAGTTGGAGTGAACCGCAACTCATTTATTTCATATCTTGGGATTCTTACTCGCATCCATTGTAGTCCTATTTTTGAATCCTGGCATAGAGTTCCTAAGGGGAAGAAAGACTTAATATAGAAGGAATTATGCATGAGTTATCATTATTTGCAATTCTATTTTTGTAGATTACTAATTTTTAGGATACTAGTTAATAGAAATTCTATTTTGTAGAGTATATTTGATCTGGATGAAAAGTTGCATCATAAATACGTGATGCAACGTTGTGGGAGGGTCCTAAGGAACTATAGGACAAATATCACCCGAGATTACATACATGATGTTGAGAAGAGGTTCTTGATTGATTTCCAATTCTAGACATTGATCACTTTTTGACTAACTCTACACTAATAGTTTTTGTTTGTATTCTCTTTAAAAAATAAATTTAGGAAGAAGGCAGTCCCTGATCAATGGAACTACCTGGACTCCAAAGACTGGGAGGAGTTTGTTACCCAAAGAAAAATTGATGAATTCACCTATTCAAGATTAACCTTTAGTCTTACTAACCAAATCAATGTGCTTACAAGTCTATCAACGATGCTCAAAGAGCAAGGCATGCACTAAATGTGCATGACCACACAATGGGTCCAAAAGGCTATGCAGGCGTTCACCAAAGACTACAGGATGAGTATACTGCTCAATCTATTGCTCGGTCTGCTGTGACTCATGAGTCCTCTTCTATTGGTCCCACACCTCTACCTCGCCATGCTATGTGGATAGCTGGGAGGCAAAACAAGAAGGGAGATATAACGAAGCCTGCAACTGCTGAGGCGGATACAAAAATGGTAAAATTCAACTCTTAGAGCAATCGATCGATATTGATTATTGTTATGTTTACTTACCAATTTCTATTGATGGAGATTAGCGGGAGTTGCACGAGCAGAGGAAGGAAGGCAAGTTCATCCCTGAGGGCACAAGGGATGAATTGACAGTTGCTCTGGATAACCCAGAGCATCCTTGATGTGTTAGGGGTGTAGGCACTGGTGTAGGCATCAAAGCGTTCTTTGGGTCATCCCAACGCAAACCTATCCCAAAAGCGGGACTTTCACAAGTTGAGGTAACCTATTCTTTTTTTAGAATGTTATTGTGAAAGGGAATTCAATAATTGATAGCTAGCATTTCTTTTATCCATGTATAGGTAGATGAATTAATTGAAAGGAAAGTCCAAGAAGCAATGGTGAAGTGACATGCGTCTCAGACGGCCACTCAGACGATACTTGTGATGTGCCACACTTCTATTACTCCTACTACCAAGGTTGGGAGTAATCCTGTAGACCCACCACCTAGCACATCCTCTGTAAGTATTTTTATGACATAGTAGCTAGTCTTTGCAGAGGTTGGGAGTTTGTGTATATATGCATATAACATTCTTTATGTAAATTTGTAGGGGTTGAATCCATGCCGTCTAAAAAGTCAAGAATATGTCGTTGCAGAGGCTTTGACTTACCCACCCCTTCCAGGGGAAATGTTTCATGGGACTCCAGTACCTAATGGTGCGGTTCGTGTGAGCCCAATAAGTGTAGTACCCAAATGGAGGGATCTTACATTGCCATATGCCCATCCAGATTCTGAAACGCTTGGTGAGGCAGAAGACTGAGTGATATTGTGGCCCAAAGTGGATGTCGTATACACTAATATTGTATGCTAAATTTACATTACATTAATTTGTTAGTGTGTATGTATATATGAGTCAATTGATATGAAATTATATATATAGGTCAAAAGGAAGACACTCGCTACATCTCGG
Source organism: Alisma plantago-aquatica (assembly GCA_963693085.1). Classification (NCBI taxonomy): domain Eukaryota; kingdom Viridiplantae; phylum Streptophyta; class Magnoliopsida; order Alismatales; family Alismataceae; genus Alisma; species Alisma plantago-aquatica. The sequence continues at coordinate 421,023,204 of OY856412.1, forward strand.
CCTCCACCTCTACCTCCTAAAGTACCAAGTTGGCTTCTAAGGGACCTACACGCCTCGTTAGGTCCTAATTGTAGGGGTATGGCAGATTGGATAGGCGAACATGTTCCAAATTGTCCTATAAATGTTACTATTCTGAAGGAAGCTGCAGGTCAATCATACGATAACAATCTATTTATACAAGTTTTGCATATGTATTAATGCATAAGTAATACAAGTTTTGCATATATATTAATGCATACGTATTAATGCAGGTCAATCATACGATAACAATATATTTATACAAGATATTTTGGAGTTGTTTCGTTATGATTGGCTGAACACATCTATGATAGAGCTGTGGATATGGTGAGATCTTATTTATACATCCATATACCTTATTTTATATACAATGATATGGTTTCTTATATATTAATTCATATGTAATACATGTTTTGCAGCCACTTACACACGATATGTACAAATTTTTCATTTCTCCATGTGGGATTTTCGGTTCCATCTTTGATTAGTCTTGTAGTTAAAAACTCTAGGTCAGTTACTTCATACTGCTGTGATGTTTTTAAATATTTTGGTAAAAATAAGAAGACGGTGATAATAGATCCATTCAATGTCGGGTAAGTTTACTTTGCTTATAATTTGGATTTAAGAAAATTACATTTTTATTGTGACTTTTGAGTTATTAATTTATAACTTTCTTACCTCTAGTGGTAAGCATTGGCAGTTACTAGTTATTGTCCTCGAGACATTCACTATCTATTATCTAGATCCTGTGGGGAAGGAATTAAATATATATGGACACGCAATGAAAAGGCCATTATTCCCGTGAGAAATATGTCATATTTTTATATCTGTTAACATATGTTATTACATTACTATTTAATTATGCAATTTAATGTGTTACATTAACATGTAGGGCTTTGCAAGAGTACGCCAAAGCTGGAGGAAAGGTCCCCAAGAAAAAGAACCAGCCACTAACTTGGCAGAATGTGAAAGTAATTTCCCGACTCCAATGTATTATTTATGTGAACTGTGCTTATTTGTATTTTTGAATATTTTGTATGTTTCAATTTATAGTGTGCTACACAATATAATGACTGGGCATGTGGATACTATGTGATGTGATTTATGAGCATAATTATCGAACATGCCACAATGGAAATCGATACCATACATCAGGTATTATATGTAGTCTCATTAGATAATATGAAATATATCAATCTTATTATATATTATTAATTATATATATATACATCATTCTCTTTGCATGTGTTTAAAACCGACTTCACTATAGGTGAAAAGTTATTAGATGTACATACTCCCTATACGATGGATGAGTTAAATGATGTAAGAGAACAATGGGCAGAAGCCCTACAAGTAGTGGGAATTTTTAAATATAATTGGGATAATGATGATGATGAATAAAGAATGATATTTCTAAACTTTGTTCTCATAATTATTTTTGTGTGAATGTGAATGACTTTTTATGAATTGCCATATGTGTGAATGTGAAGATGATCAATACATGAATGTTTCTACATGTGTCTGAATGTGAAAAGAGATGAAATGAATGCAACTGCAGGTTGCTAAATGTGTGTGAAAATGGAGGAAATTTGAAATGGAACTACTGGTTTCTACATGTGTGTTATGAAAAATAATATGAATTAAATGTGCTTATACAAGTGTGTGAATCACATGATAAATATATAATATTGTCTATCTTGTTAATTTTGCATGTTTGTGGCCTGTTGTTGGCTGATATCAATGGATGCTATAAACCTGTAGTTTAGAACTGAACTGCAGGTTCCACATCCTGCTGACCAGTCATACAACATGCCTATAAACTGATAATAAAAAAATCAGAACATAGGTGTCAGTTATTTGTGTAAAACCGACAACAAAACACATAGGTGTTGGTTGTTAGTGTAAACCCAACGTCTTTATCCCCGTCTGGCGTCAGTTATCTGTGAAACCGATGCACGGTCGTGGTGGCAGGGGATATGGTGTCGGTGATTAGTATAAAAACCGACGTCGATGGTGTCGATTACTAGTAGATTCTGGCTAGGTACCACAGTGTGCTGGGTAGCACGTCCGTTGTGGTTGTGGATATGGCGTCGGTTACCTATATAAAGCCGACACTGATGATGCCCTTGCTGGTGCCTTTTTGGTGGCCGGAAGGGGTATGGCGTCGGTTGTTACTTAATAACTGACGTTTTTAATAAGGTTATCATTTTGGTTTTCTTTAAGAACCGACACCGATAGTCCCCTTGTTGGCGCGTTTTTTGTGGCGGGAAGGTTTATGGCATCAGTTGGGGGACCGACGCTGAACATGTCGACTTTTCACAGCACCCACCTGGGTGTTGCTCGGAAACTGATGCCTTAGGCCTTAAATAACCAACGCCAAAGGTTATTTCTGTACTAGTGATACGAGAAATGTATTAAGGGAATGTTTGAAGATAAGAATTATAAGTCTTAGAATCATCTTCTCTTTCATATCTTCCTTAATGAAAGCAATGTGGGAATGAAGTGATAAGAAAATGAATCATATATTATGCATAACCACCATGGTAGAGACATATAGTGAATGTAATAATGACAAACAATATGATGATGAAACTCTAGTGGGGTAATTGAGATGGTAATCTATCTGAATGGCCAAGTAAGAGAAAGGAAATTTAATTGATAAGATAAAGAAGACTTTAGTAAAACTTGTGAGATCCAAAGTTTGAATTTCAAATTAAGGAAGCAAAGTCACATCACAATAACATCATGATACTGATAAGGACCAAACCCTAGAATGTTTAGAGTTGTAGTAGTTCAAGGGATGTCACTAGTGATTTGTCCTTGAATACTAACATCTCTACAAAATAAGATTATGAGATTTGCACTATGAGAAGTAAATAAGCACTTATAGTAATCCAGGTTTTAAAGGTAGCTAATCTAAAAGATAGATAAACAATATGGAAATGATTTAGAGCAAAGAGTAAGATATAAATTTGAAATGTAACAAGTGTGTTTTGAACAAAAAGAGAAATACAATATGAGTGAAGTGCGATATGAGATAAATTCTTACAGTGATAGCAAGAATGATGAATAATCTATTTGTACCTTGTATGTTTCAATTTTAGAAATGTTTAATATACATGATTAAAATGAGAAGAATAAGTAGCAAAAAATAAGTAGTAGTGAATGAGGAGAGAGATAAGAGAAAACAATGGCTTTTAGTAATATGTGAATTTGTTTTTAGAAGTATAATTTGTTGAAGGTATATTAAGGGATGTAAAATTGGTTCTACGTATGATTTCATTACATGTGCAAGCAATATGTTAATTAAAGGTGTTCGATAGTTGTAGTCATTCATACCAGTAATCCATCTTAGTATTGTACAATTGTGGTATGGTGATATGGGTTGAATAATGATGGAACAAATGAAGGGTTACCCTGAATAAGGTAGTCTTACCTATTCACTCATATGAATAGAAGGGATGATAACCATATTGTATTAATATGTAACCCCAATGAGGTATAGCTTGATATACCTAGCTTTAATATAACTAAGTGATGGTAATTGGGTATGAATAGTCCTTCAATGACTAATAAAATTATGGAGTACTTTGTTACTGTTGTTGAAACCCTAGTATTCTATAACTCGATGGTTACACCTTGAATTATGTGTGGGTTCATACTTGAGAATAAAATGGAATGTGATGGTAATGCTTCACCTTATGAATCCATGATGAAATGGGGATGCCGTGAGTAGTATTGCACAATTGCTATTGAATCTAGTCTTCCAACTCAAGATTGTTTTGCTATTTGAAATTCAAAACAACATGGTGAACTCTCTTTTGTGACTTAGAGGTAACATAGAACAATAGTACATATTGATCCGTATGAATTGAGATATTTGGATTAGATTATCAATGTTGAGGTAACACCTCAAGAGTATGAAAATATTGAAATGGTTGTTTCTCTCTCTATCCTATAATTGATTGTGGCATAGAAAATTTGTTGGAAATCATTGGGAACTATTGTAGACATGTTGTGATTAGAAAAGAAATAAAGAACTTAATGTTGAAAACTGCATTCAAGTATGAAATACAAGAATATAATGACATGTAAGATTTCATAAGCTTAAAATAAACCTTGAAAGTACTTTGCTTGCATATTTATGTTCGGGGGTGAAACTTTTTTAGGGGGGGATTTTTATGACTTTATCTGAGCTTAATCAGTAAGTTAGGGTTTATGTGGATGATTACATGCTTTACTAGATTGATAATTACTTAAACATGATAAATGATGATATCTCAATCATGATATGTTAAACCTAATGAGAACCCCAAGTATGCTATCTCTTTGTATAATTATGGTTAGAGAAAATATAAACCCTAGTCGGCTGAAATTAGGGTTTTCACCAAATAGGCTCACATTGGGGAGAATGAGAGAGGTATGAAAAGTAGAATGAAAATGGTAGTTGAAGGATAGGATAGCACATCCGTGGTGGGTAGCACGACCGTGGTGGGTCGTTGGTGGCATGGGCATTCTAGGCCACACGGCCGTTTTGAAAGAATTGAACTATTGACCAACTTTTATAATCAAATATGATAAAACTAATGCACCACATCCGTGGTAGGCAGCACGTCCATGCTGGGTCCATCTTAGCATGGCCGTGGCAACTAGCATGGCCTTTCTGGGGTATTAACTCTTCAACTGACATTTATATAGATTTCTAGATAGCAGTGCACTGTTCTATTTGAATTTATTTATTAATAGCTTCAAATAATCTAAAATTTTAACTAATGCTTTATATCTCAGTTACAAACAACATGATAAATTTTTATAATTTTTAAAAAAGTTTTGATCTCTGAAATACACGAATTACAGTAAATTTTTATGACAGAAAAATATGCTGAAATAAGAAAAAGTTTAGTGAGCGGTCAATGTGCAATTCACTCAAGCAGCTCAATTTCTCTATATGGTCAACCTAACACACTAGTAGCTATCATAATTCGTTATTCATTCTGGAGAAATGAAATCCTAGAGAGATAGGGAGATTTAGGGTTTGAGAGGAGAAAGTGGCGGAATTGCTGATCTAGGGTTTCTCTATCCGAGATATGATGAAATCAAGTAAGTTTAGCTTCTTTACATAGCCTTTCATGGTGAATCTTCTCTCAGATGTGAAGATTCCATCCCTCCCCTGATTGGATTCAAAATCATATCAAATCAAGTCCTTTTCTCACTCTTTCTCTCCTAATCTTCAATTCTAGGGTTTCCGAGTTGAAAGGAAGAAGAAAGTGGTGATTGCTAGGGTTTTGATATGGATTCAAGATTTTTAGATATGGGATACATTTTTAAGTTGTTTTATATCTTAGGGTGAGTGGGTAAAAGAATATTTCAGTCAATTGTACTCAATTAGATGGTTTTAATTTATATTCTCGATTTCTCCCTAGATGACAACAAATGAAAAAAAACTATTCTTGAATTCAGTTTATAGAATACTTCAATGCATCTTCCAACTATGATCTGAAAACATTTACATGATGACATGGATATTACTATCCATGTATCTTGAATACTACAGAATTAAGAAGTTTATTGAGAATCTTCTGAAGATCTGAATTTTCAAGTTATTCGGGTGCTTGAACAACATTATAGCTAAAATTCGGATTTATGTTTATATGATCTTACTTATGTTCCTAGTGCATATAATTCTACACGTTTGATCTCTTGATTTGATATATGGACAAATAGATTTTCTTATTTTCACAATACATATCTTGTGAATAGCAAGTAATCAATGGTTGAAACCCAATCTAGTATGCTTTTACAAGTATACATATCTAATTTAGTAGTAAATGGCTGATTGAAATGATTCATGTGATATTGTGGGATTTTATCTGAATATTATCTTATATGCATATATGCTTCATTTATGAGATTTGGATTTTCTAACTCAAATACTTGTCATGAAATGCATATGTTGTTATGCTATTGCAAGTGCATATATGACATGCCCTAGAGAGGTATGTTATCGATATCTTGCATAAATGTGAGAAACGTTGACTGAGAATATTTATATTAGTAGACATGATATATGTTTGAATACATGAGAAGTGCTATATGTGCATGAGTAAGGAGAAACCCTAAGAAAGGGGTAAATAATATGTTAAGCATTTAGTTCTGTATATCAATGATTTCAATTCAATAGTCCGAGTAGTCATTAATATACAGAGTTAAAAGAGATCTGTCTAAAAGAAAGATATAATCAAAGTTACAGTAATAATAGTAGCCCTGAACACCGTAGATTCCCTATGAGAGGTCTGTGTTGTAGGGATGAAATGACCTAACCCTGGAAGTGTGCAGTATACGGGGGTCGGATCATACTAACAGGTGGTACGGGGGACAAAGCCCTAGTGGAAATCTCCTTAAAAATAAAGTATGTAGTGTCCAACAACAACCAGAGATCCTAGTGGAACTAGAGTACAGAAAAGTCAATAGGTGGCTTAACTCTCCGCCTATGTGCTCAGGTTAGAGGAGGACTCCAATTTTACGGTCCATAGGTGTGTCGAGACCAGAGAGCCATTTTCCTATCGCATACCAGTGATGTAGTCAGGTTTATTATCCCGAGTGTGTCAGCTAAGTCTTGTACGGTGAGATCGTATTTCGTTACGATTCTTCATATGTAGAGTACACTACATATGATCAGGGCATAAGCTAAACTATGATAATATAAGTTTTAAAGAGTTTCTTATAAGTAAGAAAGGCTAAGAAAGATTTGATTTCAGTTTCACAACATTTGTTCTTTAAATGTAATATTGAATATAGTGAGGATTATATTTCCATACTTGTTTATTTCTAATGATGTAGGCTTTAATGTTATTAGTAAGTTTTTTTGAATATCTAGTCTTTTAATTTGAAATTACTATCTTGTTTTATTTCAATTATCCAAGAATGATAAATGTCTGATTCAGTACTTTAGATTGCATTATTGTTTTACTCATTCCCTGAGTGAGTAGGCTCACCCCTCTACTCACAATTTTTAGGGAAACCACATGGACTTGAAGAAGGTCAAATCATTAGAGTAGATCTACCACATTAGTTAGGTATGAGATTAGTTAAGTTCAGTCGGTCCCTATCGCTCTAGGTCCTAGTATAGATGTGAGAGAGTTGTTAGTGATGTTTTGTATCTTTGTTTCCTTAATAATAGAGTATGTATCTGATTATCATGTCATATGTATATGGAAGTTTGAGAAATAGAATGAATGTATGGATGTGTATCGTTTATGTTGAGATCATATTAAAGTAATCAAAGTTTGATTCTCTTGTAAAGTTGTTTATGTGATTGGATGCGAGGAAACAAAGAATTTGCAATAAAAGGAAAAAGAAAAATAATCAAGAGTGAACTTTGTATTAAGTATAATCCTCAAAGTTATGCCCTAATCTCGTGATTAGTGGTAATCGTGGGATGTGGGTGTGACAATCTTTTGGTATCAGAGACTAGGTTGAGTCGTCAGGGACCATTAAGATAGAAAGTCAGAGTTATAAGTATGGCAGATAGGTGGTGATGTGTCTTTAGCTCTGGGAGGTCTGAGTATTTAGATACCCTGGCCTGGTATCTGAATACTTAGATTGACTAGTATCAAGCTACTCTGTATGTTCTTCTCTGGATTCCATGGCCAGGTATGCAGAGGAAGGATGGGCTAGAGAGAAACCCTATAAATATTAGGGTTAGGAGTCCAAAAAGTAATGAAGGAGTAAGAAATTAAACATAGAATGTGATACCACTCTTGCTTTATACTACTTCTTTGATTGGAGATAGATAGAAATGCTCTTATATGTATGAATTCAGATTATCAGTTTGTCAAATATATATGGTTCTTTTATATTATTTTGTATCATGATTTGATTCAGCTATTGTTTACATTCTTTGTATCAAGTAGACCAGAAGTTATGTTTAAATAAGTTTTCCCTAAGTGGATATTCTTTCCACATGTTTGAGATTAATAGGAATCAGTTAATCTTGACTAGCTCTTGGCTTCAGGACTACAGGTTTGGCCAGGTCCGACTGACATGATGCGTTACTGGAATCTAATGACTGCTATTGAAAATATAATAAGAGTAGACTACAGATAAATTAGACCGACATCATAGTGAGAATTTTCATAAACTAAGATGTTGAAACATATGGGAAAGATTAGAATATCTAAGAATCAATTGGAACTGATATCTGAGATCCAACTTTGGGGCCTCATATGAGAAACCCTTCATTGGGAATAAAGGAACATGACATAAGGTTCACATTAAGTTTAATTATTAGTATTATATGAACTCTAAATATGAAATATGGAAAAGATATGAGAAATGTATGTAAGGGCCAAGATAGTAAGATTCAATCATGAGGAATGGATTATATAACCAAGTGCAATGTTTTTATGTACTCCAAAGCAAAGGGAAAATATAAGAAAAGAGTTAAGTATACGATAAGTACATAGAAGTGAAGAGTCTTCAGAAGAGTTAAAGTGAAGATAACTAGATGAGCATGTAAATTATAAAACTAGGATAAGAAACTTAGTTGAAACAAAGAGAAAAGTTGGAAATAATGAGCTTGATTAAGGAAAGAGGGTTATGATATAATTGAGAGCATGGAATGTATACCTTTATTAATAAGTTTAATACATTCATCCTTACTACCTTTGGATTCTATGTCTCTATAAAACAACAAACTACTTTCTAAAAGAAGAAAAAAGTGTAGCTAAATAAATGAATAAGTCATACAAAAGGTAGACTATATTCAGGAAGGAAAACAACTTGATTGAAAGAGAAACTATGTTTCACCCATGCATGAGTCGTTTGTTTTAAAATTAAGGATATGTAATGTATTAAACACGAGGTGAAACTAGTAGAGAGATTATTGATTTAGAATTTCAACTTCACATTAGTAGAAGGATAAAAAGAAATATATGCAACATGGTATATATGATCATACACATAAAAGAAGCAACATGATCATAAGAGAAAACTAGAAGTTAAAGATGACATGTGGAATAGTAGTATATGGTAAGGGGATTATGGAAAGTAAGGAAGGGTTTGAAACATGATGGAGTAATATACATTATAAAAGAAAGTGTTGACCTAGGTGTCGCACATTGCCCATATTTTGATAATGACTTAACCATTCCATTCATATGTATCTAACAAATCTATTTGAGATTGTTTCACATATTAGGTACAAGAAAAGAATCACATTCAACTCAAAAGCTACTCATCCAGCACATGCAAAATATGTGACTTTTAACCGTTTTGAGAAATAGCCCTTATTGGCTTAGAACAATTGATGTAATCACATATACTCATGCTTTGCATTGTAACTAAGATGGATAAAATTTTTGGGACTCAAAAATCCATCGTTTGTACGGTTTTACAAAAATTCCAAAATACCCATAACAGGGATTTTGTCGGCCTAATTCCAAACTCGGCCGATCCATTTATTCTGGAATTTTTGTTGCAATCGGCCGAGTTCCAAACTCAGCCGATTCCCTTTCGGTCGAGTTTCTAGACCATGAAACTCGGCCGATCCACTGATCGGTCCAAGATGAAAGTCGACCGATCGGCCGAGTTTCTCCAAGGGAACTCGGCCGACAGTCTAGCTTTCAGCCTTGTCTTTTAGTGGTTCGGCCGAGTTGCCTTTATTGAAACTCGGCCGATCAGACTGTACTGGAATGCAGAAAAAGCAATTCCAACCGTTGGAGGAGTAGGTGGAACTCAAAATAGATCCGTTGCAAGTTGTAAAACGGCTATTTTTTGCCCCTTATCTCTCCCAACCTCAAAGGGACACCCTCAACTATAAATAGGACCTCTTGGACTTCATTCCAAGGTTGCTCATTCACATATGCTTGGTCCTAGCCTTAGTTGAGTGGTTTCTAATCCTTTGAGCCCCTTTCTCTCTCTACCTTCAAAGCAAAATCGTGAGTATGAGTGAGTTAGGTCCCCATGTATGAGAGCTATCATTTGTAATGTTGTAAAGCTCTCCTTTCTTCTTCTCCCATCTCCATTCCCTATGAAGATTGCTTGAAGATTCTTCTCCGAGTGAAAGAGAAGAAGGTTGTTGTTCTTCCCCGAGTGAAGGAGAAGAAGGCTAGCTGCTCCAGGCCTCCGAGTGAAGGAGGAAGGTGCTAAAGCTCTCCAAGAGAAGGAGAGGTGCAAGGCAAAGCTCAAGCAAGATGGGTAATTCCTGCAAGGCCGAAGACTAGAGCAAGAGTGGGTAAGTCCTTTGAAGAAGGCTGAAGACTACTTGCTTGGTGGGTAAGTCCTTGGTGAGGTAGAAGATCTTGGCTTGATTTATAAGTCCTTGGATGGTTGGTTGTTGTAGCTTGTAATCTTATGGAGTGATATATATAAGAGAACCAAGTTACAAATCCTAGAGCCTAACCAACTCTAGGTAGTGGACTGACATTGCTCCTAACTTTAGGACGTGGAACCACTCTAAACCACCTGTCCAAGTGCATGCTTTCCTTGTCTCTCATCCTTGCTATGTATGCTAGTTTAGGACATCAAATTGCTGTTTTGGTTTAAGTTCTTCACTTCATATAATTTGGTTGTCTAATCAATTTTGTGAAGTTTGTGAAGCTCTATTCAACCCCCCCCCCTTCTAGAGCCCATTGATCCAACAAGTGGTATCAGAGCTGGTCTTCTCCAAGCTACTTCAACAAGTAGGAGAAGATGGGCAATTCGGCTCTTGGGTCACTCAATCTTGAAGGAAGCTTCTCCATGAGACCCCCGGTCTTCGACGGCACAAACTTCCTATATTGGAAGAGAAGGATGCAATTCTACATCCAAGGGGTGAGCTACGAGATGTGGAAGATAGTCCATCTCAAGTATGAAGAGCCAAAGGGGAACATCACCACATGGACGGAAGATGAGATGAAGCGTGCTCAACTCAACGCCAAAGCCGTGAGCATCATCTACGCTGCCCTCACTCCATCCGAGTTCAACCGGATCTCTTCTTGGGACACAGCGCATGAGATTTGGCACAAGTTGTGTGTCACCTACGAAGGGACCGAGCAAGTCAAGGAGGCCAAAGTCTACATGCTTGGTGGTCTACTTGAGAACTTCAAGATGGGGAAGAATGAGAGAGTTGCGGATATGTACACAAGGTTAAATGTCATCTTGAACAGCCTTGCAGCCCTTGGGAGTGTCATGGATAGAGGTACAATCAATGCCAAGATCTTGAGATCTCTTCCAAAGAGATGGGAGCCAAAGGTCACTTCAATTGAAGAAGTCTACAAGCTGAGCGAGTTGTCAACTGAGGAGCTGGTTGGTAACCTCCAAGCACATGAACCTAGGCTCAACAAGCAAGAGGAAGAGGAGAAAAGAGAAGAGAAGGAATCAAAGAAGATGAAGGACACAACCTTCAAAGCCCAAGTTGAAGAAATGGTCCGGCAACAACAACTTTCCATGAAGTCTCCCTGCCCTTCCTCAAGTGAAGATGAAGGTGGAAATGATCATGAAGCCAACTACTCAAAAGGAAGACACTTCAAGAGCAAGCCCTCCTCCTCAACTCCTAGGTGCTACGAGTGTGGTCAAAAAGGCCACTACAAGAGTGACTGCTCAAAGGCCAAGAAGGGCTATCATAAGAGCAGCCACAAGAAGGATGACAAATACAAAAGAGAAGCAAAGTACAAGAAGAAGGACAAGAAGGAGAGACGATCCAAAGATGCAGCTCATGCGGCATGGGAGGAGTCTTCTACTTCAAGCTCCTCAAGCTCTGAAGATGGAGAATGTCATCTTGCCCTCATGGCATCTACTAGTGAAGAAGTAATTGAGGTAAGTGAGGTAAGCAAGGTAAGTTATGCAAATTTACTTGAGTTATCTAAGGAAACTCTCATTGAAATGCTTAATGAATGTCAATCATCTTTTGCTAAATGTAAAGCTAAAAGGAAAAGATTAGGAAAGATAGTTGATGATCTTTATGCCAAGATTGATATTCTTGATAAAAATGAGAAATTGCATCTTGATAGCATAGACTCTTTGCAAGGTGAATACATGGACCTTGAACTTCAATACCATGGAGTAGAGGTTGAAAATGTTGCTTATCTTAAACAAATTGAAAATCTTAAGATAGATAACAAAACTTGCCTTGATGAGCTTGATGTCCTTAAAACTGAAAATGTAGAACTCAAGCTTATTGATGATGCTAGGAGAGATGAGGTATATGCTTATCAAAGAGAAATTGTTGTTCTTAAATCTGAAAATGCTAAATTACTTGTTCAAGTTAGTGATTTATCTTCTAGGCCTGTTTTGCCAAGAAATGAAGTTGCTAGCTTATCTATAGAAAAAGATTCTCTTCTTACTAAAGCCCTCTGTCTTGAGGCCGACTTGTTGCATGCTAAAGAAGATCTTGCTAGTCTTTCTTCTACTGTTATAACTCTTAGTGATGACAATGCTAATCTTAGATCTACTTTGCAAAGGTGTTTATCAGGTAAAAAATCCCTAAATGATGTCCTAGAGCATTCTACCAAACAAATTGGTAAGAGTGGTTTAGGATATGATGGGACTTCTCCCAAAGGCAACAAAGGTAAGAAGAAGAAGGGTAAGAAAAAGAGTTCGGGATCTCCAATTTTCCATGGAGAGTCTTCCGGATCTAAAAACCATATGGTTTGTACTCATTGCAAAGGTGATGACCATTACACTACTTATTGTCCTTATAAGCCTAAGGGGACCAACCCAAACATGAAATGGGTCCCAAATCTAACTCTAGATCCCAAAGTTTGAGTTGGGTTCCGACATCCTCTTTTCTTGCAGGATAAAAAGAAATGGATTGTTGATAGTGGCTGCTCTAAGCATATGACTGGAGAAATCAGCCATTTCAACAAATTTGTGAAGAAGAAAGGAGGATCGGTAACCTTCGGGGACAACAAGAAGGAACGTATAATTCCTATCTTAAAAGATCTCAACACCAAAGACAAAGGCAAGCAAGCAATAGAAGAATTAGAAGAAAAAGAAGATGAAGAAAAGAAGGATCCAACTCCCCGCTTTGCAAAGAATCACCCAAAGGAGCTGATCATTGGCAATCTGTTTGAGAGAGTAAGGACAAGAGCTGCTTACAACAAAGAACAAGCAGACAGTGCCTTCATCTCCCAACTTGAGCCAAAGAACATCAAAGAAGCCCTTTGTGATGATGAGTGGATCCTTGCCATGCAAGAAGAGCTTGAACAATTTGAGAAGAATCGAGTGTGGACCTTAGTGCCAAGACCAAGTGATAGAAAGATCATTGGCACCAAGTGGGTCTACCGCAACAAGCTAGATGAGCAAGGAAGAGTGGTAAGGAACAAAGCAAGGTTAGTAGCACAAGGTTACAATCAACAAGAAGGTATTGATTTTGATGAAACTTATGCTCCTGTTGCTAGATTAGAATCTATCCGTATGCTACTTGCTTTTGCTAGTTATAAAAATTTCTTGCTTTATCAAATGGATGTTAAAAGTGCATTTTTAAATGGTACAATCGAGGAGGAAGTATATGTTGCTCAACCTCCAGGCTTTGAAAATGATAAGTTACCCAATCATGTATATTTCTTGCAAAAAGCTCTCTACGGACTCAAACAAGCACCTCGAGCTTGGTATGAGAAACTAAAGAACTTTTTGTTAGATAACGGGTATATCATGGGCAAAGTTGATTGTACTTTATTTCTAAAACACACTTCTACCCATTTTCTCATAATTCAAATATATGTTGACGATATTATTTTTGGCAGAACTGACCTTGATCTTTGCAAGGAGTTTAGCTCTCTTATGCAGAGTGAATTTGAAATGAGCATGATGGGTGAGCTGACCTTCTTCCTCGGCTTTCAAATCAAACAAACAAAGGAAGGAAACTTCATCAACCTAGGCAAATACACAATTGAACTACTCAAACGCTTTGGGATGGAGAACATGAAGCTGATGGATACACCCATGTCAAACACCGCCAAACTCGACAAGGATGAAGAAGGTGAAAAGGTAGATGAGAAGCTCTATAGAGGTATGATCGGAAGTTTACTTTATTTAACTGCCTCTAGACCTGATATAATGTTTAGTGTTGGCTTGTGTGCTCGCTTTCAATCAAGCCCTAGGAAATCACATCTTATTGTTGTCAAGAGGATTTTGAGGTACTTAGCCAAAACTCCAAATTTTGGACTATGGTACCCTAAGTCAAGGGACTTTACTCTTGTGGCATATAGTGATGCTGACTACGCAGGTTGCTTGATTGATAGAAAGTGCACAAGTGGCACTTGCTTCCTCTTGGGACCATGCTTGGTGTCTTGGTTCTCCAAGAAACAGAGCACAGTGGCATTATCAACTACCGAAGCTGAGTACATTGCAGCCGGAAGTTGTTGTGCCCAGGTCCTATGGATGAAGCAAATGCTCCAAGACTTCAACATTCATTTTGATGCTTCTCCTATTTACTGTGATAATACTAGTGCAATCAATCTTTCTTACAATCCAATATTGCATAGTAGAGCTAAACACATAGAAGTTCGCCATCATTTTCTCCGTGACCACATTGTCAAAAAGGATATTTATATCACACATGTGGATACGGAAAATCAGTTGGCCGATATTTTCACTAAACCACTTACTAGAGAACAATTTAACTTTATTAGATCAAAATTGCTCATAATTTCTCTTGATGATATTGAATTGCTCTCTAATTAGTTGGTTACATCTTATATGTGTTGCTCTTGCTTTAAATGCTTTGATTGCTCAAGATGCTTGTTTTTGCTAAAATTTCTTCAGTTTCTGTCTCTTTTTTGGGATTTTTCTCGCAAATCGGGTTTTAATCGACAAATAGTACCCTATGATGATGGGAATGTGCCTAAATATCCTAATATACAAACTAGACCAAAAAGAAAATTTGCATTAGGTCATTTGAGGTTAGGGCAAGATTTTCAGCTTTTCCCTCTTCAGGGTTTTGGTCGGCCGAGTTTCAAACTCGACCGATCGATCGGGATTCAGGGTGCCTGTGTGCTCGATCAGCCGAGTTTCCATTTCCCAAACTCAACCGATCGGTGGCAGACTAGTTTTATATATATAGGAATCGACCGACTTTCTCCCTCTCAACTAGAGAAAAGTCGACCGAACCCTAGCTCTAGCACCCGCCCCTCTCTAACCCTGGCCCTTTCTCACCTCGTTCCAGCTATTTCTACCTCCGATCGACCTTGCTTCTTCGTTCTTACGGTTCTCGGGGCTACGTCTGCCTAGTTTCTCCACGAGCTCGGCTCTCTTTCCTCCATCTCGTCTCCATGAGGTCCCAATGACGGAAGAGAGCTATCCCTTCTCCTGCTCAGGCGACCCCTCTTGCTTCAAGGTATATTGTGTTCGAAAATCTCTCTTTTGTTGATCAAGCTGCTGTTACTAGATATCAAGAGCTCCTCCCTCGCACTCCTTTTCTGTTTCGAGCTCTCCATCAACCGAACAGCTTTCACCCTGACCTTTATGAAGCTTATCAAATCCTTCGAACTCATCATCTTGATCCTTTTTGCATAGAAGATGTTCGCTTTCACAATTTGAAATCTAGTTCCAAAGCTGTCCGAGAGTTCTACGCAAATCTGCGTTGGAACTATGACACTTTGGTCCCAACTGTGGACACTTCTATTGTTTTGACGTCCATGATTGCCGGTCAACCCTTTCATATCACCGAGCGTTCCTTCAATCTTTATCTTCATGGTAATGTCGGTACCGCATCATGGATCGCTGATTATCCTAAATACCTTGATCTTCTCTACCCTGATGACGTGTATAAGGAAATTGAGGTTGATTTGACTGATATCCATAAATTTCTCAAGCGACCCAACTTTCCCTACACAAAAGGGGTACTCTGCCTTCCTCAGCTCGTTCTGCTCCTCGCCGCGTCCTGGCCTTTATCTTGAGCTGCAATGTCCATCCTAAGAAAAATCAGACGGACATTGCTGAGAATACTGCTGTTATGATGTATCTTTTGCTGAAGCATCGAGGAGTCAAGTGGGCACGTTATATCCTCCATCACATGACATGCTTTGACTCTGGAAAGAACACAAAGGGCACTCATCTTCCCTATACTGCCCTCATTTGTGGTCTTTTCCAACATGCCACTGCTAAATCACTTTTTGCCGATCTCCTCTACCGACCTGATCGCAAAGGTGTTTATATCAGTGAGACCACTCTCCTGAAGAGTGTTCCTACCCCCGGTGCATCATCTTCCTCTCAGGCACCTCCACCATCCTCAGCTGCACCTCCTCCACCTGAGCCTTCCTTTCAGCCTCCTCCTCAGCCTGCCTTTGCTGACTTTCATGTTTCAAATGAGGCCCTCATGGGGTATCTCATACACCAGCAAGAGTACAACATGAATGTCCAGCAACACCTTCATCAGGACCTTTGCCATATCATGTCCTCCATGAATATATCTTGCCCTCAGCCTTATCCCGCCTACCAGCCATATCCCGGTGGTGACTACGCTTCTTATACGTATAGTCAGTTTTACCCTGCTCCACCCTTTTCTGCTTCCGCTGAGCCCTCTGCAGGTGGACACCCTTCCCCGGTTCTGGCGCTTCCTGGTGGTCGTCTGTTTGAGATTCTGGCCCAGTATACCTCTTCTGCTCCTCCCCTTGAGGTTGCCTATGAGTTACATGCTCTAGGCATGTCTTGGTCCGAGCAGAGTGCTAGGTGGCCCGGGCGTGCTTCTGGTCCTCCAGATGAGGATATGTCTGATCAGGAGGATGTTGATGCTGATGCTAATGAAGACAATGAAGATACTGTGACTGATGCTGATGACGATGATGATGACAACGATGTTGATCATGCTGACGAGGCTACACAGGCTGCTGCTCCTCCTTCTGACAATGGAGATGAGGACTACCAGCCAGATGAGGATATCGATGCTGCTGTTGATGACATAGACATAGAGTAGTTAGCTTAGTGGGCTGATGTATCTAGTTTTAGTCTTAGATGACCATGTTGTATCTCTCTGGACTATGTTTGCACTATATACATTAGGCACATCATCTGAGTTGTACTATTTCTGCTCTATGCTTTCCGTGTAGTCTTGTTTTATGTTTTATGGGAACGCTTTGTATGTTATATCTTTTAGTGTTTTTATGACTCGTTGATCTGGTTCTATCTTATGGGTTCATATGCACTGGTTTCCATATTTTGATTATGACATGCTTTGGTTGTTTATCTTGGTTTTCCTCTATCTCTGTGAGCTTACTGTGATTGATTGAGTGTTTTTGTTTTTCTATGGAGAAGACCTTTGCTTTTATTCCCTTCTACCCCCCTGCCTTTTTGAGATGACAAAGGGGGAGAAAAAGCTCAATCATATTAAATTTGTTGCTTATATGGTTCTTTTCTTGTCTATTAACTAAAATGCATCTAGACTTGTTTAGAATCATATAGTATACATATGTGCTTTGGTTGCTTGTTTTTTACCTAACCATGCAGGCATGAGTAAGCATGAATTGAGGGGGAGCACTTCAAATTGATCATTTTTGCATCCCCTTGCAATTCCCAAAGAAAACGTATAATTTTCACATTCTTTTCAATATGTTGAGGAATGGTTTGTCATTGTCAAAAAGGGGGAGAATGTTGACCTAGGTGTCGCACATTGCCCATATTTTGATAATGACTTAACCATTCCATTCATATGTATCTAACAAATCTATTTGAGATTGTTTCAGATATTAGGTACAAGAAAAGAATCACATTCAACTCAGTAGCTACTCATCCAGCACATGCAAAACATGTGACTTTTAACCGTTTTGAGAAATAGCCCTTATTGGCTTAGAACAATTGATGTAATCACTTATACTCATGCTTTGCATTGTAACTAAGATGGATAAAATTTTTGGGACTCAAAAATCCATCGTTTGTACGGTTTTACAAAAATTCCAAAATACCCATAACAGGGATTTTGTCGGCCGAATTCCAAACTCGGCCGATCCATTTATTCTGGAATTTTTGTTGCAGTCGGCCGAGTTCCAAACTCAGCCGATTCCCTTTCAGTTGAGTTTCTAGACCATGAAACTCGACCGATCCACGGATCGGTCCAAGATGAAAGTCGACCGATCGGCCGAGTTTTTCCAAGGGAACTCGGCCGACAGTCTAGCTTTTAGCCTTGTCTTTTAGTGGTTCGGCCGTGTTGCCTTTATTGAAACTCGGCCGATCAGACTGTACTGGAATGCAGAAAAATCAATTCCAACCGTTGGAGGAGTAGGTGGAACTCAAAATAGAACTGTTGCAAGTTGTAAAATGGCTATTTTGTGCCCCTTATCTCTCCCAACCTCAAAGGGACACCCTCAACTATAAATAGGACCTCTTGGACTTCATTCCAAGGTTGCTCATTCACATATGCTTGGTCCTAGCCTTAGTTGAGTGGTTTCTAATCCTTTGAGCCCCTTTCTCTCTCTACCTTCAAAGCAAAATCGTGAGTATGAGTGAGTTAGGTCCCCATGTATGAGAGCTATCATTTGTAATGTTGTAAAGCTCTCCTTTCTTCTTCTCCCATCTCCATTCCCTATGAAGATTGCTTGAAGATTCTTCTCCGAGTGAAAGAGAAGAAGGTTGTTGTTCTTCCCCGAGTGAAGGAGAAGAAGGCTAGCTGCTCCAGGCCTCCGAGTGAAGGAGGAAGGTGCTAAAGCTCTCCAAGAGAAGGAGAGGTGCAAGGCAAAGCTCAAGCAAGATGGGTAATTCCTACAAGGCCGAAGACTAGAGCAAGAGTGGGTAAGTCCTTTGAAGAAGGCTGAAGACTACTTGCTTGGTGGGTAAGTCCTTGGTGAGGTAGAAGATCTTGGCTTGATTTATAAGTCCTTGGATGGTTGGTTGTTGTAGCTTGTAATCTTATGGAGTGATATATATAAGAGAACCAAGTTACAAATCCTAGAGCCTAACCAACTCTAGGTAGTGGACTGACATTGCTCCTAAGTTTAGGACGTGGAACCACTCTAAACCACCTGTCCAAGTGCATGATTTCCTTGTCTCTCATCCTTGCTATGTATGCTAGTTTAGGACATCAAATTGTTGTTTTGGTTTAAGTTCTGCACTTCATATAATTTGGTGGTCTAATCAATTTTGTGAAGTTTGCGAAGCTCTATTCAACCCCCCCCTTCTAGAGCCCATTGATCCAACAGAAAGAGGTTAGGAGATTCAATCAAGTGCTAGTTAGTCAAGTATCCTTGTTGATAAATAACTAAACCTACATATGAGAAATGTATTAAGGGAATGTTTGAAGATAAGAATTATAAGTCTTAGAATCATCTTCTCTTTCATATCTTCCTTAATGTAAGTAATGTGGGAAGAAGTGATAAGAAAATGAATCATATATGATGCATAACCACCATGGTAGAGACATCTAGTGAATGTAATAATGACACACAATATGATGATGAAACTCTAGTGTGGTAATTGAGAATGTAATCTATCAAAATGGCCAAGTAAGAGAAAGGGAATTTAATTGATAAGATAAAGAAGACTTTAGTAAAACTTGTGAAATCCAAAGTTTGAATTTAAAATTAAGGAAGCAAAATCACATCACAATAACGTCATGCTACTAATAAGGACCAAACCCTAGAATGTTTAGAGTTGTAGTAGTTCAAGGGATATCACTAGTGATTTGGCCTTGAATACTAGCATCTCTATAAAATAAGATTATGAGATTTGCACTATGAGAAGTAAACTAGCATTGATCGTAATCCAAGGTTTAAAGGTAGCTAATCTGAAAGGTAGATAAACAATATGGAAATGATTTGGAGCAAAGAGTAAGATATAAATTTGAAATGTAACAAGTGTCTATTGAACAAAAGGAGAAATACAATATGAGTGAAGTGTGATATGAGATAAATTCTTATAGTGATAGCAAGAATTATGAATAATCTATTTGTAACTTGTATGTTTCAATTTTAGGAATGTTTAATCTACATGATTAAAATGAGAAGAATAAGTAGCAAAAAGTAAGTAGTAGTGAATGAGGAGAGAGACAAAAGAAAACAATGGCTTTTAGTAATATGTGAATTTGTTTTTAGAAGTATAATTTGTTGAAGGTATATTAAGGGATGTAAAATTGGTTCTATGTGTGATTTTAGTGTACATGTGCAAGAAATATGTTAATTAAAGGTGCCCAATAGTTGTAGTCATTCATACTAGTAATCCATCTTAGTATTGTACAATTGTGGTATGGTGATATGGGTTGAATAATGATGGAACAAATGAAGGGTTTCCCTGAATAAGGTAGTCTTACCTATTCACTCATATGAATAGAAGGGATGATAACCATATTGTATTAATATGTAACCCTAATGAGGTATAGCTTGTTATAACTAGCTTTAATGTAACTAAGTGATGGTAATTGGGTATGAATCGTCCTTCAATGACTAATACAATTATGGAGTACTTTGTTACTGTTGTTGAAAACCAAGTATGATATAACTCTATGGTTACACCTTGAATTATGTGTGGGTTCATACTTGAGAATAATATGGAATGTGATGGTAATGCTTCACCTTATGCATCCATGATGCAATGGGGATGCCGTGAGTAGTATTTCACAATTGTTGTTGAATCAAGTCTTCCAACTCAAGACTATTTTGCAATTTGAAATTCAAAACAACATGGTGAACTCTCTTTTGTGACTTAGAGGTAACACAAAACAATAGTACATATTGATCTGTATGAATTGAGATAATTGGATCAGATTATCAATGTTGAGGTAACACTTCAAGAGTATGAAAATATTGAAATGGTTATTTCTGTCTCTATCCTATGATTGATTGTGGCATAGAGAATTCATTAGATATCATTGGGAACTATTTCAGACATGTTGTGATTAGAAAATAAATAAAGGACTCAATGTTGAAAACTACATTCAAGTATGAAATACAAGAATATAATGACATGTAAGATTTTAGAAGCTTAAAATAAACCTTGAAAGTACTTTGCTTGCATATTTATGTTTCGGGGGAGAAACCTTTTTAAGGGGGGGTGGGAGAATTGTTATGACTATATCTGAGCTTAATCAGTAAGTTAGGGTTTATGTGGATGATTACATGCTTTACTAGATTGATAATTACTTAAACATGATTAATGATGGTATCTCAATCATGATATGATAAACCTAATGAGAACCCCAAGTAATATTATCTCTTTGTATAATTAGGGTTTGAGAAAATATAAACCCTAGTCGGCTGAAATTAGGGTTTTCACCAAATAGGCTCACGTTGGAGAGAATGAGAATGGTAGTTGAAGGATAGGATAGCACGCCCGTGGTGGGTCGTTGGTGGCACGAGCATTCTAGGACACACAGCCATTTTGAAAGAATTGAAATATTGACCAACTTTTATACTCAAATCTGATAGAATCAATGCACCACATCCGTGGTAGGTAGCACGGCCGTGATGGGTCCATATTAGCACGGCCGTGGCAGCAAGCATGGTCGTTCTGGGGCATTACTCTTCAAATGACATTTCTGCAGATTTCTAGATAGCAGTGCATTCTTCTATTTTTAATTATTTATTAGTAGCTGGGAATGATAAAATTTTTTAACTAAAACTGTAACTCAATTACAAACAACTTGCTAAATTTTCATAATTTTTAGTGAAGGTTTGATCTTTGAAATACACGAATTATAGTAACTTTTTTATAATAGAAAAATCTACTGAAATAAGAAAAAGTTTAGTGAGGGGTCAATGTGCAATTCACCCAAGCAGCTCAATTGCTCTATATGGTCAACCTAACACACTAGTATCTATCATAATTCATGATTCATTCCAAAGAAATAAAATCCTAGAGAGAGAGGGAGAGTTAGGGTTTGAGAGGAGAAAGTGGTGGAATTGCTGATCTAGGGTTTCTCTATCCAAGATATGATGATATCAAGTAAGTTTAGCTTCTTTGCATAGCCTTTCATGGTGAATCTTCTCTCAAATGTCAAAATTTCGTCCCTCCCCTGATTGGATTCAAAATCATATCAAATCAAGTCCTTTTCTCACTCTTTCTCTCCTAATCTTCATTTCTAGGGTTTCTGAGTTGAAAGGAAGAAGAAAGGGGTGATTGCTAGGGTTTTGATATGGATTCGAGATTTTCAGATATGGGATACGTTCTTAGGGTGAGTGGGTAAAAGAATATTTCAGTCAATTGTACTCAATTAGATGGTTTTAATTTATATTCTTGATTTCTCCCTAGATGATAATAAATGAAAAAAATTGTTCTTAAATTCAATTTATAGAATACTTCAATTCATGTTCCAACTATGATCTGAAAACTTTTATATGATGACATGGATATAGATATCCATGTATCTTGAATACTACATAATTAATAAGTTTATTTAGAATCTTCTAAAGATCTGAATTTTCAAGTTATCCGGGTACTTGAACAACATTATAGCTAAAATTCGGATCTATGTTTATATGATCTTACTTATGTTCCTAGTGCATATAATTCTACATGTTTGATCTCTTGATTTGATATATGGACAAATAGAGTTTTTGATTTTCACAATACATATCCTATGAATAGCAAGTAATCAATGATGGAAACCCAATCTAGTATGCTTTTACAAGTATATATATCTAATTTAGTAGTAAATGACTGATTGAAATGATTCATGTGATATTGTGGGATTTTATCTGAATATTATCTTATATGCATATATGCATTGTTTATGAGATTCAGATTTTCTAACTCAAATACTTGTCATGAAATGCATATGTTGTTATGCTATTGCAAGTGGAGATATGACATTCCCTAGATAGGTATGTTATCGATGCCGTGCATAAATTTGAGAAATGTTGAATGAGAATATTTATATTAGTAAACATGATATATGTTTGAATACATGAGAAGTGATATATGTGCATGAGTAAGGAGAAACCCTAAGAAAGGGGTAAACAATATGTTAAGCATTCAGTTCAGTATCATCAGTGATTTCAATTCAATAGTTCGAGTAGTCATTAATATACAGAGTTAAAAGAGATCAGTCTAAGAGAAAGATATAATCAAAGTTACAGTAATAATAGTAGCCCTGAACACCGTAGATTCCCTATGAGAGGTTTGCGCCATAGGGATGAAATGACCTAACCCTGGAGGTGTCTAGTATGCCGGGGTCAGATCGTACTAACACGTGGTATGGGGGACAAAGCCCTAGTGGAAGTCTCCTTAAAAATACAGTATGTAGTGTCCAACAACAACCAGAGATCCTGGTGGCACTAGAGTACAGAAAACCCAATAGGTGGCTTGACTCTCCGCCTGTGTGCCCAAGTTAGAGGAGGAGTCTAGTTTTACGACCCATAGGTGTGCTGAGGTCAGAGAGCCATTTTCCTGTTACAGACTAGCGATGTAGTCGAGCTTAGCATCCTGGGTGTGTCAGCTAAGTCTTTTATGGTGAGATCGTCTTTCGTTACAATTCTTCATATGTAGAGTACACTGCATATGATCAGGGCATAATCTAAAATTTGATAATATAAGTTTTAAAGAGTTTCTTATAAGTAAGAAAGGCTAAGAAAGATTTGATTTTAGTTTCACAACAATTGTTCTTTAAATGTAATATTGAATATAGTCAGGATTATATTTCCATACTTGTTTATTTCTAATGATGTAGGATTCAATGTTATTAGTAAGTTTTTTTGAATATATAGTCTTTTAATTTGAAATTACTATCTTGTTTAATTTCAATTATCCTAGAATGATAAATTTTTTATTCAGTACTTTAGACTGCATTATTGCTTTACTCATTCACTGAGCAAGTAGGCTCACCCCTCTACTCACAATTTTTAGGGAAACCACATGGACTTGAAGAAGGTCAAAGCATCATAGTAGATTTACCACTTGAGTTAAGTATGAGATTAGTTAAGTTCAGTCGGTCCCTATCACTCTAGGTCCTAGTATAGATGTGAGAGAGTTGTTAGTGATGTTTTGTATCTTTGTTTCCTTAATAATAGAGTATGTATCTGATTATCATGTCATATGTATATGGAAGTGTGAGAAATAGAATGAATGTATGGATGTGTATCATTTATGTTGAGATCATGTTAAAGTAATCAAAGTTTGATTCTATTGTAAAGTTGTTTAGGTGATTGGATGCGAGTGTGACAATCTTTTGGTATTAGAGCCTAGGTTGATTCGTCAGGGACCATTAAGATAGAAAGACAGAGTTATAAGTGTCCAGATAGGTGGTGATGTGTCTTTAGCTCTGGGAGATCTAAGTATTTAGATACCCTGGCCTGGTATCTGAATACTTATATTGACTAGTATCAAGCTACTGTATCTATTCTTCTCTAGATTCCCTGGCCATGTATGCAGAGGAAGGAAGGGCTAGAGAGAAACCGTAGAAATATTAGGGTTAGGAGATTAAAAAGTAATGAAGGAGTAGGAGATTAAACATAAAATGTGATAAAACTCTTGCTTTATACTGCTTCTTTGATTGGAGATAGATAGAAATGCTCTTATATGTAGGAATTCAGATTATCAGTTTGTCGAATATATATGGTTCTTTTATATTGTTTTTTTATCATGAAGTGATTCATTTATTGTTTATATTCTTTGTATCAAGTAGACCAGAAGTAATGTTTAAATAAATTTGCCCTAAGTGGATATTATTTCCACATATTTGAGATTAATAGGAGTCGCTTAATCTTGAGTTGCTCTTGGCTTCAGGACTGCAGGTTTGGCCTGGTCCGGCTGGCAGGATGCGTTACTAGGATCTAATGACTCATATTGAAAATATAATACGAGTAGACTATATATAAATTAGACCGACATCATAGTGAGAATGTTCATAAACTAAGATGTTGAAACATATGGGAAATATTAGAATATCTAAGAATCAGTTGGAACTGATATCTAAGATCCAGCTTTGGGGCCTCATATGAGAAACCCATCATTGGGAATAAAGGAACATGACATAAGGTTCAGATTAAGTTTAATTATTAGTATTATATGAACTCTAAATATGAAATATGGAAAAGATATGAGAAAAGTATGTAAGGGCCAAGATAGTAAGATTCAATCATGAGGAATGGATTATATAACTGAGTACAATGTTTTTATGTACACCAAAGCAAAGGGAAAATAGAAGAAAAGAGTTAAGTATACGATATGAAACATCAGTCTCGGAGAAACGAGATCAACGAATGCGGAAGCGATTAACTAGCAGCAGAATTATATGTCCCAGTGAGAGTTATAACTCTCCGCTAGAAGCTTTGTTATTGCAATAAAGGAATAACAATAAGAAGTATAACTTTAAACATTCAATAGAAGATTCAATCATTAAGTAAGACAACATTTACTTAAGCAATCATTTCAATTATATTTAATTGAATACCAAAGAATATCATAATAAGGAATTTGTATACTAGTATTTGACTAGAATATTATAAACAATGTATCATCAATCATTATTTCTCGTGGTTCAACCTAAGCAGTTATGCTACATGGCTGATTATGTTTTTCAAACATTATTATGCTCTGCGGAGATGAGGTATACCGCTCATACTCCAACCGACCATTACGAAATCGCATTGGTACCATACATAGGTCATCAAAAGAGTCGGATTCTTATGACCTCATCTTCCTCAGTCAGTATGAGGATCAACTTACAAGAAATCTCGTGTCTCTGCTACAATAGATTTCCAGGGTATTCTGGCAACTTCGCTATTAGAGCTACAATGGCATTCGGTACTCTCTTCGCCATTGAGGGATTTCTTGTTTATCTCACACCGATGCGGCATTAACAACATCATCGGGAGATTAGTGATACATCATCCCATCATAAACATATAATGAAGGATTGATGGATTAAAGGTACATCTTACATCAATTCCTACATTAGGACGTAAGGATATTCACGTACATACCCCAACATACTCAAAAGTATGTTCTCCAGGAGTTCCCTTAGGAAAACCTGTTTCACCATCATTAAACTACTGACAATGATGGATCTATGATCAGGGCTCTACATGATATGATTATACTTGATTACTTAAGTACATTATAGCATTCTTGTAGCATCAAGCATGTTTTTAATCATAACTATTAAAACAACTGCTATAAAAGAAGAATACTAAATGTATCAAGTTAATTTCTCATTAGTTATCATTGGGAAATCAATCTTTAACCATCTCATCATAAGTCATCTAACAGCATGACCTTGATTATAATGATGTAGATATTGCTTATGGCTCTTACAGCCCATCAAACTCATATGTTACCTCTTAAACCAGGAAACATAGTATATCATTATTCATAAGCTTATAACATACTTTCAATGAATAATGCATCATAACCTTTACCCGGCTATGATCACTTCTTTATAAAAACTTGCATGGTTAATACACTTGATAACATACACATTATATCTGTATCAGCACAATGTAAGTTCTTTTCAAATTAAATATAAAACACCACGGCCGTGCTATCTTGCACGGTCGTGCTACAGAAGATATACCACGACCGTGTTACATCACCACGGCTGGTTTCTTGGGTTAGGATTTCACATTCAATTCAATTAGAATTATTCAACCCCTTAGTGTAATTAGGATTAGTGATTCCTCATTTCATACTTCAACCATGAAGTTTCATGCTTAAAAGCACAACTCAAAATTAGGGTTTACTGTTCATTTCATCATAGCGCCCTAGATTAGGGTTTATTATTCACATTACATGATATTACCTTAGAATTAGGGTTTACTATTCACATTACGGTGAATTGAGATCATGTCGTCATCATGTATGAAAATTACTTCCATTAATGCCTTCAAATTACTTTAAGATTCATTAATCATCATAATTAGGGTTTCCATGATCTCACTATGAAGGATCATACCCTAATTATGTGCATTCATACATAATGGAGGTATCTTATTTGATTCTCATTCATAATAGGAGTCTTCTCTCTCCTCTTATCATTAGATGATGTTTACATATCTCATGATTAGGTTAGGTCAAATCAACCTTGAAAACATAAGTCAAGTCATCACTACTATGGTCATTAGGGTTTGCTTCATCAAGGGGTGTTGGCTACTTAAACCCATCAAGGGTACTTTGGTAATGTCCACCATTGACCATAACATGCATCAACCATCTAATTACTTAATTCCTTAATGACTTTAGGTATCTTTAGGGTTTAGGTTAATCAACTACTAAACCATCTTGACCATTAAATCATCAAACAATCTTGACCTTAAAAGACCCCAAACGGTTTTACACTTTCAACCTCCAAATGGTTTTGAAACCGCATGGAGTTGTTGATTGTTTGGACCCTTTGACTTTCAACACTGCATGGCCAAGTACACTATCAAGACCGTTTGCCCTAGGTGAGGTGAAAACCGTTTGGCCCCGTTGACCGTTTGGGCCAACTTTGACTTTGAAACCGCATGGACAAATCGATCTTGAAACCGCATGGTCACCAAACGGTTTGGGATCGTTTGGTCCCAAAAGGGTCTTGAGACCATTTGGTCCCAAACAGTCTTGAGACCGTTTGGTCCCAACCAGTCTTGAGACTGTTTGGTCCAAACACCCTCAAAACCGCATGGACCAAAAAGTGCCTCAACCTATCCAATTGAATTAGGGTTTCCATGGTTGAACCCCTCAATCGATCATGCAAAGGTTAGCCACTCATCAATTAAGTCAATTAGGTCAACCCTTACTAATTTGACCCTCAATTGAATCTCAATTGGTCACCAATTAGAGTTTGGATTGATTGGATTAGGGTTTAGAACCGATCATCCTTCAACATGCATCAACATGAGTCTAATTGATGTTGAACTCATTGAACCATCACTCAATTGGGTCATGATCTGACCCCAAACGGTCTTGGGATCGTTTGGACATCCTCCAAACGGTCTTGAGACCATTTTCCCATTATTTTATCAAAAACTAAGTCATTCACTCAAGGGTTGAACTTTAACTTAGGTCACAAAATCAGCACTTGATTATTCCACAACTTGATGTGATTGGACCCTCAATTGATCAACCCCTCTTGACCCTAGACCTACAAATGGTCTTGGGTGATCACCAAACGGTCTTGAGACCGTTTGGGTGATTCCCAAATAGTTTTGAAACTGTTTGGGTCACTCAACCCAAACTTCAACATGATTGCACCATTGAAAACAACAATAAACCCGATTAGGATTTAGGTGACTAATATGCCATCAGTTGGTGATTTACTTGGAATTAGTTGATGATTCTTGGTGGTTGATTAGTCCATAATGTATGCAGCATATCTCCAAATGGTCAATTCCTAGTCAACTCATCCAAACGGTCCTTGAGACCGTTTGCTCCAAATGACCTAGTGAAACTATTTGCCCTTCAAACGGTTTTGAAATCGTTTGGGCAAGGGGTGGAGGATCGTTTGCTAAAGTAGGATCAGGATGAACTTTGTAATTAACACCACTTTCTTCTACCTGAAGAACATGGACTGTTCTTCACGGTTTTAGTTTCAAGAACACATAGAAGTGTCTAAGGAAGGGGAAAAAGCAACGTTTTCATTAAAGGAAGATGCACTTAACAAAGTTAAAGGTTTAGAGTTATAAAACCCACCTTAGGATCTGATCTTGAGCTCCAAGCTTCGTAGATTTAATGGTGTCTTGAGATCCACAGGTCGTCCAAGGTTCCTTCCTCAAGAAATGGATGGAAAGGATGGCTAGAAAGGAGATTTGTGTAAGAAAGACTAACAAACCAACCTTGTAGAAAGACTTCCTCCATGAATCCGAGCTAAATGGTGATCAAAACTTACCCAATTTAGTTTTGTCGTCCTCCTATGCTCCTGAGCTCCCTCTTAGTCGGCCAAAGCAAAGAGATAAGTGAAGGGATGAAGGGAAACGATCCCTTGCCTTGTAAAAGAGATGTGCTTATATACTTTGGGTATATTTTCAAGATAAGG
The DNA here is from genome assembly GCA_963693085.1 of Alisma plantago-aquatica. NCBI lineage: Eukaryota > Viridiplantae > Streptophyta > Magnoliopsida > Alismatales > Alismataceae > Alisma > Alisma plantago-aquatica. The sequence goes on from OY856412.1 coordinate 421,052,071, forward strand.
ACAATTATTTCCTCATTTCTGAAATAAGTCATTCTCCTCTCCTTAGGCACGTCTCTCCCTTCTTATCACATGCAAAACTTCTCTCTCAACCAAGGTTTAGAGGAAAAGAAGCCAAACACCTTACTAGATTGCACATATTAAAAGGGTCATTTTGCATACATCTTGATTATTTAATTATAATGGTTATCTTTCTTATTTGATTATTCAAATGAGGCGCCCTCCTCATTATCTTTTCTCTAATTGATGTCAAGAGTCATGAAAGATACTCTAAAGGGTTTATTTTACATGTTGCACCCTATGTTTTGGGTAAATTACACTTTACACCAAAACTAGGGTTTAAAGCACAAGGATTGCTCTACAAGCTATATCTTGGTGCCCAAGCTTGGAGAATCCATATCACTACATCATATTCATTCTTATGATGTCTAATCATCATAGGAATATCTTATCATGGGAAATTTGCAAGTTAACCCCTCTAATTGGGTAATTTGCACATAAGTCCATATTTTAACAAAACAACATTAGATCATTGTTCAAAAAGGACAGAAATAGAAATATATGTTCCTCAGAAACTTTAATTACATATAAAAAGATAACCACAAATGTCTAATCACATAATTAGGCAAAACACCTAGGGTTAGTTCATAACCCAGGTCAGGGATGTTACACGATAAGTACATTAAAGTGAAGAGTCTTCAGAAGAGTTAAAGTGAAGAGAACTATATGAGCATGTAAATCATAAAACTAGGATAAGAAACTTAGTTGAAACAAAGAGAAAAGTTGGAAATAATGAGCTTGATTAAGGAATGAGGGTTATGATATAATTGAGAGCATGTAATGTATACCTTTATTAATAAGTTTAATACATTCATCCTTACTGCCTTTGGATTCAAAGTCTCTATAGAACAACAAACTAGTTTCTAAAAGAATAACAAAAGTGTAGCTAAATAAATGAATAAGTCATACAAAGGTAGACTATATTCAGGGAGGAAAAAAAACTTGATTGAAAGAGAAACTATGTTTCACCCATGCATGAGCCGTTTGATTTAAAATGAAGGATATGTAATGTATTAAACATGAGGTGAAACTAGTAGAGAGATTATTGATTTATAATTTCAACTTCACATTAGTAGAAGGATAAAAAGAAATATATGCAACATGGTATACATGATCATACACATAAAAGAAGAAACATGATCATAAGAGAAAACTAGAAGTTAAAGATGACATGTGGAATAGTAGTATATGGTAAGGGGATTATGGAAAGTAAGGAAGGGTTTGAAACATGATGGAGTAATATATATTATAAAAGAAAGAGGTTAGGAGATTCAATCAAGTGCTAGTTAGTCAAGTATCCTTGTTGATAACTAACTAAACCTACATACGAGAAATGTATTAAGGGAATGTTTGAAGATAAGAATTATAAGTCTTAGAATCATCTTCTCTTTCATATCTTCCTTAAGGAAAGCAATGTGAGAATGAAGTGATAAGAAAATGAATCATATATGATGCATAACCACCATGGTAGAGACATCTGGTGAATGTAATAATGACACACAATATGATGATGAAACTCTAGTGGGGTAATTGAGAATGTAATCTATCTGAATGGCCAAGTAAGTGAAAGGAAATTCAATTGATAAGATAAAGAAGACTTTAGTAAAACTTGTGAGATCCAAAGTTTGAATTTCAAATTAAGGAAGCAAAGTCCCATCACAATAACGTCATGCTACTGATAAGGACCAAACCCTAGAATGTTTAGAGTTGTAGGAGTTCAAGGGATGTCACTAGTGATTTGGCCTTGAATACTAGCATCTCTATAAAATAAGATTATGAGATTTGCACTATGAGAAGTAAACTAGCACTGATAGTATTCCAGGGATTAAAGGTAGCTAATCTGAAAGGTAGATAAACAATATGGAAATGATTTTGGAGCAAAGAGTAAGATATAAATTCGTTTGAAGGTTGAATAAATAAGTGCTCTTGATTTTGAATATGGAAATGATTTGGAGCAAAGAGTAAGATATAAATTTGAAATGTAACAAGTGTGTTTTGAACAAAAGGAGAAATACAATATGAGTGAAGTGTGCTATGAGATAAATTCTTACAGTGATAGCAAGAATGATGAATAATCTATTTGTACCTTGTATGCTTCAATTTTAGGAATGTTTAATCTACATGATTAAAATGAGAAGAATAAGTAGCAAAAAGTAAGTAGTAGTGAATGAAGAGAGAGATAATATAAAACAATGGCTTTTAGTAATATGTGAATTTGTTTTTAGAAGTATAATTTGTTGAAGGTATATTAAGGGATGTAAAATTGGTTCTACGTATGATTTCAGTGTACATGTGCAAGCAATATGTTAATTAAAGGTGTCTGATAGTTGTAGTCATTCATACCAGTAATCCATCTTAGTATTGTACAATTGTGGTATGGTGATATGGGTTGAATAATAATGGAACAAATGAAGGGTTACCCTAAATAAGGTAGTCTTACCTATTCACATATATGAATAGAAGGGATGATAACCATATTGTATTGATATGTAACCCGAATGAGGTATAGCTTGTTATACCTAGCTTTAATATAACTAAGTGATGGTAATTGGGTATGAATAGTCCTTCAATGACTAATACAATTATGGAGTACTCTGTTACTATTGTTGAAACCCTAGTATGCTATAACCCAATGGTTACACCTTGAATTATGTGTGGGTTCATACTTGAGAATAATATGGAATGTTATGGTAATGCTTCACCTTATGCATCCATGATTCAGTGAGGATGTCGTGAGTAGTATTGCACAATTGTTGTTGAATCTAGTCTTCCAACTAAAGACTATTTTGCTATTTGAAATTCAAAACAACATGGTGAACTCTCTTTTGTGACTTAGAGGTAACACAGAACAATAGTACATATTGATCCATATGAATTGTGATATTTGGATTAGATTATCAATGTCGAGGTAACACCTCTAGAGTATGAAAATATTGAAATGGTTGTTTCTCTCTCTATCCTATGCTTGATTGTGGCATAGAGAATTTGTTGGATATCATTGGGAACTATTTCAGACATGTTGTGATTAGAAAAGAAATAAAGGTCTTAATGTTGAAAACTGCATTTAAGTATGAAATACAAGAATATAATGACATGTAAGATTTTAGAAGCTTAAAATAAACCTTGAAAGTACTTTGCTTGTATGTTTATGTTTTGGGGGCGAAACCTTTTTACGGGGGGCAGAAATTGTTAAGATCGTATCTGAGCTTAATCAGTAAGTTAGGATTTATGTGGATGATTACATGCTTTACTAGATTGATAATTACTTAAACATGATTAATGATGATTTCTCAATCATGATATGTTAAACCTACTGAGAACCCCAAGTATGTTATCTCTTTGTATAATTAGGGTTTGAGAAAATATAAACCCTAGTCGGCTAAAATTAGGGTTTTCACCAAATAGGCACACGTTGGGCGGAATGAGAGAGGTATGAAAAGGAGAATGAAAATGGTAGTTTAAGGATAGGATAGCACAACCGTGGTGGGTATCACGGTCGTGGTGGGTCGTTGGTAGAATGGGCATTCTAAGCCACACGGCCATTTTGAAAGAATTGAACTATTGACCAACCTTTTTACTCAAATCTTATGAAACCAATGCACCACGTCTGTGCTGGGTCCATCTTAACACGGTCGTGGCAGCTAGCTTGGCCGTTCTGGGGCATTTACTCTTCAACTGATATTTCTGTAAATTTCTGGATAGCAGTTCACTGTTATATTTTTATTTATTTATTGGTAGCTCAGAATGATCTAAAATTTTATCTGAAGCTTTATATCTCAATAAAAAACAACATGACAAAGTTTCATAATTTTTTAATAAGCTTTAGCCTCTGCAATAAACGAATTACAGTAACTTTTTATGACAGAAAAATATGCTGAAAAAAGAAAACGTTCAGTGAGGGGTCAATGTGCAATTCACCCAAGCATCTCAATTGCTCTATATGGTGAAACTAACACACTAGTAGATCTCATGATTCATGATTCATTTCAAAGAAATTAAATCCTAGAGAGAGGGAGAGTTAGGGTTTGAGAGGAGAAAGTGGTGGATTTGTTGATCTAGGGTTTCTCTATCCGAGATATGATGAAATCAAGTAAGTTTAGCTTATTTGCATAGCTTTTCATGGTGAATCTTCTCTAAGATGTCAAGATTTCGTTTCTCCCCTGATGGGATTTGAAATCATATCAAATCATGTCCTTTTCTCACTCTTTCTCTCCTAATCTTCAATTCTAGGGTTTCTGAGTTAAAAGGAAGAAGAAAGTGGCGATTGCTAGGGTTTTGATATGGATTTGAGATTTTTAGATATGGGATATGTTTTTAAGCTATTTTACAGCTTAGGGTGATTGGGTAAAAGAATATTTCAGTCAATTGTACTCAATTAGATGGTTTTAATTTATATTCTCGATTTCTCCCTAGATGACAATAAATGAAAAGAATTGTTCTTGAATTCAGTTTATAGAATACTTCAATTCATGTTCCAACTATGATCTGAAAATGTTTATATGATGACATGGATATAGATATCCATGTATCTTGAATACTACAGAATTAAGAAGTTTATTGAGAATCTTCTGAAGATCTGAATTTTCAAGTTATTCGGGTGCTTGAACAACATTATAGCTGAAATTCAAATTTATGTTTATATGATCTTACTTATGTTACTAGTGCATATAATTCTACATGTTTGATCTCTTGATTTGATATATGGACAAATAGAGATTCTAATTTTCACAATACATATGTTGTTAATAGCAAGTAATCAATGATGGAAACCCAATCTAGTATGCTTTTACAAGTATACATATCTAATTTAGTAGTAAATGGCTGATTGAAATGATTCATGTGATATTGTGGGATTTTTTCTAAATATTATCTTATATGCATATATGCTTTGTTTATGAGATTCAGATTTTCTAACTCAAATACTTGTCATGAAATGCATATGTTTTTATGCTACTGCAAGTGGATATATGACATGCCCTAGATAGGTATGTTATCGATGCCATGCATAAATGTGAGAAATTTTGAATGAGAATATTAATATTAGTAGACATGATATATGTTTGAATACATGAGAAGTGCTATATGTGCATGAGTAAGGAGAATCCCTAAGAAAGAGGTAAACAATATGTTAAGCATTCAGTTCAGTATCATCAGTGATTTCAATTCAATAGTTCAAGTAGTCATTAATATACAGAGTTAAAAGAGATCAGTCTAAGAGAAAGATATAATCAAAGTTACAGTATTAATAGTAGCCCTGAACACCGTAGATTCCCTATGAGAGGTTTGCGCCATAGGGATGAAATGACCTAACCCCAGAGGTGTCTAGTATGTCGGGGTCGGATCGTACTAACAGGTGGTACGAAGGACAAAGCCCTAGTGGAAGTCTCCTTAAAAATATAGTATGAAGTGTCCAACAACAACCAGAGATCCTGGTGGCACTAGAGTACAGAAAACCCAATAGGTGGCTTGACTCTCCGCCTGTGTGCCCAAGTTAGAGGAGGAGTCCAATTTTACGACCCATAGGTGTGCCGAGGTCAGAGATCCATTTTCCTGTTGCAGACTAGCGATGTAGTCGAGCTTAGCATCCCGGGTGTGTCAGCTAAGTCTTTTACGGTGAGATAGTGTTTTGTTACAATTCTTCATATGTAGAGTACACTGCATATGATCAGGGCATAATCTAAAATTTGATAATATAAGTTTTAAAGAGTTTCTTATAAGTAAGAAAGGCTAAGAAAGATTTGATTTTAGTTTCGCAACAATTGTTCTTTAAATGTAATATTGAATATAGTCAGAATTATATTTCCATACTTGTTTATTTCTAATGATGTAGGCTTCAATGTTATTAGTAAGTTTTTTTTAATATCTAGTCTTTTAATTTGAAATAATTTCTTGTTTTATTTCAATTATCCAAGAATGATAAATGTCTGATTCAGTACTTTAGATTGCATTATTGTTTTACTCATTCACTGAGTGAGTAGGCTCACCCCTCTACTCACAATTTTTAGGGAAACCACATGGACTTGAAGAAGGTCAAAGCATCATAGTAGATCTACCACATGAGTTAAGTATGAGATTAGTTAAGTTCAGTCAGTCGTTGTCACTCTTGGTTCTATTATAGATGTGAGAAAGTTGTTAGTGATGTTTTGTGTCTTTGTTTCCTTAATAATAGAGTATGTATCTGATTATCATGTCATATTTATATGGAAGTGTGAGAAATAGAACGAATGTATGGATGTGTATCGTTTATGTTGAGATCATATTAAAGTAATCAAAGTTTAACTCTCTTGTAAAGTTGTTTATGGGATTGGATGTGAGAAAACAAAGAGTTTGAAATAAAAGGAAAAAGAAAAATAATCAGGAGTGAACTTTGTATTAAGTATAATCCCTAATATGATGCCCTAATCTCGTGATTAGTGGTAATAGTGGGATGCGGGTGTGACAATCTTTTGGTATCAGAGCCTAGGCTGAGTCGTCAGGGACCATTAGGATAGAAAGTCAGAGTTATAAGTGTGGCAGATAGGTGGTGATGTGTCTTTAGCTCTGGGAGGTCTGAGTATTTAGATACCCTGGCCCGATATCTGAATACTTAGATTGACTAGTATCAAGCTACTTTGTCTATTCTTCTCTGGATGCCCTGGCCAGGTGTGCAGAGGAAGGATGGGCTAGAGAGAAATCCAAGCTATATTAGGGTTAGGAGACCAAAAAGTAATGAAGGAGTAAGAGATGAAACATAGAATGTGATACAACTCTTGCTTTATATTGTTTCTTTGATTGGAGATAGATAGAAATGCTCTTATATCTATGAATTCAGATTATCAGTTTGTCGAATATATATGGTTCTTTTATATAGTTTTGTATCATGAAGTGATTTAGTTATTGTTTATATTCTTTGTATCAAGTAGACCAGAAGTTATGTTTAAATAAGTTTGCCCTATGAGGATATTCTTTCCACATGTTTGATTTTAATAGGAGTCAGTTAATCTTGAGTAGCCCTTGGCTTCAGGACTGCAGGTTTGGCCTGGTTCGGCTGAAAGGACGTGTTAATGGGATCTAATGACTCCTATGTAAAATATAATAAGATTAGACTATAGATAAATTAGACCGACATCATAGTGAGAATGTTCGTAAACTAAGATGTTGAAACATATGGGAAAGATTAGAATAGCTAACAATTAGTTGGAACTGATATCTTAGATCCAACTTTGGGGCCTCATATGAGAAACCCTTATTGGGAATAATGGAACACGACATAAGGTTCATATTAAGTTTAATTATTAGTATTATATGAACTCTAAATATGAAATATGGAAAAGATATGAGAAATGTATGTAAGGGCCAAGATAGTAAGATTCAATCATGAGGAATGGATTATATAACTGAGTACAATGTTTTTATGTACTCCAAAGAAAAGGGAAAATAGAAGAAAAGAGTTAAGTATACGATAAGTACATAGAAGTGAAGAGTCTTTAGAAGAGTTAAAGTGAAGAGAACTAGATGAGCATGTAAATCATAAAACTAGGATAAGAAACTTAGTTGAAACAAAGAGAAAAGTTGGAAATAATGAGCTTGATTAAGGAATTAGGGTTATGATATAATTGAGAGCATGGAATGTATACCTTTATTAATAAGTTTAATACATTCCTCCTTACTGCCTTTGGATTCTAAGTCTATAGAACAACAAATTAATTTCTAAAAGAAGAACAAAAGTGTAGCTAAATAAATGAATAAGTCATACAAAGATAAACTATATTCAGGAAGGGAAAAAAACCTGATTGAAAGAGAAACTATGTTTCACCCATGCATGAGTCATTTCATTTAAAATGAAGGATATGTAATGTATTAAACATGAGGGTAAACTAGTAGAGAGATTATTGATTTAGAATTTCAACTTCACATTAGTAGAAGGATAAAAAGAAATATATGCAATATGCTATACATGATCATACACATGAAAGAAGCAACATGATCATAAGAGAAAACTAGAAGTTAAAGATGACATGTGGAATAGTAGTATATGGTAAGGGGATTATGGAAAGTAAGGAAGGGTTTGAAACATGATGGAGTAATATAGATTATAAAAGAAAGAGGTTAGGAGATTCAATCAAGTGCTAGTTATTCAAGTATCCTTGTTGATAACTAACTAAACCTACATATGAGAAATGTATTTAGGGAATGTTTGAAGATAAGAATTATATGTCTTAGAATCATCTTCTCTTTCATATCTTCCTTAATGAAAGCAATGTGGGAATGAAGTGATAAGAAAATGAATCATATATGATGCATAACCACCATGGTAGAGACATCTAGTGAATGTAATAATGACACACAAAATGATGATGAAATTCTAGTGGGGTAATTGAGAATGTAATCTATCTGAATGGCCAAGTAAGAGAAAGGAAATTCAATTGATAAGATAAAGAAGACTTTAGTAAAACTTGTGAGATCCAAAGTTTGAATTTCAAATTAAGGAAGCAAAGTCACATCACAATAATGTCATGCTACTCATAAGGACCAAACCCTAGAATGTTTAGAGTTGTAGTAGTTCAAGGGATGTCACTAGTGATTTGGCCTTGAATACTAGCATCTCTATAAAAATAAGATTATGAGATTTGTACTATGAGAAGTAAAAAAGCACTGATAGTAATCCAGGGTTTAAAGGTAGCTAATTTGAAAGGTAGATAAACAATATGGAAATGATTTGGAGCAAAGAGTAAGATATAAATTTGAAATGTAACAAGTGTGTTTTGAACAAAAGGAGAAATACAATATGAGTGAAGTGTGATATGAGATAAATTCTTACAGTGATAGCAAGAATGATGAATAATCTATTTGTACCTTGTATGTTTCAATTTTAGGAATGTTTAATCTACATGATTCAAATGAGAACAATAAGTAGAAAAAAGTAAGTAGTAGTGAATGAGGAGTGAGATAAGAGAAACAATGGCTTTTAGTAATATGTGAATTTGTTTTTAGAAGTATAATTTGTTGAAGGTATATTAAGGGATGTAAAATTGGTTCTATGTATGATTTCAGTGTACATGTGCAAGCAATATGTTAATTAAAGGTGTCTGATAGTTGTAGTCATTCATACCAGTAATCCATCTTAGTATTGTACAATTGTGGTATGGTGATATGGGTTGAATAATGATGGAACAAATGAAGGGTTACCCTGAATAAGGTAGTCTTACCTATTCACTCATATGAATAGAAGGGATGATAACCATATTGTATTTATATGTAACCCTAATGAGGTATAGATTGTTATACCTAGCTTTAACATAACTAAGTGATGGTAATTGGGTATGAATAGTGCTTCAATGACTAATACAATTATGTAGTACTTTGTTACTGTTGTTGAAACCCTAGTATGCTATAACCCGATGGTTACACCTTGAATTATGTGTGGGTTAATACTTGAGAATAATATGGAATGTGATGGTAATGCTTCACCTTATCCATCCATGATGCAATGGGGATGTCATGAGTAGTATTGCACAATTGTTGTTGAATCTAGTCTTCCAACTCAAGACTATTTTGTTATTTGAAATTTAACATGATGAACTCTCTTTTGTGACTTAGAGGTAACACAGAACAATAGTACATATTGATCTGTATGAATTGAGATATTTGGATCAGATTATCAATATTGAGGTAACACCTCAAGAGTATGAAAATATTGAAATGATTGTTTCTCTCTCTATCCTATGATTGATTGTGGCATAGAGAATTCATTGGATATCATTGGGAACTATTTCAGACATGTTGTGATTATAAAAGAAATAGAGGACTTACTGTTGAAAACTGCATTCAAGTATGAAATACAAGAATATAATGACATGTAAGATTTCAGAAGCTTAAAATAAACCTTGAAAGTACTTTGCATGCACATTTATGTTTCGGGGGCCAAACCTTTTTAGGGGGGGAGAATTCTTATGACCGTATCTGAGCTTAATCAGTAAGTTAGGGTTTATGTGGATGATTACATGATTTACTAGATTGATAATTTCCTAAACATGATTAATGATGATATCTCAATCATGATATGTTAAACCTAATGAGAACCCCAAGTATGCTATCTCTTTGTATAATTAGGGTTTGAGAAAATATAAACCCAAGTCGGCTGAAATTAGGGTTTTTACCAAATAGGCTCACGTTGGGTAGAATGAGAGAGGTATGCAAAGGAGAATGAAAATGGTAGTTGAAGGATAGGATAGCATGACCTTGGTGGGTAGCACGTCCGTGGTGGGTCGTTGGTGGCACGGGCATTCTAGGCCACATAGTCATTTTGAAGGAATTGAACTATTGAGCAACTTTTATACTCAAATCTTATGAAACCAATGCACCACGGCTGTGGTAGGTAACACGACTGTGGTGGGTCCATCTTAACATGGATGTGGCAGCTAGCATGGTCATTCTGGGGCATTTATTCTTCAACTGACATTTCTGTAGATTTCTAGATAGTAGTGCATTGTTCTATTTTTATTTATTTAATGGTAGCTCATAATGATCTAAAATTTTATCTGAAGCTTTTTAACTCAAATATAAACAACATGCTAAGTTTTCATAATTTTTTGAGAAGGTTTGTTCTCTGAAATACATGAAATACAGTAACGTGTTTATGACAGAAAAATCTACTGAAATAAGAAAAAGTTTAGTAAGGGGTCAATGTGCAATTCACCCAGTCAGCTCAATTTCTCTATATGGTCATCCTAACATACTAGTGGCTCTCATAATTCGTGATTCATTCTAGAGAAACAAAATCCTAGAGAGAGAGGGAGAGTTAGGGTTTGAGAGGAGAAAGTGGTGGAATTGCTGATCTAGGGACGTTTCTCTATCCGAGATATGATGATATCAAGTAAGTTTAGCTTCTTTGCATAGCCTTTCATGGTGAATCTTCTCTTAGATGTCAAGATTCCGTCCCTCCCCTGATTGGATTCGAAATCATATCAAATCAAGTCCTTTTCTCACTCTTTCTCTCCTAATCTTCAATTCTAGGGCTTCTGAGTTGAAAGGAAGAAGAAAGTAGTGATTGCTAGGGTTTTGATATGGATTCGAGATTTTCGTATATGGGATACGTTTTTAAGTTGTTTTACAGCTTATGGTGAGTGGGTAAAAGAATATTTCAGTAAATTGTACTCAATTAGATGATTTTAATTTATATTCTCGATTTCTCCCTAGATGACAATAAATGAAAAGAATTATTCTTGAATTTAGTTTATAGAATACTTCAATTCATGTTCCAACTATTATCTGAAAACGTTTATATGATGACATGGATATAGATATCCATGTATCTTGAATACTACAGAATTAAGAAGTTTATTGAGAATCTCCTGAAGATCTGAATTTTTAAGTTATTTGGGTGCTTGAACAACATTATAGCTGAAATTCAGATTTATGTTTATATGATCGTATTTATGTTCCTAGCTAGTGCATATAATTCTACATGTTTGGTCTCTTGATTTGATATGTGAACAAATAGAGTTTTTTATTTTCACAATACATATCCTGTGAATAGCAAGTAATCAATCATGGAAACCCAATCTAGTATGCTTTTACAAGTATACATATCTAATTTAGTAGTAAATGGATGATTGAAATTATTCATGTGATATTGTGGGGCTTTATCTAGAATATTATCTTATATGCATATATGCTTTGTTTATGAGATTCGGATTTTCTAACTCAAATACTTGTCATGAAATGCATATGTTGTTATGCTATTGCAAGTAGAGATATGACATGCCCTAGATAGGTATGTTATCGATGCCATGCATAAATGTGAGAAATATTGAATGAGAATATTTATATTAGTAGATATGATATATATTTGAATACATGAGAAGTTATATATGTCTATGAGTATGGAAAAACCCTAAGAAAGGGGTAAACAATATGTTAAGCATTCAGTTCAGTATCATCAGTGATTTAATTCAATAGTCTGAGTAGTCATTAATATACAGAGTTAAAAGAGATCAGTCTAAGAGAGAGAGATAATCAAAGTTACAGTAATAATAGTGGCCCTGAACACCGTAGATTCCCTATGAGAGGTCTGCGCTATAGGGATGAAACGACCTAACCCTGGAAGTGTCCAGTATACGGGGGTCGGATCATACTAATAGGTGGTATGGGGGACGAATCCCTAGTGGAACTCTCCTTAAAAATACAGTATGTAGTGACCAACAACAACCAGAGATCCTGGTGGCACTAGAGTACAGAAAAGCCAATAGGTGGCTTGACTCTCCTCATGTGTGCTCAGGTTAGAGGAGGAGTCCAGTTTTATGCCCCATAGGTATGCTGAGGCTAGAGAGCCATTTTCCTGTTGCAGAGTAGTGATGTAGTCAGGCTTAGCATCTTGGGTGTGTCAGCTAAGTCGTGTACGGTGTGATCGTATTTCGTCACGATTCTTCATATGTAGAGTACACTGCATATGATTAGGGCATAATCTAAAATATGATAATATAAGTTTTAAAGAGTTTCTTATAAGTAAGAAAGGCTAAGAAAGATTTGATTTTAGTTTCATAGTAGTTGTTCTTTAAATGTAATATTGAATATAGTGATGATTATATTTCCATACTTGTTTATTTCTAATGATGTAGGCTTCAATGTTATTAGTAATTTTTTTTGAATATCTAGTCTTTTAATTTGAAATTACTATCTTGTTTTATTTCAATTATCCAAGAATGATAAATGTGTGATTCAGTACTTTGGACTGCATTATTGTTTTACTCATTCAGTGAGCGAGTAGGCTCACCCCACTACTCACAATTTTTAGGGAAACCCCATGGACTTGAAGAAGGTCAAAGCATCAGAATAGATCTACCACATGAGTTAAGTATGAGATTAGTTAAGTTCCGTTGGTCCCTATCACTCTAGGTTCTAGTATAGATGTGAGAGAGTTGTTAGTGATGTTTTGTATCTTTGTTTCCTTAATAATAGAGTGTGTATCTGATTATCATGTCATATGTATATGGAAGTGTGAGAAATAGAATGAATGAATGGATGTGTATCATTTATGTTGAGATCATATTAAAGTAATCAAAGTTTGATTGTCTTGTAAAGTTGTTTATGTGATTGGATGCGAGAAAACAAAGAGTTTGAAATAAAAGGAAAAAGAAAAATAATCAGGAGTGAGCTTTGTATTAAGTATAATCCTCAAAGTTATGCCCTAATCTCATGATTAGTGGTAATCATTGGATGCGGGTGTGACAATCTTTTGGTATCAGAGCCTAGTCTGAGTCGTCAGGGACCATTAGGATAGAAAGTCAGAGTTATAAGTGTGGAAGATAGGTGGTGATGTGTCTTTAGCTCTGGGAGGTCTGAGAATTTAGATACCCTGGCTCGATATATGAATACTTAGACTGACTAGTATCAAGCTACTCTGTCTATTCATCTTTGGATTCCCTGGCCAGGTATGCAGAGGAAGGATGGGCTAGAGAGAAACCCTAGAAATATTAGGGTTAGGAGATGAAAAAGTAATGAAGGAGTAAGAGATTAACCATAGAATGTGATACAACTCTTTCTTTATACTGCTTCTTTGATTGGAGATAGATAGAAATGCTCTTATATGTATGAATTCAGATTATCAGTTTGTTAAATATATATGGTTCTTTTATATTGTTTTGTACCATGAAGTGATTCAGTTATTGTTTATATTCTTTGTATCAAGTAGACCAGAAGTTATGTTTAAATAATTTTGCCCTAACTGGATATTCTTTCCACATGTTTGAGATTAATAAGAGTCAGTTGATCTTGAGTAGCTCTTGGTTTCAGGACTGTAGGTTTGGCCTGGTCCGGCTGATAGGATGTGTTACTGGGATCTAATGACTCCTATTGAAAATATAATAAGAGTAGACTATAGATAAATTAGACCGACATCATAGTGAGAATGTTCATAAACTAAGATGTTGAAACATATGGGAAAGATTAGAATATCTAAGAATCTGTTGGAACTGATATCTCAGATCCAACTTTGGGGCCTCATATGAGAAACCCTTCATTGGGAATAAAGGAACACAACATAAGGTTCAGATTAAGTTTAATTATTAGTACTATATGAACTCTAAATATGAAATATGGAAAAGATATGAGAAAAGTATGTAAGGGCCTAGATAGTAAGATTCAATCATGAGGAATAGATTATATAACTGAGTACAATGTTTTTATGTACTCCAAAGTAAAGGGAAAATAGTAGAAAAGAGTTAAGTATACGATAAGTACATAGAAGTGAAGAGTCTTCGGAAGAGTTAAAGTGAAGAGAACTAGATGAGCATGTAAATCAAAAAATTAGGATATGAAACTTAGTTGAAACAAAGAGAAATGTTGGAAATAATGAGCTTGATTAAGGAATGAGGGTTATGATATAATTGAGAGTATGGAATGTGTACCTTTATTAATAAGTTTAATACATTCATCCTTACTGCCTTTGGATTCTAAGTCTCTATAGAACAACAAAGTAGTTTCTAAAAGAAGAACAAAAGTGTATCTAAATAAATGAGTAAGTCATATAAAGGTAGACTATATTCAGGAAGGAAAAAAAAACTTGATTGAAAGAGAAACTATGTTTCACCCATGCATGAGTCGTTTGATTTAAAATGAAGGATATGTAATGTATTAAACATGAGGTGAAACTAGTAGAGAGATTATTGATTTAGAATTTCAACTTCACATTAGTAGAAGGAAAAAAAGAAATATATGCAACATGGTATCCATGATCATTCACATAAAAGAAGCAACATGATCATAAGAGAAAACTAGAAGTTAAACATGACATGTGGAATAGTAGTATATGGTAAGGGGATTATGGAAAGTAAGGAAGGGTTTGAAACATGATGGAGCAATATAGATTATAAAAGAAAGAGGTTAGGAGATTCAATCAAGTGCTAGTTAGTCAAGTATCCTTGTTGATAACTAACTAAACCTACATATGAGAAATGTATTAAGTGAATGTTTGAAGATAAGAATTATAAGTCTTAGAATCATCTTCTCTTTCATATCTTTCTTAATGAAGCAATGTGGGAATGAAGTGATAAGAAAATGAATCATATATGATGCATAACCACCATGGTAGAGACATCTAGTGAATGTAATAATGGCACACAATATGATGATGAAACTCTAGAGGGGTAATTGAGAATGTAATCTATCTGAATGGCCAAGTAAGAGAAAGGAAAGTCAATTGATAAGATAAAGAAGACTTTAGTAAAACTTGTGAGATCCAAAGTTTGAATTTCAAATTAAGGAAGCAAAGTCACATCACAATAATGTCATGCTACTAATAAGGACCAAACCCTAGAATGTTTAGAGTTGTAGTAGTTCAAGGGATGTCACTAGTGATTTGGCCTTGAATACTAGCATCTATATAAAATAAGATTATGAGATTTGCACTATGAGAAGTAAACTAGCATTTATAGTAATCTAGGGTTTAAAGGTAGGTAATCTGAAAGGTAGATAAACAATATGGAAATGATTTGAAGCAAAGAGTAAGATATAAATTTGAAATGTAACAAGTGTGTTTTGAACAAAAGGAGAAATACAATATGAATGAAGTGCAATATGAGATAAATTCTTACAGTGATAGCAAGAATGATGAATAATCTATTTGTACCTTGTATGTTTCAATTTTAGGAATGTTTAATCTATATGATTTAAATGAGAAGAATAAGTAGCAAAAAGTATGTAGTACTGAATGAGGAGAGAGACAAGAGAAATCAATGTATTTTAGTAATATGTGAATTTGTTTTTAGAAGTATAATTTGTTGAAGGTATATTAAGGGATGTAAAATTGGTTCTACGTATGATTTTAGTTTACATGTGCAAGCAATATGTTAATTAAAGGTGTCTGATAGTTGTAGTCATTCATACCAGTAAACTATCTTAGTATTGTACAATTGTGGTATGGTGATATGGGTTGAATAATGATGGAACAAATGAAGGGTTACCCTGGATAAGGAAGTCCTACCTATTCACTCATATGAATAGAATTGATGATAACCATATTGTATTGATATGTAACCCTAATGAGGTGTAGCTTTCTATACCTAGCTTTAATATAACTAAGTGATGGTAATTGGGTATGAATAGTCCTTCATTGACTAATACAATTATGGAGTACTTTGTTACTGTTGTTGAAACCCTAGTATGCTATAACCCAATGGTTACACCTTGAATTATGTGTGGGTTCATACTTGAGAATAATATGGAATGTGATGGTAATTCTTCACCTTATGAATCCACGATGCAATGGGGATTTCATGAGTAGTATTGCACAATTGATGTTGAATCTAGTCTTCCAAATCAATACTATTTTGCTATTTGAAATTCAAAACAACACGATGAACGTTGTGAGAGAGTTGTTAGTGATGTTTTGTATCTTTGTTTCCTTAATAATAGAGTATGTATCTGATTATCATGTCATATGTATATGGAAGTGTGAGAAATAGAATGAATGTATGGATGTATATCATTTATGTTGAGATCATATTAAAGTAATCAAAGTTTGATTCTCTTGTAAAGTTGTTTATGTGATTAGATGTGAGAAAATAAAGAGTTTGAAATAAAAGGAAAAATAAAAATAATCAGGAGTGAACTATGTATTTAGTATAATCCTCAAAGGTATCCCCTAATCCCGTGATTAGTGGTAATCGTGGGATGCGGGTGTGACAAAATAGATCAATGTGAAGAAGTTCTAGAACTCTCTTGGTACTAAGGACTCCTTTGTATTTAAAGGAGGATTAGTTAAGCTTTCCTAGGGTACAAAATTGGCATTCCTCATCCTTCTAAAAGTCCAATTTGGGAAGTCCTTTGACCAAGTCGTTTTTTCTCATCTTCTTCAATTGATGTATATTTACATGACCAAGCCTACGGTGTCACAAAGATACTCCATTCTTATCAACAACAAATCATTTACCAAGAATAGGCTTAAGATAATAAAGAACAATAATATAGAGATTTCAACTTCTAGTTCCCTTATATATGACATTGTAGGAGGGGGAGTTTAAAAGCAAGCATCAAAGAGAGGTAAATAGAACAAGATATTCATTATCACGTAATTGGCTAACACTACTTAAATTTTGATGTATACCATTCACAAGAAGTACATTATTTATGCATATTTAATCACCTACATCACCCTCACCTATCACTTTACATTTCTTATCATCCCCAAATGTCATTCAACCTCTGTTCTTCTTAGTAAGAGTGTTAAAGTGGTCTTTATCACCGGTCATGTGCTTTGAGCATCCACTATCAATAATCCATTTGCCTTTTTCCAACATAGAAAGGATGCGTCAGTGCCAAATTCAAAATTAGGGATCTAAAGTTAGCTTGGGGACCCATTTCATATTTGGGTTGGTCCCCTTCTTTTTGTAAGTATAAAAAGTAGAATAATTATCATAACTCTTGCAATGAGCACAAACCATATATGACTTAGATCCATAGGTCTCTCCATGATATTTTGGAAGCACCTTGCTCTTTTCTTACCTTTTACCTTGCTCTTAGGGACTTCCATATATCCCAAACAAGTTCTACCCACTTGTTTGGAGAGTGCTTTAGCACAACATTTAGAGACCTTTTCCCTTTGAAGAACTTTTGCAAAGTCTCTATAAGGTTGTGATTACCATAACTAAGATTAATGAACATAGAAGAAAGACTAGAAATATCATCTTGAGCATGTAAAAGATTGGCCTCTAAATAGAGGTATTTATTCAAATAAGAGTCCTTTTCAAGAGTAATACTAGCAACTTCATTACTAGGCAAGATATGTCTACATTCAAGATCATTAACTCTATCAAGAAGTCTAGCATTTTGAGTTGTAAGGATATTAAACTCATCAAGATAGATTCTATTATCATTCTTAATACCAACACATAGATGCCTAAGACCATTAAACTTGGCAACAAGGTTGTCATTTTCAGTTCTATCAACACAAGTTCATCAAGGTAAGTTTGGTTTTCATCTTTAAGACTATTGATGTTCTTAATATAAATACCATTATCTACCTCAATGTCATTGTATTCCAATTCAAGTTCAAGAAATTAACCTTGCAAGGAATCTATGCTATCAAGATGAACTTTTCATTTTTCTCAAGAAAATCAATTTTAGCATATACATCATCAATTATTTTCCGTAACCTTTTCTTCTTAGAGTTGCATTTAGAGTAAGAACAATGCAAAACATTAATCATATAAATGAGAGAATATTTAGATAGTTCATATAATCTTACCTGACATACATATTCACTAGTTTACTCCATGAAAGAAAGGTGACACTCTCCTTCATTGGAGCTGGAATCACTTGAGGAAGACTCCTCCCAAGCAGCATGGGAAGCATCCTTCCTTCTTCTTTCCTCCATGTCTTTCCTCTTGAACTTGCTCTCCTTCTTGTAGTACTCCTTCTTATTGGAGATTATCTTGTGGTAGGACTTCTTTTCCTTGGGGAAATCATTCTTGTAGCGTCCCTATTGACCACACTCATAGCACCTTGGAGTAAAGGAGGAGGAGGGTTTTCCCTTTAAGTGTTTCCCCTTGGAGTGGTTGCCTTCATGATCACTAGAAACTTCATCTTCACTAGAGGGATGAGTGGGTTGGCAAGAATTTTTTTTAAAGAAAATTGGCCTCCACTTGAACTTTGAAGGCATTTTCCTTCATCTTTTTGGACTCCTTCTCTTCTAAATTTTCTTCTTCTTACTTGATTGCCAAGCCTAGGCTCATAGGATTGGAGATTCCCAATGACCTATTTGGTAGAAATTTAGCCACCTCTTGGGAAGAGATCTAAGGATCTTGGAGTTGATAGTGTCTTGATCCATAGGTTTTCCTAAAGAATCAAGTCCATTCACAACGATGTTAAGCCTAGAATACATCTTCACCACTATCTATTTATTGCCCATCTTGAAGTTCTCAAGGAGACCTTGGAATCCTTGACTTTTTTGGTCCCTTCATGGGTGATGCATAGTTTGTTACATATCTCATAGGTGGTGTCCCAAGAAGAGATATTGTTGAATTCGGAAGGAGTGAGGGATGCACATATAGTTCTAATGGTCTTTGCATTTAGCTAGGTTTTCTTCAAAGTAGATTCATCCCAAGTAGCCACATCTCCTCCCGGCTCCTTGTAGGAAAGGATGACCACTTTCCACATGTCGTAGCTCATCCCTTGAAAGTAGAACTACATCCTCCTCTTCCAATAGAGGAAGTTTGTGTCGTCTAATATTGGAGATCCCATGGAGAATCCACCCTCCAAGTTGAAAGAACCCAAAAGGTTGTCATCCATCTTCTCATCTGTGGGAGATCTAGTTGGAGAAGATCGTGGCTCTAATACCACATGTAGGATCAATGGGCTCTAAAAGGGGGGACGAATAGAGATAAAACACTTAAACCAAATTCATTAAACCTTCAAATTACTTCAAGAGATAAGATTGCAAATATGAAATTTTAGTGCAACTAAACATACATAGAAAAGATGAGAGAGATTGAATAAGATCAAGAACAAGCTATGCATCGTGTTCCAAACTCCAAACTAGGAGAGTGTACATCCACTACCTAGAGAGGTTAGCCTCTAGGATTTTGCAACCATTACAACTTTCTTATATTCCATTATAAGAGATACAATAATACCTTCCTTTTCTAGGGCAAGGATACCTAGCCTTCCTTTTGAGGATAAAAGGATCCAATAATCTTACAAGGACTTACTTATCCTAGAGAAAGAGTCTTCAACCTATACAAGGGCTTACCCACTTTTGTAACGAGCTAGATACATTCACCAAGGAGCTCTCCTCTTACACCAAGTCTTCTGACTTGTAGGAATTACCCACTCTTCTCTTGGATCTTCAACCTTCAACTTCAGCTTCACCAAGGAGAAGCTTTCACCTTCATAGATTGTAAGAAAGGATTGGAAGGAGGAAGATTGACATATTCACAAGTATTACATGAAGTAGTTCTCTCACAAATAACCTATCTCACTCAATTTGATGTTCATACGCAGTAAGCTAGAGAGAGAAAGGGGCTCTTCATATAAAAACCACTCAACTATAGCTTGGAGCATAAGAAGGAAACTTGGGATGAATCCCAAGGATCCCTATTTATAGTTGGGGTGTCTACTAGCCAGTAGAATTGCTTGGGAATGAATGCTAGTCATTTGGGGTGTTGCAGTGGATCTATTTTTTAGTTTTGCAACACTCCAACGAGTAGAAATACTTTTTATGCACATTCTGTATAGTGCAGTCGATCGAGTTTCAATAAAGGTAACTAGACCGATAGCATTATGAAACAAGGAAAATTTAAGTTGTTGGTCGAGTTCATCCTAGATGAAACTCAGACAACAGCTTAAATTTGATTTCCCTATGTAGAGGTGTTGATCGAGTTTGTCATGGGAGATCTTGACTGACTCTGGCAGTTCCCAAAATCCATCAAGGGTGTCGGTCGAGTTTGTCTAATATTAACTCGGCCGACAAAAGTCCATGTAATGCATTATAGAAATTGCCATTATAGTGCTTAAATATTTGTTTTAAGTTCTCCTTAATTTTTCTCAGCTTAATTACAAGTCATAGCATCAATACAAATGATTACAAAATTGTCTAAAGGGTTATAGGGTGTTTTCCACCTAAGTGCATTTGCATTGACTTTGGCTTGTATTTGGTTAAGCTAGGGCTCGATCGAATTCATCCTTTTCATGTACCTAATACCTAAAATCAATTTCAAATAGACATATTAGATACATGTGAATGGAATAGTTAAGTCATCATCAAAATATGGACAATGTATAATTGTTAAGTCAACAAGAAGTGCAAAACATAAAGCGAGTTATAAGGACATATCGATGGGAAAATCAGAACTCATTATGAAAGAATCATCATCTCTGTTGATCTACTGAAACTGATTGACTTAGTCATGGATAAAAGCAGAGTGATTCCCTCCATATCGCTCAGGGAAAAGGTCTATGAACCCCTCTAGGAACCCTAGAAATGCTTTGTCATTATCAAATTTGTGGGTATCAATGTTGGATATGGCACCCTCATTAATAGGTCATAGCTACTTTAAAACATACTACAACCCTTCTGGGTAACTGATCTAGATAACTTGTACTATGTTGTTCAAATCATATGCAACGAATACTAAATCAAAGTTTTTACCGTCGGACCATGGACCTCATTTGGACATTACCTCATTGTTCAATCTTGCCCCCCCCCCCACTTCAAGTCATTTGAGGAAATCCCAAGGAGGCTTGTGGTATGGACAAGAATTCATGATTTTCCAATACACCTCATACCAAAATCAACTATTATGGGGGATCGAGAACCTCATTGGAAAGACTCGTAAGATCAATGACACAATGACATCTGGAAATCGAGGCAAGTTCTCTAGAATTGAGGTTGAAGTAGACACGTAGAACCAATTTCTCCCTATAATTTTCATTCACGGAAAAATCTACAAGATTGAGTATGAATCACTCCAATCCATCTACATGAAATGTGAAAGGCTGGGCCATGAAGATAAAAATTGTTCCTACACTCCTAGCATAGACCCTAAAACTCCACATACATCTATGAAGACCGAGGTTCAATAGGTTGTTCCCTTCTCATTGGAAATGCACGTGAAGAAACCCGAGAAGCGATAAATGAGAACAAGTAATGACATAAAGGGGGGAAGGATGCCAAAAAAATACCAAGAAACAATAGAACTCAAAGTAAGAACCATTATAGGTGGATGAACTAGATTACTTCATGGATGTAAACACAAATCCCCATCCTATTAACCCACGAAGACAAAGTAAGAACAAGCTTCTAGTGCAATGAGGCGACAACCTAATCTGATTGTACTAAAATATTTGTAGGATAGTTATTTGTGTATAATCAACACTAGCATAGTATGTATGAATCATGTTTCATTATTGTTTGATTTCCTACTGAAGTGCATGCATTAAATAATCATTGAATGTTCTTTAACTACATGTAATGAAATGTTCAAGTATAATTCTATAATTCTGTGTCGAACATGCAAATTCAAAATTTAAAAAAAGTATCACATTATGATATTAAACAAAGATGTTTCTTCTGCATCTTATAACCTAGGATGTCCAACATTATATGTATTATAGTCAATGTGGATTTATACTTCATACACATCACATGCAAGTCACTATGAGCAATGGGTAAAGTTTTCCTTAGTCACAATTACCAAAATGAGGGTGGATTCCCCTTAAAACACCCCATAGAAGCACAAACACAACAAAAATTGTAATCATGAGATGTTCAAGAAGTGTCATCGATGTTGGGTGAAGCCATGTCAGCGTCTTCAATAATTTCTTAATTAGTTTCAAAGTTTACAAACCTCAAAGTGTTAGATATTTTGTCATCATCGTCATCATTATCTTCACCATTAGGCATGATTGTCTTGTTTCGTAGAGCTGAGGAGGCACCACATGATAATCCTAAAGTTTCCCATACCTCATCAATCTTCGATTTTCCTTTTAGATCATTTTCATGTGCTTCGCCTTCTTTTCATATTCTTTGCTAGTCTATGCTAGTTTGGTTTTATCTTCCCCTTTTATGTATGCCTTGGCTAGTCAAGCACATTTTCATTCGTGGCTATGAGGTTTGGGCTTTGTATGTCTTTACATAAGGTCTTCAAATTAGGATTGATAAATGTAGGTGAGGGAAAACTATCCATATCATCAATGTTGAGATGAGGAGGGGGTCATAGACGCATCTAGATTTGTCGATGAGGCCCATCAACATCTTGTTATTACATTTAGAGTTAGTGAGAAGATGCATTTCTCCCTTATCTTCAAGTCTTTGACAAGCTATTTCAACCCTCATATAGACACTAAATGGTCAATACATTGCCAAAGGAACAACACATACCTATGATATTGTCCAACGTTGATATGAACCCCACCTGGACTTATCTCCGGTCCATGTCTTTGCCAAATGTGAGGGAGAAAAAAATTCTTTTGTCGGCTCTTTTAAGCTAGTATTGGAAACAAAGATCAGCAAGAAGCATTCTTTAGTGAATATTTAGTTTAGGATTTTTCTCTATGTTTATTCCCATCTCGAGCTTGTTGTTATATTGAACCTTATCAGAGTTATGATGAGGCTTTTGGATAGATTGGTTAGGTGAGAAAATGGCACACATGGCGACAATTACATTTTGGAGTTTAAATCCTATTTAAGATTAATTTATCAAAATATCATAAATCCATGCAGACTAAATCCGTGAGGGGAGTTTTGAGGGAGTTAAAGAAGCAACCCCCAAGAAATGGTCCATTAACCATTAGTACCTAACCTACAAATAAAAGAAATATGAAAATATATTTGTAGGAGTCCAAACTTCACCTAATAACATAAGATACTCAACAATAGTTTACAAATAATGGAAATAGTGAATATTCATGACTATGTATACTAGGTAATTTACATGTATAGTTGTTATAAAATTGACTTATCATATTTAACATAAATTAACAAATCTTAGAGATATTGAATAATGATGAATGTCTATATTGGGTAATCTACACAAAAAATTAGTATGAACCACTATTCAAGGACAATCGATATAAATATGCAAATATAACACAAATCATTATTATCATTAGGAACACTATTAGAATATATAAGGAATGCACATCTAGTATGTAAAATCTAATGCATAAAGATCAGAATAGGTGCCTACATATAAATGTATGTACATACTGATGGGAAAACTTATAGCTACATAATGGAAAAATGGGGGTGGGTTCCCTTTAAATCGTCCCACATGATCTTAAAAAAACAACATAAGTGGGAGTTGTTCAGACGGTATCATCACGAATGTGGGAGGGCATGTCCAAATATTCCTCTGGTTTAAAGGATTTTTCATCATTTTTTTCACCACCATCATCGTCATCGTCATCACCTATGGATGATGCATGCATGAAAAGAGCTGAGGAGGGTTTTCCTGCTACTATCAGAGATGTTTTCCCTAATTCCTCAGCCTTCGTTTTCCCTTTGGCTTGTCATCCCCTCTTATGCAAGTTACTATGTACTCATTTTGATTGATGGAACTCTGGACCATGATTCATAAACTCTTCCCACAAGGGCATCAGATTGGGACCTCCAAATGCAGGTGCTGGAACAATATCCATATCATCACTTTGAGATTTGGAGGGGGTCGTAGCCATGTCTAGATTTGTTAAAGAGGCGCATCAGGATTTTTTATCAATAGCAATTAGGGAGAAGCTATAAGGACCCTGACCTGCATTTTGGGGTAACCATGTTTGTTTTGGCTTGATTTTGTGCTTATAACCTTGCTCTAATCTTTTGAGATGTGATTAGGGCTTGTTTGGAGAGGTTAAGTCTCTAGTTTGAGATTGTTTGGTTGATGTTTGCGCTTTCTGTGCTAGTTTTGTTGCAAATTGTGAATTACCCATAGAGAGGGTTGATGTGCAATTTGCCACCTCTAGAATGTTCCTTCTATACAATGGCTCCTTGAGGGAGAGTGTGGTGCTTTGGGGTGCCTTTTTTGGCTCTTGGACGAGTAGTATCACCCTTAGAGGAGATTAGGCTTTTCTAGGGTTTGGGTTCCTTAGCCTTGTGACCTTGTTGTTTTTCCTTGACCAAGGTTGTGACCCAGAACCACTGTGGGGTGTCGCGACTGGTCACGACCAAGGTTGTCTTGGGTCGAGCTGGAGGTAGGAGAGGTGTGTCTCAATCTAGGCTTTTGGGTTGGTCTTCGTGTCATGACCTTGGAACCCTAGGTGTGTCGCGGTTGCGACATAGGGTCATTTTCTTGGTTGGTCAAGATCCTACCTAGGGAGTATCACCATCTCTTGCATGCGGACCTTATGTGGTTGCATGTTGAACCTTTTAGTGGACATGTATACCTTTGGAGCTCTATCTTGTTGACACCTCATCCCATGCCTTACATCCCTCCTCCTTTGCTATATGAACCCTCTTCTCTTGACACAAGTGGTTATTTTCAGTCATCTTCTTCTTGCCTTATATTGTGCTCGGCCTTGGATCTCGGTGGAGCAAGAAGGTGTGTTCTTGGCACCTTGGAGGTGGCTCATCCCTTGCATGCAGATATAGTGGTGATCCTTGGCCATCTCTAGCTCTAGTGAGTGCTTTATCTCCTTTATTTGGTGTTTCTTCAGATCTTCTACCCTATATTCTTCCTTCTTCTCAACCTTCGGCCATGTGTTGCCAAGGTAACACTCTTGTGTGTGAACAAGGGAGTTTCTTTTCTCTTTTGTCCCTTCTTTCTTTGGTTTGATTTTGAGGTTTTTCTCTTTCCTCTTGATCTATCCTTTGACCTTGGTGTTTCTAACTTATTAAGGTTCTTTTGTGGACGAGAGTGGAGTTTTTGGTGGAGCTTCTTCTACCCTTGGATCATGTGCTTGGAAACTCTTGATCTTAGAGCTTGGAGATTTGGTGTTGATCTTCTTAAGGCCAGTTATATAACAAAAAACCTTCTATATTATTGCACTTCTTGGTATGTAGTGTTGTTGTTTTCTCTCTAATATGTTCCTATATCATGTTAACGTATGAAGCTTAACCCTAAAATTCATTAGGAAGAGTTATCAGGCTTGGTTTGGGAGCAACCCAAAACTCTAACCTTCTTGTATTAGTTTTGGGCAGAGATGATGATATGGAGTCTCTTTCTCCACATTTGAACCTTGACCTAGCCCTCATGCTTAGTGTTTGAACACCTATAAGTAAGCGAGAGGCTAATTTTGGTTTTGGTCATCTTGGCTTTGGTTTCTCTTCCTTTAGTCATGCTTTTCTTGGACCTTTTCCTTAGGACTTGTGGAGATTGGTTTGTTTGAGTCTCCCTCCCTAGTGAGCATGGTTCATGCCTAGTTTTGGACTTGTTTTGGTGACCTAGGTGTTTACCCCTTGCCGTAGTTGCATCCTAGGTGGTTTGGTGGTTCAGTCATGGGTATGGGTGTCATGGTCGTGACACAACCCCTTGGGATGGCCATGACCTAGTTGGCTTTGTTCGAGGTGTCCCAACTTTTGCTGGTGTTTGACCTAGTGACGTTGGGTTGAGGCCTTTGGAGCCTAGCAGCCTTGAAACCCCTAGTTTCTTGCCTTGTCTTGGTGGAGACAGTCCTTGGAGTGGTTCTCCCGACATGCTGATGATGGGTACCACGGTCACGGCATAGAGGTGCTTGAGGACCTTGCTCGTGACATGAAGCTTGAAGGGTGGAGTGAAACCCTAACCCTAATGTCACGGGCATAATGTGAAGAAGAGGGTTGTGACATGGTGTGAGAGTGAAGGTCGCGGTACCATGGTGTATGTCATGATCATGACATACTAAGGAGGGTGACCGTGACCCATGAGCTTAAGAGGTTAATATGTGGTGATAGTATGTGGTTGTGAAACATGTATGAACATCTAACATTAACCATGTATACACGTGTTATGATGTTTTGTATGATCTCCAATCTTCTCTAGTGATGTTGCTTTATCCTGACACACTCCATGATGGTGGAGGGTGGTGGATTGACCTCAACCTCGTGAACCTAATCGGCAGAAGTGGAAACTCTTAACCCTAAAAGCAAATAAGTCTTTCTTATACCTTTACCATGGTTGGCTATGATGTTTTGTGATTATCTCTATCTTGGTTTTGATATTCTAACCATGTAGGTGTTGTGTAATTGATTATCATATCTAGTATGTGCTATGATGGCTACAATGTGAGCCAAGAATTGAATATGCCTTGTGTGGCATGTTGATTATGCAGGTGATACAAGAATATAGAGGTTGGGTTTTATGACCTAACAATGAGTATTGTTCTGACATAAGACAGTGTTTCCTACTAATAAAGTTGAGGGATTGATATCCCGTGGCATGTGTCTTTATTGATGATTCCATGAATGGAAATAATATAGGCATCATGTGGTGACAATGTGATATGTTCACACCCTATCTGTGGGAAGGATGCTATGCCCTTATCTTTGTAGAATTTGTTATGGTTTAGTACGTTGTAACTTGATTGATGCTAAAAGACACCTAAATGACCTAACTAATAAATTGGAACCTAATCATGTAGCTTTGCCATGTGCCATTGATCCATTCAGTGTCAGCATTTCTTGAATGGTGAAATGAGTTTAACTCAGAGCACATATTTATGAATATGCGGGGGGTGAGTATGAATATTCTCTTACGTCTAGGTTATGTGATATAGGATTGACTATGGGCCATACCCTAGTAGGAGTGTGGCTGTGGGACATATCTCAGTTTCACTAGCGTCGTGACATGTACCAAGGAGGGCTACGTTTGTACAGTTGGACTATATGTCATTGGTAGCAATCTGACTGGTGATGTCACTGTAGGTTCACTCGTACTGACTGAGGGAGTGAGTTCGTGGATTTCATCTCTTTCACTAGACCTTGTATGGCACCAATTTCAACTTAGCAGTGGTCGGTTGGATTTGGGTGGTATGACTCAAATCCTCGAGGCATAAATAAAATACGTAATCAGCCATGTAGCATACTTGTATAGGAGCAAATATGACAACTTTAGATGAGACCTTGCTTGCTTTTGTATAGTATAGTTGGTGGGGAGTATACATGTTCTTTATATTCCTTTTATAATGTTAAGATGTTTCATAATCTAGTAGTAATTACTTATTCTGTTAGTAATGATTTACCTACTTACCATGGTTGTAGCTTTACTGTTTCGCTTTTATCACATTATCTGTGATAATATAGTGTCAGTGGAGAGTTATATCTCCCACTGAGATTTGGAATCTCACCCCATGGGTTTCCCACATCCTTTTAGGTGGGTGTGCACGAGGAGGCAGAGATGGTGTAGCAGAGGTTGGGCAGCAGTAAGAAGGACAGTAGCTGACAAGGTTGGAAGTGTTGCTGGTGGTTCTTTTATTATTAGAGTCCTAGAGTCATCCATGTACACTCAGGTCTTTGGGGATGGTTGTTGGATGTGCTTCTCGATGTGTTGTGATACATGTTTTCCTTGTGTAATATTTTACGTACGGACATATGTTGATATGTGTATATATATATATATATATATATATATATATCCAGAATAGGTCTTCTTGTAACAGTTTGATGACAGGAAAGGGAAGAATCTTGTGATATGAAAGGGAAAGACCGATCGGTCTCATGCGGTGCTAATCGCTCTAGCGACTAGGGTTTCACGGTGGTCGTCTCCCTCACTCGAGTGGGCACCATATCTCTTGTAGGTTCAAGGAAGGTGTGATAATTCTGGTCCGTTATGTGATGATAGAGGAACTAATTGGCAGGTACGCAAGGATCAAGCTGATAGAGGATGAATAGGACATCATAGAGATACCGGAAGAGAACAATTTCATAGGGGAGGAACATGTGGGACTGGTGTTGATTGCCCGACTACTAATAGACATGTCCTACAACTTTTGGGCACTAAAATGCACACTGACACAGACATGGGGCCTGGCGAATAAGGTACTCTTCAAGCAACTGGAGGAGGGGCTATTCATCATCCAATTCTTCCATTGCAGGGACATGAAGAAGGTTATGGAGGGGACGCCATGGAATTTTGAGAATAAACTGTTAATTCTCAAAGAGATCGAACCAGACAAACAACCGGCAAAGGTCAGGATCATTCTTTGCCCATTTTGGATTCGTCTATATGCCCTACCCCTAGGGTTCAGATCGGAAGAGACGATAAGGACGATAGCGGGAACGATGGGAGAAATTCTTCAAACATACATGGATGACCTTGGATGGGAAGCATCGTCGAGAGTCTGTGTCCTATTAGATGTATCAAAGCCTTTGAAAATGTTTCTTTATGTAAGGAATAAGGAAGGCCAAACGGTGGAAACAGAAGTGAAGTATGAATGACTCTCGTCAATCTGCTACATATGCGGCTATCTGGGGCACATTGATCTGGACTGTCAAGAAGTCAACGATGAGACGTTGGAGGATTGGTAGTGGGGGCCATGGTTGAAGGCATCGCCACAAAAACCCAAACTAACGATGGCTAAAGAGCTATATGGAGAAGGAAGGAAATCACAGAAGATCTTGTTCCACGTGAAGCCTACGAAGGGGACGGCGGAAGAAGGAACACAGGGACAAAAAACCAATCTCGGTCGTAATAACAACACAAGTGCAGGAGAGGGAGGAGAATAGGAAGGAATCGAATGGTGAGGAGATTAGAAGCGTAAGGGATGGGGAGATGGGAGGACCCGCAAGTATATGTCTAAGCAAAGCAGCAAGTTAGGGAGTAGACATGGATAACGTTGAAGCCTCAGATGGGGAGGCCAAGACCCATACAGCTTGGAACCAATCAGACCATGAGAACGAAGAGTCAGGTGAGCCTCATCGGACATAAAGGGACAAGGTTCTTGAATACTCGATGAAACAACTACTGAATATATTCCAAGAAACATAGATCCCGGAGGAAGCACCTGGGAGCGAAGAAGATGTACATGTGTGGGGGTCATTTGAGGAATCACTAACGGAGACACTGATAGCAAACAAAGTGGGCAGAAAAGAAGATCAGGTAATAGAGAGAACAAGGAACATGAGTACACCAGTGGTCACAAGAACAAAGAAGAAAAAATACCATACAGAGCGTCACGAACTCCAGAAGAGGCATGGAAAGTAGAAGGAAAAAAAGAAACATCATGTATGGGTGTACAAGATGAGCCGAGCAACCAAACTCGGTATCCTAGAAGATGAGGTTACTTGGACCTCGAGCATGGGAAAGCAAAAAAGGCACAATGAAGTTCTAGATATGGAGATTGATGATCCAAGACAGGACGAGCAAGGGAAGAAATAGAAAAAAAAGAAGCAGGCAAGGAAGGGGTGTAGGTCACTCAAGTAGCGGTGGTTGGCGATGACCAACCCCGTGAACAACAATGAAAATCCTAAGTTGGAACTGCCAGGGTATAGGCCACCCTGCCACAGTTCAAGCACTCCAGTCATGGTGCTGGAGAGAGAGACGAAATTTGGTCTTCCTAATGGAAACCATGATTCCTATGGCAAAGTTGGAAGAGGTGAAGAGAAAATGTGGCTTCATATATGGTCTGTGTTTATCCAGTATGGGGAGAGCAGGCAGCATTGTCCTCTGGTGGAAGAACATTGAAGTACACATAGCAGAGTATTCTCAACATCACATGGAGTGCATCATTAAAGGGAACAGAGAGGTGGGCCAATGGAGAGTTTTCGAAATTTATGGGTGGGCTGATCTAGCGCATAAAACAAAAACCTGGGATCTGATGTGAAACCTCACAGCACAATCTTCCATTCCTACGGTGTTTTTCGGAGATTTTAATGAGATACAATCACATCCGGAGAAGCAAGGGGGCTGTTGAAACCTAATAGGTTCCTCCAAAATTTTTGAGATGTCATTGAAGACTACAAGTTAATTGAATTGGGATTCATAGGAAGTACCTTTACATGGTGGAGAGGCAACACACTAGAGACATTGATACAGGAGAGACTGGACAGAGTACTAGAAAATTTGGATTGGCACAATATTTTTCTGGAAAGCAAGGTCATACACCTGCCAAGATACGCATCAGATCATGCTCCTGTCATTTAAAACCATGGAAGGCAGGGGACGGAAAAAGAAGCGTACGGGTAGTTTTTTCAGATTTGAACCCATGTGGGTGAATGAACCACAATGTGTTAGCACCATAAAGAGAAGTTGGGAAGAGTGCAACTACCTTAGTGTGCCGGATAAAATCAAGGCATGTGGTGAGAAACTCAAGCTCTGGGTGGATGAATATTTTGGTAACATCAAGAGAAAAATCAAGGAGGCTGAAGAGAAGCTACAAAACCTATAACAATTGCCGCCTAATAGCGTCGTTCTGGAAAAGTGCATAGAAATAGCTAAAGACTTACAATATTGGCATGGGAGAAATGAAGGATATTGGTGTGCCAGAGCTAGAGTAAATGAGATGAAAGAAGGGGACAAAAATACAGCGTATATCCACCACAAAGCATCATCCAGGAGAAAGAGAAACAAAATAAAAGGCCTACATGATAGCTCGGGAAACTAGAAGGATAAGGAAGAAGATATTAAAAATATTGTCCTCACTTTCTTTGAAGATCTTTTCCAGACAAGCAATCAATCGGGGTTTTAGGAAGCTACTAGAGGGATGAAAAGGCATGTTGATGATGCAATGATGGCTCATTTGGAAGCAGATATCACTGAAAAGAAATTTGGGATACAGTCAGTTCTATGCATCCCAACAAAGCCCCAGGCCGAGATGGTAGGAAGGCGCTCTTCTTTCAAAAAATTTGGCATATTGTGGGAAAGGATGTATCGAGCTATATAAAGAGGTGGTGGAAGGAGGAGTGTGAGATAGGAGAGATTAATGACACCTTGGTTGTCATGATACCAAAAACTCAGGAATTGAAAACCTTAGCAGAGTATCGGCCCATTAGCCTCTGTAATGTTCTTTATAAGATTGCCTCTAAAGTGGTGACAAATAGACTGAAACCAATAATGAACAACATTATTTCTGAGAATCAAAGCGCTTTTATACCAGGCAGGTTGATCACAGATAATGTCATCATTGCCTATGAGCTTTTCCACACAATGAAAGGGAGCAAAGGAAAGAAGAGGGGGCATGTCACTTTGAAACTTGATATGTCCAAGGCCTACGACAGAGTAGAGTGGAGTTTTGTTGATTTTGTGCAAGAAAAGATGGGGTTCGGGAAAGATGGAGGAAGAAGATCCAGTAGTGCATATCGATCGTCAGCCATGCCTTTGCTGTCAATGGTGATAGGACCAGAATTATCAAGCCATCCAGAGGACTCTGACAGGGTGACCCACTCTCACCTTACCTTTTTATTATTTGTGTTGAAGCATTCTCTATGGCTATTAATTTTTTTGTTGACAATAACCTCATCCATGGTATTAGAGCTCATTGACGTGCACCAGAAATTTCCCACCTTTTCTTTGTAGATGATAACATCCTTTTTGCTAGAGCCATGTCTACCGAATGCTTGAAGGTAGCTGAGATTATTAGCCAATATGAACAAGCATTGGGTCAGAATATAAATTTAGCTAAGATAGAACTGGCTTCCAGTAAGGGTGTTTCTCACATGCAAAGACAAGTTATCAAGGAGTTGCTGCAAGTAACAGAAGTAGACATGCATGTGATATACATGGGGATACCAACGTCGGTGGGAAGGTTAAAGAAGAAGGTGTTCAATTACATCCAAGAATGTGTCAGTAAGAAGCTACAGGGATGGAAAGAAAAATTCTTATCCAAGCTGGGCAAAGAAGTATTAATCAAGGCAGTGGCATAGGCAATCCCCAACTACACGATGAGTATTTTTTAGCTTCCATGTGGCACTATTGAAGCTATTAATAGTCCCATAGCAAGGTTCTGGTGGGGAGCCAAAGGAGGGGAGAGGAAACTATCTTGGGTCAGCTGGCAGCAATTATGCAAACCAAAAAAGCAAGGCGGTATGGGGTTCAGGGACATTAATACCTTTAATCAAGCACTACTTACAAAAAAAATATGGAGACTCTACTAGAGATAGGATACCCTGACACATAGGGTAGGACATATACTTTCCTCACTCATCAGTTATAGAGGAAGCTCGAGGCCATAACCCAAGCTACATATGGCGGAGGATATGGAGCTCCAAGGCACTAATCTTAGAAGGCCTCAAGTGGACAGTAGGCAATGGGGACAGCATTAACATGTGGGCCCAGAAGTGGTTACCATGGGAAAGGGGCGGCTTGTAAGTGTATAAACCCATGGGATAAAATCAACCCGAGCAGGTGAGAGAACTAATGCAACTGAAAGGTCAAGAATGGAACACAAAACTAATAAATCATCTCTTCCCAACCCAGGTAGAAAACCAAATATGTAGTATTGCATTGAGCTTTCAAAACATAAGTGATTTGCCTTACTGGTGGCCTAGCCAAGATGGTCAATACTCGGTTAAGACTGGGTATTGGCTGGGTTTGCTTAATCTGAACGAGATGGCAGATTACCAGACCCAAGAAGAGACTGATATGTGGAAGACAATATGGCAGAGGGGGTGGCCACCCAAAGCATCCCACTTCTTATGGAGAGCTTACACTAGAAGCTTGTCCACAATGGGAAGGCTCTTTAATCACCATTGCCACACTGACGGTCAGTGGTCCATTTTCTCAAAAGAAAGGGAAACGATCCAACACATGCTCTTTGAATGTACAAATACCAAACCACTCTGGAGGGATTGCTCATAGGAAGTACAAGATGTGATCAGAAATAGTACACACCATGCTCCTGCAGAGACTATAAGCATGTTGTTAAAAGAAAAGGATGACGGAGAAACGGATGTTTGGTGGCCTAAATCTGGGCAATATGGACTCACAGGAACATGAGGGTCTTTGAGAAGATAGAGAAGGACATAAGTATCTCATACAGAATGGTGTTGTCTCTAATGCATGATTTCCAGTAGCTTAACAAGGTAGATAACTGGCACAGTAATCACCAGACTATGACTAACCACAGTTGGAGGCCTCCTAAACAAGGGAAGATCAAGCTAAACTCAGACATAACACGGAAGAAAGGGAGGAAGTCGGGGATCATATTGGTCTGGCGTAACAACTTGGGTGAGCTGACGGTGGTGGATGTAAGTTGTAAGGAAACTATCTCAGATGTGAAAATTATAGAAGCTTTGGCTATCAGGGAAGGTCTCAGTGCGAGCAGACGGATGGGCATCGACACTTTGGAGGTCAAAACAGACTCACTGAGAGTCTGGAAAGATTTTCACACAGTTCCGGTCAGACGAGATCCTCTGGGAGTCCTTCTAGAAGATATCTACTTCCTTAGTCGATCTTTTAATTCCTTTAGTTTGAAGCACATCAATAGGATGTCAAATAAATTAGCACACGAGATAGCCGCTATGTCTAGTAGTAGTTGTTGTTGTTGTTTCTCTTTTACGCATAACTTTCCTTTAAGTTTCTGTAATTTGGTTGCTGCCGACTTGGTTTGAAAATAATTGAAAAGGGGTTATCAAAAAAAATCTTGTGATATGAAAGGAATCTTCTAAAAAGGTTCTTGCTGATTGGATCTGAATGAAAATGGTTTTAAATTTCTAGTATTGTCTTGTGATCCGCTGGTTAGTGGTCAATCTCTTTTTGTTTTGAGTAATCTTGCTTTGTGTGGCACGGGCCGTCACACTCAGTTGGTATTAGATCTTTAGATTTTTTGAGTCTACAGGGACCTAGGACTAGGGTTTGTGTCTGTTCTTATATCATGTAGTATGTCTTATAGTGATTTCTTCTTATGCAGAAGAAGAAAAGCCTAAAGATGTCTGGGGAACATGAAGAATATGCTGCTGAGAGTAGTGTCGGTGCACCAGGTGGTGGTGCAAGGAACCAGGAATGGGAATATCGGGTGCCTTAGGATCCTCAGTTTGACCCAACCATGATTGAAAACCCTACCTTTCAGTTTTTTTGGGTATTTTATGGCTACGATGACACATATGGCGGACAGAATACCTACACCTCAGTCTAGGGTACTAGTTCCCAATGCGGAATCTTCGGTGACTGAGAAGACCTTATAGCGGCTTCGCCATGTTGGGGCAGTGGAGTATGCTAGAACGGCTAATCCAGCGGATGCTGATCTGTGGCTTACTAAACTTGAGAAGGCCTTTAAGATCCTTAACATCCTAGAGGCGTATAAGGTTAAGCATGTAGTGTACCTTCTGAAAGGGAGTGTTGGACATTAGTGGGCCATATAAGAAGAGAAGAGGCCAGGAGTGGTTGTAGGTTGGGAGGAGTTCTGACATGAGTTCGTTAGTTGGTACTTTCCATAGACCTATCTAGATGAGAAGATCAGTCAGTTTGAGCGGATCTGGAAAGGACCCATGATGATCAACGAGTACAAGGCTAATTTTATGGAGCTATGGTTTTGTTCTCACATGGATGCTACAGAGGACGAGTGGATTCATTATTTTGATAAGGGGTTAAACATTGAGTTTTCCACCCCGATGGATGCTTTAGAACATCGAGAAAGGTTTGCCATGTTTGTGGAGTCCGTTCAGAGGATAGAGCAATCTGTGATAGAGAAATGGGAGACGAGTGTCAAGAAGAGGTATGCACAGTTCTAGGGCCAGTCGTCAGGAGGCTTAAAGAAGTCAAGGTTTTCTACACCGCCAGCATCACAAAAGTTTAGTGCTCCGACGTAGTGGTCATTGAGTAAATGTAGAGCTCGTAGCTTTCCACCTACTAGAGCTCACAGCACAGCATCACTATCAGTGATGGGAACATCTAGGTCGTAGTTTGAGACCTGAGTTTTCTATAATTGTTGACAAATAGGACATCTGAAGAGGGAGTATCTAGTGAGGGACGATGAAGTAACCTAGCAACCGAGGCAAAGCCAGCTGGTCTCTCAGAGACAGTAGAACAATGGTGCAAGAGGATGAGGATGTGACCAAGCGCCACAGGCTAGATCATCTACTCAGATAAGCAGAGGATGGGGCGACAATAGGCAATAGCTAGATTCTATTCTATGAGTCAGCTGGAGGCGATGGTCAACCCACGAGTAGTGATAGGTCAGATGGAGTTATTTCATTATGATTTGTCTTCTTCTTGCTTTGTATCTATTTTGGTTGACCTGGGAGCAACGCACTATTTTTTCACTCGTGAAGTGCTTGACAGTTGTCTTTTTCCTATTAGTCAAAAGAGGGATAGCTTATTGTTAGAAACCCCATTAGTTGGTTTTGTAGTATTGTAGGAGGTGTGTCCTTCTTGTGTCCTCTTCTTTTTAGGTCACAGCATTCAAGTGGATCTCATATCACTTGACATGCATGGGTTTGATGTAATCCTTGGAATGGACACCTTGGATAAGTATATAGTGGTCTTGGATTGTAGTTCCAAGCAGACAACGTTTAGAGATGGTGGTAAGATGTGGATCTTCCAAGGAGATAGGAAGATTCTTCCGACATGTCTAATATCGGCCATGATGGCAGGGAAGCTATTGAGACAGGGTTGTAAGGCACTCTTAGCACATGTTCTAGATACCGAGGTGAGGAATCCTAGTATTCAGGAGGTACCAGTTGTCAGAGAGTTTGAGGATGTGTTTCCTAAGGAGTTTCTAGGTGTTCCCCCACCCTGAGAGATTGATTTTGAAGTTTATCTGGTTTCCGACATGTAATTGATATCTCAGACACCATAGAGGATGGCTCCAACAAAGATGGCAGAGTTAAAGAGATTGTTGCAAGAGCTGCTTGAAAAGGGTTTCATCGGGTTGAGTATGTTGTCATAGGGTGCTCATGTGTTTTTTGTAAAGAAGAAGGATGGGTCTATGAAGCTATGCATAGGACACAGACAATTGAATAAGGTGACTATAAAGAACAAATACCCCTTGCCAAGGATAGATCACATGTTTGATCAGTTACGTGGAATGGCAGTGTTCTCGAAGATAGACCTGATGTCAAGATATCACCAGTTGTGGATCAAGGAAGATGACATACCTAAGTCGGCTTTTAGGATGAGGTATGGTCACTATGAGTTCGTTGTTATGCCATTCGGGCTGACCAATGCATCGATAGCGTTCATGGACTTGATGAACATAGCGTTCCAGTCATTTCTTGACCAGTTTTTGGTTGTCTTTATAGACGACGTCTTGATATTCAATCATGACATTAGCAACTTGAACAACATCTTTGCCAGACATTGACCATGATGAGGTAGCATCAGTTTTATGCCAAGTACATCAAGTGTGAATTCTGTTTAAAGAAGGTAGCTTTCTTGGGGCATGTTATATCTATTGAGGGAGTTTGTGTAGACCCTAAGAAGGTTGAGTCTGTGACAGAGTGGAAGAAGACAAAGACGCTGACATAAGTGCACAATTTTCTAGGTTTGGAAGGGAATTACAAGTGGTTCATCAAGGACTTCAATGCTATCACTTTTCCCCTAACAAGGTTGACGAGGAAGGATGTGTCATTCGTCTGGGATGACAGATGCCAGCCTGCTTTTCAGACATTGAAGGAAAAGTTGACAAGTGCGCCGATTTTGATCTTACCTGAGCAAGGAAAGGGATCCATGGTCTTTTATGATGCGTCCAGACATGGTTTGGGTTGTGTGTTGATGCATGACAAGCAAGTTTCTTTTGCTTCCCGGCAGCTTAAGAAACACGAGGAGAATTACCTGACTCATGATTTAGAGTTGGTTGTTGTGGTTCATGCTTTGATGATTTGGAGACACTACCTTTACGGTGAGAAGTGTGAGATCTTCACGGATCACAAGAACTTGAAGTACATCTTTTCACAACTGGAGTTGAACATGAGGCAACGGTGTTGGAAGGAATTGATCAAGGATTACGACTGCACGATTGATTACCATCCAGGGAAAGTGAATGTCATGGCAGATGCGTTGAGTAGGAAGTCTTTTTCTTCATCTATGGATAGAGCCTTGTTGAGTTCTTTGGTGCCCACAAGCAAGACATATTAATCTCCTTATGTCATATGAATGTTAAGTTGGAAGTTTCCTTGCTATTAGGATTGTTAGCATAGTTACAGGTGAATCCCACACTGAGACAATAGATCAGAGAAGCACAACAGATCGATACTATGATACGGTAGATCAGATCTGAGTTTGGCAGTGAGAAGTGTGATGGCTTTCACGAGTCAGATGATGGGATGGTTTGTTACCATGGCAGAATAGTGGTTCCTGATCCTGGTGACCTATAGAAGATGGGAAAAAGCCCACTCATCCATGTATGCTATGCACCTAGGTAGTACCTAGATGTATCACAATCTGAAGGATATGTATTGGTGGCCTGGCTTGAAGAAGGACATGGATGAATTGGTGGCAAGATGTGTTGTGTGTCAGTAGGTAAAAGCAAAACATCAAAATCCTACATGGATGTTGCATCCTTTACCTATACCACAGTGGAAATAAGATCACGTGACTATGGACTTTGTGGTTGGTCTGCCTAGGACAGCCAAAGGTCATGATTCCATCTGGGTGATCGTTGATAGGTTGACCAAGTAAGCACATTTTCTTCCTATAAAGATGATGTACAGAATTGAGAAGCTTGCCTAGATCTATGTTGATGAGATAGTGCATTTACATGGTGTTCCAGCAACTATCGTGTCTGATAGGGGCCCTCAGTTCACAAGTCACTTTTGGGAGCGACTGCACACAGCTTTAGGTATGCAGTTGAGGTTCAACACTGCCTTTCACCCATAGACAGATGGCCAGTCTGAGAGGACCATTCAAACCTTGGAGGATCTGTTGAGAGCTTGTGTTCTTTAGTTTTGGGTAGTTGGGACATACATATCAGTTTGATAGAGTTTGCCTACAATAACATTTATCAGAGTAGCATCGACATGGCACCATATGAAGTGTTTTATGGGAGGCATTGCATGTCTCTGTTGTGTTGCTATGAGATGGCATAATACCAGCTTCTTGGTCTTGAGCTTGTATAGCAGATGATAGAAAAGATCAAAGTGATTCGGCAACAATTGAAGGAAGCATAGGACAGACAGAAGTTGTATGTACATAATCATCATAGACCCTTGGAGTTCCAACTGGGAGATAGGTTGTACCTCAAGGTCTCTCCTTGTAAAGGTGTGTTAAGGTTTGGGAAAAAGGGTAAGTTGGCTCCCAGGTTTATGGGACCTTACCCAGTGGTGGCACATGTTGGGAAGGTGGCCTATAGGCTGGAGTTTCCACCTGAGTTTCACAGGTTTCATCTAGCGTTTCATGTGAGTAAGTTGAGGAAGTGCCATCTAGATACAGATTTGATGTTATAGCTTGTGGAGGTGGAGCTTGATGAGGACATGTCCTATGTTGAAGGCCATGTGTTGATCCTTGATAGAAGAGTGAAGAAGCTGAAGAAGAAGAACCTAGTGCTTGTAAAGGTTCTATGGCATCACTGTGGCGTTGAGGAAGCCATGTGGGACCTCGAGGAAGATATGAAGAGGAAGTACCCCTCTCTTTTCTCTTAGGATTTTGAGGAGAAATCTTTGTTAGGGGTTTACGGCTTGTAAGGATCCTGACCTGAGTTTTGGGGTAACCGTGTTTTTTTTGGCTTGATCTTGTGCTTAGAACATTGCTCTAATATTTTGAGATATGATTAGGTCCTGTGTGGAGTGGTTAAGTCTCCAGTTTTAGCTTGTTTGGTTGATGTTTGCGCTTTTTGTGCTTGTTTTGGTGCAAATTGCAAATTACCCAATAGAGAGGGTTGATGTGCAATTTTCCACCTCTAGAGTGTTCCTTATCTTTCATGGATCCTTGAGGGAGAGTGTGGTGCTTTGGGGCATCTTGTTTGGCTCTTGGATGAGTAGTATCACCCTAAGAGGAGATTAGGGTTTTCTAGGGTTTGGGTGCCTTATCCTTGTGACCTTGTTGTTTTGCCTTGACCTAGGTTGCAACCCAAAACCATTATGGGGTGTCGTGGTCATGGAACTTCCTCCTTGGTATGGTGGTCGCAACCAGGGTTTTCTTTGGTCGAGGTCAAGGTAGGATAGGTGTGTCTCAGCCTAGGCTTTTGGGGTGCTCTTGGTGTCATGACCTTGGGACCCTAGGTGTTTCGCGGTCATGACATAGGGTCATTTTCTTGGATGGTCGAGATCCTACCTAGGGAGTATCACCATCTCTTGCATGCAGACCTTATGTGGTTGCAAGTTGGCCCTTTTAGTGGACAAGTGTTCCTTTGGAGCTCTATCTTATTAACAACTCATCCCTTGCCTTACCTCCCTCCTCCTTTGCTATATGAATCCTCTTCTCTCCATGAAAGTGATTCATTTTAGTCATATTCTTCTTTCCTTCTCTTGTGATCACCCTTGGATCTTGGTGAAGCGATAAGGTGTGTTCTTGGTGCCTTGGAAGTGGCTCATCCCTTGCATGTGGAGATAGTGGTGATCATCGGTCATCTCTAGCTCTGGTGAGTGCTTTATCTACTTTCTTGGGTGTTCCTTTAGATCTTCTACCCTATCTTCTTCCTTCTTCTCAGCCTTGGGCCATGTGTTGCCAAGGTAACACTCTTGTGTATGAGCAAGGGAGTTTTTTTTCTATCTGCTCCCTTCTTTCTTTGGTTCGGTTTTGAGGTTTTTCTCTCTCCTCTTAAGCTATCCTTTGACCTTGGTGTTTCTCTCTTCTTGAGGTAATTTTTTGGCTGAGAGTGGAGCTTTTGGTGGAGCTTCTTGTGCCCTTGGATCGTGTGCTAGGAAGCTCTTGATCTTGGAGCTTGGAGATTTGATGGTGATCTTATTAAGGTCAGTTATATAACACAAAACCTTCTCTATTATTGCAATTCTTGATATGTAGTGTTGTTGTTTTCTCTCTAAGATGTTCCTCTATCATGTTAGTGTATGAAGCTTAACCCTAGAATTCATTGGGAAGAGTTATCAGACTTGTTTTGGGAGCAACTCAAAACCCTAGCCTTTTTTATATTAGTTTTGGGTAGAGATGGTGATATGGAGTCTCTTTCTCCATGTTTGACCCTAGACCTAGACCCTATGATTGGTGTTTGAACATCTAGAAGTAAGTGAGAGGCTAGTTTAGATTTTGGTCATCTTGGCTTTGGTTTCTCTTCCTTTAGTCATGCTTTTCTTAGACCTTTGCCTTAGGACTTGTGGAGATCGGTTTGATTGAGTCTCCTTCCCTAGTGAGCATGGTTCTTGCCTAGTTTTGGACTTGTTTTGGTGACCTAGGTGTTTACCCCTTGGCATAGTCATAGCCTAGGAGGTTTTGTGATTGAGGCATGGGTATGGGCATCACAAACGTGACA
Organism: Alisma plantago-aquatica; assembly: GCA_963693085.1. Classification (NCBI taxonomy): domain Eukaryota; kingdom Viridiplantae; phylum Streptophyta; class Magnoliopsida; order Alismatales; family Alismataceae; genus Alisma; species Alisma plantago-aquatica. Next base: position 421,092,805 of record OY856412.1, read on the forward strand.
TAGCCCCTTGGGATGGCTGCGACCTAGTTGGATTTGGTCGAGGTGTCCCTGCTTTTGGTGGTGTTTGACCTAATGATGTTGGGTTAAGACCTTTGGAGCCTAACAGCCTAGAAACCCCTAGCTTCTTTCCTTGGCTTGGTGGAGATAGTCCTTAGAGTGGTACTCGTGACATGCTGATGATCAGGTGTTGCGATCGCGACATAGAGGTGCTTGAGGACCTTGGCCGCAACATGATGGTTGAAGGGTAGAGTGAAACCCTAACCCTAATGTGGCATGAATGACATGAAGAAGAGGGTCGCGACATGGTGTGAGAGTGAAGGTCAAGGTACGATGGTGTATGTTGCGGTCGTGACATACTAAGGAGGGTGACCGTGACCCATGATCTTAAGAGATTAACATGTGGTGATAGTATGTGGTTGTGAAACATGTATGAACATCTAACATTAACCATGTATACACATGTATTATGTTGTTTTGTATGATATCCAATCTTCTCTAGTGATGTTGCTTTATCCTGACACACTCCATGATGGTGGAGGGTGGTGGTTCGAGGGTGGTGGATTGACCTCAACCTCATGAACCTAATCGGCAAAAATGGAAACTCTTAACCCTAAAAGTGAATAAGTCTTGCTTATACCTTTACCATGGATGGCTATGATGTTATGTGATTATCTCTATCTTGTTGTGATCTTCTAACCATGCAGGTTATGTGGAATTCATTGTCATAGTTAGTGTGTGCTATGATGGCTATGATGTGAGACAAGAATTGAATATTCCTTGTGTGGCATGCTGATTATCCAGGTGATACAATAATATAGAGGTTGGGCCTTATGACCTAATAATGATTATTGTTCAGACATAAGACAATGTTTCCTACTGATAAAGTGGAGGGATTGATATCCCATGGCATGTGGATTTTTTGATCATTCTGTGAATGGAAATAATACAGGAATCATGTGGTGACAATGTTATAAGTTCACACCCTATGTGTCTGCGGAAAGGATGATATGCCCTTCTCTTTGTAGAATTGTTATGGTTTAATACGTTGTAACTTGATTGATGATAAAAGACACTTAAATGACCTAACAAATAAAGTGGAACCTAATCATGTAGATTTTCCTTGTGTCATAGATCCATTCAGTGTCAGCATTTGCTGGATGGTGAAATGAGTTTAAATCAGAGTGCATATTTTTGAATATGTGGGGGTGAGGATGAATATCCCCTTACGTCCAGGTTATGTGATACAGGATTGGTTGTGGGCCATACAATGGGAGGATTACGGCTTCGGGTCGTAGCTCAATGATTGTGATATGGGATTGGTTGTGGGACATACCCTAGTAGGAGTGCGGTTGTGGGTCGTAGCTTAGTTTCACTAGTGTCGTGACATGTACCAAGGCAAGCAACATTTGTACAACTGGACTATATGTTGCTGGTAGCAGTCTAACTAGTGATGTCACTGTAGGTTCACTCGTACTGACTGACGGGGTGAGGTCATGGATTCTGGTTCTTCCACTAGACCTTGTATGGTACCGATTTTGACTTAGTAGTGTTCGGTTGGATTTGGGTGCTATGACTCAAATCCTCGGGGCATAAATAAAATACGTAATCAAGCGTGCAGTATACTTGTACAGGAGCAAATATGAAAATATTGGATGAGGTCTTGCTTGCTTTTATACAGTATAGTTGGTGGGGAATATACATGTTCTTCATATTCATTTTATAATGTTAAGATGTTTGATAATCTAGTAGTAATTACTTATTCTATTAGTAATGATTTATATGCTTACCATGGTTGTAGTTTTACTATTTCACTTTTACCACCTTATCTGTGATAATAATAGTGTTGGTGGAG